>CM055403.1:147201183-147225007 GCA_029228625.1 Pseudolycoriella hygida
CCCGTACCCCCGCAGACGACTAATCCTTGCCGCCTCTTCCACTGATGTAACCCCTAAGTTTTCCCTGATGTCGTCGTTCCTAATATGATTGCCCCACTGTTCCCTCCGATTTACTCTTGCTATGCTCCTAAGAACCCTCATATCAGAAACCTCCAGGTCATGCACAAGGTATCCGCAGTCCACCCAACTTGCACTACCGTATAAAATCGTTGGTCTGAAGATTGACCTGTGAATAGCTAGCTTTGTGCCACTACTTAACTCCTTTTTGTTGAACACATACGACCTCAACTGACTGGCCACTGCATTTCCCATTCTTCTCCTTTCTTCAAATTCCCTAACTAACTAACTAAGCATTTTTGAGTAATCACAAAATCCAAGATGGCGCCGCTTTGACAGCTGGCAGACATTTTCTTAAGATCCCAAAAAATTCTACTGACTAAATTCTATAACTTTCACTCCGAATCTAAAATTCGAAAACTCCGAGCATTACCTGAAAAGCCCACAAAATCGACCACTTTTCCACATGCCACGACTTTTTCAATGAAATTTTTCATTTGGGGCCGAGACTAACGTTCCCTGAAAATTTCAGAAAGATCGGCTGTCTTGTTCCCGAGACCGAAAATTATTAATTTATGTAGATAGATAAAACATAGATAGAAACCGACAGATCAGAAAAAAAGTTTTCATAATAATGAGAAAAATCGACGGCCCATAGAAAAATGTCATTTTCAAGCCTCGATATCTCAGCCAATTTCCAACCGATTTTGATGAGCCTGGGCTCATCGGAAAGCTGCTGCGACGTAGTTTTTTAGACCCGTACGAAGAACGAATTTCTTCGAAAAGGGGTCTTATGCGTTTACCACGACGTTTGCAACCACCCCAATTTCGACCGGGGAGTAGGTGGGGAGCATCGATCATGGTCCTTAGATGGCGAATCAGAAAAAAATCTGGGTACTATGGGCCCAAGGGCCGCCGAGCTAGGGCCATTTAAGTGCTTTTTGGTCTTTTGTACATAACTCGAGTAAATCTTTTCCGATTTTCATAATTTTTTTTTGTTTGAAAGAACTGGGCATGGCCGACATTTTACGGAAAAACGTGTTCATATCTGAGTCCCTGGACTGAGCTAGGGCACTAAAACCGAGTCTATGCTAGGGCCATACGTGTTTTTTGTACATAACTCGGGTAAATCTTTTCCGATTTTCATGAATTTTTTTTGTTTGAAACATCTGGGCATGGCCGACAATTTATGGAAGAAATTTTTTTGGATTTGAGTCATTGGACTTAGCTAGGACACTAAAACCGAGTCTATGCTAGGGCCATTCGTGTTTTTTATAATTAACTCGAGTAAATCTTTTCCGATTGTCATAAACTTTTTTTTGTTTGAAAGATCTGGACATATTCGACAATTTGTAGAAGAAAGTTTTTTGATTTTGAGCTCTTGGACTTAGCTACGGCACTAAAAACGAGTCTCTGCTAGAGCCCTTCATTTTTTCGTACATAACTCGAGTATAAATCTCTTCCGAATTTTTAAAAAAAAATTTATAATCGAAAGGTCTCACATCTCAAATTTCTCACATTTTATGGAAGAAAGTTTCTTGATAAGATGCCCTTGGACTGTTGATTCTTTTTTTATTTGAGAGGTAACCGTGTACCGAATTATATTCATAAACAAATTTGGGCCTGTACTTGGGGCTCAAGTAGGCCTCTGGTCGATCCTAAGGTCGGCCCTAACCCAAAAAACAATTTTTTGTCATATTGCAGAGCAGATTGAGGGAAAAATTTTTGTCTATGGAAGTATGTGTTAGTAGCATTTCCTTGTGGCCCTAGGTCGGTCCTAAGGTCGGCCCTTAACAAAAAAATTGTTTTTTGCTATGTTGTACAGAAAATTGAGGCGAACATTTTTGTCTAATTGGAGATCAATTTTGTGCTTTCGGGAGGGTTCTTTTACACCGTTTCTTCGGACGGGTTTTTCAATATTACCCTATCGACAATTTCCAATACAACTTAATGTGGACGTAATTTCACACACTTAAGAGGTAAGGCAATATTGACTTAAATACGTTCGAGTCTTTTCGTAACATCAACTCTGTTTGCCACATATATTCTGATACGTACGGGTCCCTTCATATGTTTTTTTAAATAATTCCGATGGAAAGGGGGGCGAGGGGAAAAAAGTTCGCGTAAATAGGCTCCTTGTCCCGAATGTTTTTGTATAGCGTTTTGTGGACTACCGCTCCGGGCATGATAGAAACAATTTTAACCAATTACAAAAAATTGAGAAAATTTAAAAAAATATTTTCTCAAGAATAGTCCCTGAATTTATTTCCAAGGCATACTGGAGATACACGCTAGAGGTGTGCGGTGCGGGTCGACCTTTTTTTCCAAACGGGACCCGAACCGAACCCGAACCAAAATAAAAATTCAAACCCGACCCGAACCGAACCCGATCCAAAATGAAAAGTCAAACCAGAACCCGATCTAATGTAAAAAGTCAAACCCGAACCCGAAAGAACTACGATATTCTACTGTCTGTTTCTTGAATTTAATAGAATATAAGTCACGCCTGGGGCTTTTCAGATAATAATTTTCGAAGTTCGGATACATATTAAGCGAGTTTCCTCTGAACATCGATAAGTGTGTTAGGAAAATAATAAATGCGAAGTGATAGAGAACATTTGTTCCCGTGCAACTATCCACGGGAACGACTGTTTATCATTGCTTCGTATTTAACAGTTTTCTTCTAGACTTATCCGTTTTTAGGGGAAACTCGTTTAATATGTATCACAACTTTGAGAGTTCAAGTTAAAGACAAACGGTAGTCGTCGACGATAGTATTTTAGTAGTCATCGACTACTTTGAAGGCTGTTTGAAAACTGTTGGACGACTGTTAATGTCGTTTTAGCGACTGCTTGAAAGCTGTTTGATTTGTGCACAGATAATATGAATATTATTCAAAACATAATGCATAATGTGTTCACTTTGGAGTATTGAATTTTGGATACATCCATCTCAACAAGCATACCTCATTCTACGATTACAAACTTTGATTTGCTTCATAAATATTTTCAAAAAATTTATAAGTGAGTAAGAGTTATTTGCTAGAAATCAGAATGAGAACTAATTTTTTCGGGTCGGGTAGGGTTTGATCAGTTGAAGTCATCAAACCCGACCCGACCCGACCCGTCAAAAAAACGAAAACCAAAAACCCGACCCGACCCTACCCCACAAAAAAAACGAGTATAAAAAACCCGTTCTCATTCGGGTTTTTTTCGAGTTTCGGGCGGCCCGCACAACTCTAATACACGCTGTCTCTAACTAACTAACTAACTAACTATCCTCAGAAAATGGTTTCAACAAGTTACATTCCCTTTAAACTGCAAATTAACATACCTAGCGGGGAATTGTTCAGCAATCTTTACAAAATCTTCAGTTTTTCTGCAAGCATCAGAGTATACAGTTAACAGGGCCCTGATTCATTCTTAGGTAAAGTATTTGATTTGTAGCCATGTAGAGGTCTTTCAGTCGAAGAAGATAATCCTCTCCTACTCTTTCATAAAGTTAATTGCCAAAAGATTTTTTTACACAAATCGTTCAAATCACTTTTCAATGAATGATTCAACGGTAAATACTCAATCAATTTTTTTACGCACTACACACCCAATATTTTGAATGAAAAATGCTCAAATAAACATTATGAGAGAAATGGTGTAGGTTCTACCGCAAACTCATACAAAAACAATAATCTCATTCGTGTAGTGTGAAGGTATGAAGTTTTTCGGTGTGTTTGACTTTATAGTAACACTATACAAAGAAATGTTTTTTTTTTTTTTCTCGTAAACTTTAAACAAATACCGATATGCAGAATGTTGAAAAAATACACAGGGTTTTTAAATGTTTTCCTTCAGGGTTGCGTACGTTAAAACTTAAAAACGTTATAAAGAGTTTTTTTATAGGTTTTTAACATTCCATAAGGGAGAAGCTTCTGTTATTGGTAGGAAAACGTATTTTTGAATTATTTTAGTACATTTGTAACTTTTCACAGCAGAAACCGTTAGAGGCAACTCTATGATTGATTCTCTAATCCAAAATGGATATGGAGTTGTTGCTGGTAGTAACTATATACAAACGTAAAGAATAATGAATGATGTGAACTTTATAAAGTTATTCGAGGAAAATTCAATGGAAAATTGTATATCTCAGGGATCAAAGCCGAATCATTTTGGTAGAAGGTTAGTATACGTAGTTACTTATCAATCGCGTATTAAGACGAGTGAATATTTTTCCCCTATACGATACAAATATTCGGATTTTGCTCAAATTTTTAGGGTAACCAAGATCTTTATGTCTTTTAGAGAAAGTTATAAGGAGCGTGGCAAGTCAAATTCAGGTCAAAAATTGAAATTACTTGTTTTCTCTATAATAATAATAATCCGCCGTTACAATCCGCCCGGGTCAGAGTCTGGATCATTTTTTTTATTTTACTAGTTCCGCTATTTTTTGTGAGATTTTGCTCACATGGATTCTTCTTAGAGACCCTTTCGTTACCGACGTTTTTACTGTGTCAGTGGTAAATTGCAAACAAACCTAGTGCCATCTATGATGTACAAGGGCGGAAACTAATAGTACTTAGAATGCCGGTTCGCCCCATCAATGTGTTTTACCGGCAGGAATTTTTTAGACCACATGATTAACGTGAATTGTTAACCACGCCTAACTGTTGCTTGCATTTTACCTTTAGGATTTCTTCTGCTGCTAATTACATCTCCGCCTAAAGTCAGACTCGGATATAATGTACACAGAATTCATCGAGTATGGGTGACGTCATATTTGTCATTCTTCTATGTACGATTCGTAGCGGCACCAAATTCACAACTACCCAAATTATGAAGCCTGGGTGTGCCTAGGAACGCTGCTTTCATGATACACATTGAAGAAAAATCCTATACAGAATTTGTCCCCACCCGATTCTTGGTGGAAAGCCAGTACGTTACCACTGAGCTAACCCGTTCTTGTTTTCTCTAATTTTATTTATTTTGCAAAGATAGAGTGAATTGGGTCAAAAAAATTCAGGTCGACAGGTCAGACCTGTGAATTTTGTGTGGGATTTCAAACTGATTCCGCGCCTTTTAGAGACCCTCTCCCTTGATTTTTGATTCTACAAGTTTCATAAAGAATGTAACGCGAAAATCTACGTTCCTCAGTCTATCTTTCCCTGTAGCTTAAAAATGCAGGGACTGTAATCGAAAAGTTCAAGAAATTGTTGGAATAAAAATCATTGAAACTTTTTAATAAAATTCGAACATTGAGGAAAATTCTGACCTACAGCTAAAGAAAATCTCTGCAGTCGTACAACCGTTTACTTCGTTTCTCTTACTGATCTCATTCTCCATGCAGTCACGACTTAGATAAATAGAGAACGAGAGACATAAGAGTAATCAGAGAAACATAGAAAACGTTGAACGACTGTTCTTTGGCTGTTTACATATGATGTCATTTTCAAGGAAGACATTGAAAGTGACTGGTCGATTCTAAGTTTTAAATTCCAAGGAATATGTCTTTCGCTATGAGATTAATCAATACATTACAATCAATGTGACAGACACCCAGATGCGAACAGATTCAATAATTGTTCTAAAGTTGTTACAGGCGACAGTTTTTTGTTCGTGTTTAAGGGGCTATTCAAATAGTGCGCTCGCTTTTTTGGGGGGAGGGGCCACAGTGGATTTTTTGTAAGTTTTACGGAGCTAGGAATCATTTCTGTAAAAATTTATAGATTCATGAATTTTTTTCTGCCATTTGCCAATTTTTATAGAAATGACTGCTAGCCAGGGACGTGACGGCGTGACAGTCTTTTGTTTTGTTCTTTACAAGTAATGCTCAACATGAAGTTAGCTGCGGTTGTGACCGAAGCCAACTTCATTGCAAACGAAATCAGCGGATTTTTGAACTTTTCATTGAAGTCAATTTATGAATGAAATCAGCTGATTTTGTGTGCAATGAAGTTGGCTTCGGTCCCAACCGCAGCTAACTTCATATTGAGTATTACTTGCAAACAGGGGCGTGACAGTTTTTTGTTTTGACATTTACAAGCAATACTCGACGTTAAGTTAGCTCCAGTTGCTACCGAAACTAACTTCATTGCAACAAAATCAGCTGATTTCATTCATAAATTTAACAAAATCAGCTGATTTTTTTGCAACTGTAGCTAACTTCACGTTGAATATTAGTTGCAAAGATTAAAACAAAAGACTGTCACGCACCTGCTTGCAAAGAACAAAACAAGAGAATGTCACGAACCTGCTGCTAGCGGCAGCTCGACTGACTAGACTAAAATGTGTCGGCGGCGACTCTCATGTCTGGAAGTGATGAAAAATGTTACATGAAATCGCTATATGGTTAATTTCATCAGTAACACATACATTGTCGCTGCCATGTCACCTGGGGAACGAATGTGTTTTGTCTCTTGTTAGTATAAATCACATTGAAAAAGTGAAAGAGATGAAATTCGTTACCCAGGTGACGGTACCGGGGAATTAGTCATATAGTATTTCCTGAACGATGGCGCATAAAACGTTCAAAATTTGTTGTCGTATTTTTTTTCATTATTTTCACACACCTAACTGACCATTAATATGCAAATCACAAAGAAGGTGTGAGAATAATTTGCAAGTCCTTAAGCCCTAACTTCACTTTCGCTTGTAAACGTCTTTCTCAGCATGCCAACACATTCAAAAATGGTATAAAAATCCACCTCTGGCATGTAATTCAATTTGTTAACTAACAAACACAGAAAAAACCGCACAAAATGCATGTGTTTGTGTTGTAGTAATCCCATGCAACATATCCATGCTGCTGAGAGTTCTGACCAATGTTTAAGTTGATTGAAAATTTTCAAGTGAAATCGTATGGGTTTGACTTTAAACGACGCAAGAGGCAACCATATAAAGTTGTTAATTTAAGGCTTGTTTAGAATCTTTTAGTTTGTAAATTTGATTGTGGTTTTGCGACAAATTTTAGAAGATTAAATTGAATTATCAGTGGATTTAGTGTATTCATTTGGTGCTTAAGCGGAAAGGATAAGTTGGAAAGTGTTGTGTGTAAGCAAATAAATAAATGGAAAACAACTCTTCGTGCACAAATAAAACATAAAAAATAATTCAAATCTCTGCAACATTTTAGTTCGAAAACCTTTTACTTCTCTTTGTCTTTGTACCAAATGAAATAAAAAACAAAAATTGCGATTTTCGTTTCGTGCATTCGTTCTGTTGAGATGGCTAATCTGAAGTGGAAATATTACAAGGAATTTGTTTGTGGTATTGAGCTAAATGTCTGTTATTATTTGTGACGATTCAAATAACATACTTTTATGGCCTTACTTTCAAAATATGTTATTTATGAACTAAACCAAATTACGTTTACCATACAACGAAACATTCACATCTTTTGGTAACATTCTATTCATAAAAAATCATATTCAGAGTCCCGTTCGTTCTGTACTGAGTAAAGCCTTTTCAAACACTCAACAATTCAAAAAATTTTCCAATAATTTTTTAGTACTGATGTGTCAACTACCTAACGTTGAACGTAATTATAACATTGCTCTTGTAAGACAGTTATGATAAATAACCCGAATCAAGGGGTCGAAGAAAAATTTCAGTGCTCTTTGTACGTTCTCCTTCTGTAACGAACGAATTTTACATTATGCCACATGGACCACAACTTCTTATTTCGTATTTGAGAAGCTTCGAGGGCGTTATCTAGAGGTTACTTAAACGATATCCAGCGGAGATTTTTCTACTAATGAGATAAGAATTGAACAACTGTAAACTGCTACACATTGGGATAAAACATTAGTTAAACCTAAGTGTGGGAAAGTTATTCTCTTCACTCTTTTCGAAAAAAAGTCTCTGTATAAGTCCTAAGGTCAAAAAACACATTTTTGGAATTCACCGACAAAAAACTCGCAGTTTCATGCGTCACTTTTCGCACTATTGCGACAAAACTTTTTAACGCACTGGTGCGACAATAGTAATTTTTATCACTAATGACAAAAAGAAACTTTTTATCACGCGAGTCAATTATAAAAAGTTACTTTGTATCACTAGTGACAAAAAGTAACTTCTTATCACCCAAATGAGTGATAAAAAGTTACTTTTTGTCACTAGTGATAAAAAGTAAAACCAGTTATAAAACGACCTCTCTAACGTCACCGAAACGATGCATGAAAAAGTTCACTTTTCACAACGGCGTTGCATAAATAACTATTATGCAACCCCGTTGTGAAAAGTGACCTTCTTATGCATCGTTTCGGTGACATTAGTGAGGTCGTTTTATAACTGGTTCTACTTTTTATGACTAGTGATAAAAAGTAACTTTTTATCACTCATTTGGGTGATAAAAAGTTCATTCAAAACATCACGTTGCACAAGTTGTTACATAAAGTCTTGTATGAAACACGTTGCGAAATCGGTTTGTTTTTTTCACACGATGTGGTTATCCAACTCCTTCGCTCGTTTGATAACTTCACGTCTAGTGACAGAAACAACTCCACTTCGCAAATGCATAAATAACTATTTTGCGAGCGTTTGAAATTTGAAAAATGTCGGAAAAATCACATTTTCCCTCGAAAAAAAATTTTTTTTGAGTGTTTTGTTCTTCTACAATTTTTTGTGTGGGGTTACGGGATCAGTCTATGGCGTTGCATTTTTTGTTGGCATGCCTAATCGTAGTTTTTTATACAAGTTACGTATGAAGGTAGTTTAACGCACTGGATGTGAGACGCGGCAACACATCGTGTGCGTTAAACTACGAGCATACGTAATGTGTACGAAACATCGAAATTTCAATTATTTTTTCGCACTAAAAACAGCTCTTACGTACTAGTAGGTTTGAGGTGGAGAAAATAACCCAGTTTACGACACCGAGAACCGAGATATCATTTTACATTTCGTTTAGCATAAATAGTATGTACCGAGCGGCTGAAAGTTCGCTTGGTGTACTGTAAAGTGGACTTTACAGTAGAGAGGTATGCAAAATAGTTTTTTGCAATTCATTGTCGAAATACGACAATTTTCAATACTGCTTTGAGTGCTGAAAAGGTCAAATTTTCCGCACTCAGATTTGAGTGAGTATGGAAAAGTTTTTCAGCACTCAAATTTGAGTGCGGAAAAGTTTTTCAGCACTCCAATTTGAGTTCAGAAAAGTTTTTCAGCACTCAATTTTAATTGACATTAAAAATGCAATGAAAAGGAAATTGTGATCGAAATAGAAATTTTATTGTTTGGTTTTGACTATTTCGGCATTGAATTGCAGAAAACGTTGTTCCTACCTCGTTTTGTAACTAGATTTTTTCAGCACACGTCCTTAATAGTGTCCACACTCGCCTTGGGCTCGTGCGAATACTATTTAGGACTAATGCTGAAAAAACCTTAGTTACAAAACTAGTGATAAAAAGTAACTTTTTGTCACTAGTGATAAAAAGTAACTTTTTATCACTTATTCAAAAGTTCACGTTTCACAAGTTGTTGCATAAAGTCTTCTATGAAACACGTTGCGAAATTGGTTGTTTTTGTCACACGATGTGGTTATCCAACTCGCTTCGCTCGTTTGATAACTTCACATCTAGTGATAAAAACAACTCCATTTCGCAACTAGTTGCATAAATAACTATTAGGCAACCCATACGTGAGAGTGACAGAAAGTAGATTTGAAATTTTATTGTGCACCTGTTGGGAAATAGTTATTTATGCAACTAATTGCGAAATGGAGTTGTTTTTGTCACTAGATGTGAAGTTATCAAACGAGCGAAGCGAGTTGGATGAACACATCGTGTGACAAAAACAACAAATTTCGCAACGTGTTTCATACAAGACTTTATGCAACAACTTGTGAAACGTGAACTTTTGAATGAGTGATAAAAAGTAACTTTTTGTCACTAGTGATAAAAAGTAAAACCAGTTATAAAACGACCTCTCTAACGTCACCGAAACGATGCATGAAAAAGTTCACTTTTCACAACGGCGTTGCATAAAGGAATTTCATACATACTTTTTGTCACTCCCAAGTACTTTTTGCATAAAACGTTGTATGAAACATGTTGCGAAACGGAAAACTTTTGTCAAAGATCAACAAACGAATTTTATGGAACGATGTTTGAAGACTCATGTCCTACTTTCTTTGAAGAAATTAATTTTCCAAAAAATAATTCCTGAGGAAACTCATTACGACAATCGTCCACAAAAATCGTTCTATGAAATTTGTTTGTTGATCAAATTTAACGGGAGGGGTGCCGTCTGATAGATTACAAAACGGACCGCCTTCAAAAAATATGATTCTTGCATAACGGGCGGTACGATGGCGCTGCGAACGTTTCAAATTTGAAAAATGGCGAAAAAAATCACATTTTTGAATTTTAACTCGGTCAATTTTCCCAAAAAAAAATAAGTAAAAATATTTTTGAGTGTTTTGGTTTAATACAATTTTTTGTGTGGGGTTACGGGATCAATCTGCGGATTTTCATTTTTTTGTTGGAATGCCTAACCTACGATCGGTAGACACTCTTTTTATCTGAGTTTCGGGTATATAATCTAAAGGCAGTACAGCGGCTGAAAGAACAGAAAAACGATAACATTGGGGGGTCCGGCATTTGTGACCCATTGTTTTACCCAGAAGTGAAAATATTTCAAAAGAATTTTTTGCGTTCCGAAGCTGTAAGCGTCACCCAAATTGATATCAGTTGTTTTGGAAGAAGGGACGAGGACTTGCGTCACGTTTCCCTTTTAAAAAGGGTTTTTGTTGTGATATCAGTAGTTTTGGAAGAAAAGAGGAAACAAATTTTGAAGAAAAAATTTCCGACGAAAAAGGGGACGAAAAAAATTTCCTTTGACACGAAACATCTATCTTTAGCAAAAAAAAAATTTTTTTTAAATTTAATTTTCCCCCTAAGTCCGTCCCATACCATTTTCGGCCATTTTGTTTGTCATCCTGATACACTACACACCCAACCCATCAACTTTTCCTTTGACACCAAACATCTATCGCCATCCTAACCAGTCCAAAAATTTTGCTCATACAAAACATTCTTTTATATGGGCTTTATAGGCCGGTACCACACTTTTTTTAAAATCTCGAGCACGAGACAAAAAAGTCGGTTTTCATAAAAATGGCTATGGAACTAACTAACTAACTAACTAAATAACGTAGGAGGTTTCCATTAACTTTGGCTTCTATGAAATAGCACATTTTGTACGGAAAATTACGATTTTCTAAAGGTCATATCTTCGGATCCACTGGATTTCAATCAAAATTTTACGTAGAATCCGAAAAACTTGGTCTCAGGGGGTACGACGCAAGGGAAAAAAGTCAAAACTTAGCTGTATAATATGGTTCCGCCATCTACGAAAAAAATGTTTCTTAATTTCTTGTACGTATTTGGACTCGCGTCACGGCTCATTGCTAACGCACGCCCATGATATTGAGACTTTCAAAGTTAATTCTTAAATCTTAGAACACAAAAAACCTGAGAGACTCCGTTATTTCGTATGGGTCTAAAGATATATTTTTTAATGAAATCGTCACACAGATGATTAAATACATAGAATTGAATTCACATTCTTATTGTAACCAATCTAATTGATATAATGTTTCATTCATTAGATTGACATGTCTCCGTTGAACGATTACTTTTGTAATTTGAGTACACGTTGAACAGATAACTTCGTCCAAAGACATAAATTTATGTTTTTTAGGTCACAGATGTGTTGAATGCCGAAAAACAACAGACTTCCTTTGTTCAATTAATTCAACGGACTGTGAAGTGATTCTATTGTTTTAATTATACATATTTTTGGACATTGACAATGTTTCGCGCCAAAAAAAATTCAAAATTAGCGCTAACGAAAAATGATGAACGATTATGTCAAACGATTATGTCGAACGATTTCGAACAACTTTGAAAACATGTTTTTGGTATACGAGTTTTTCAAGAAAACGAAAATGAAATCCAACTTTATTACGAAAATACCTTTTTCACCGTTCATTCATTTAAAAAAGAAATCCCTATCCGCTACAAGAAATATACTTCACATATTTGTGTCATGTTTTTAACTTTTGATACTCAATCTTATTGCTAGGTACTTAATCATTTAACTCTAAACATTTATTCATATGTCTCATCGTTACTGGTTTGATGGTCCACTTTCTGTTATGGAATGAAAAAAAAACTTTGACTTTTTTCTCTTAATTCGAGATGTGTGACCTCGATCCTAAACTTGATATTTTTTTATTTAATGCTACGAGAGAAACAGTTACAATTTTTTTTTTCAAATTAACGACATTTTACTTACATGACATAAGGTGAATGTGTTGAGTATTTTACAGATGTCTACCTGAAACATTCATACATTGACATTTTTTAAGGGCTCTGGTCAGGCGGTGTGTACCTCTAAACCTTGCATTTCTAGCCGTTATTTGAGACTATAATTACTGGAGTTGAGTTTCTCACCATCTATTCACAATTGTGCACTTCAAGCTATGTGATAATATCAGAATTCACAGTCACAGTCACAATTCACAACTCTTTGTCCACAATAGCGAGATAGCTCGGCTTTTTAATGCACACCATAACTCAATTGAAAAGACTTAAAAATGCCGGACCAACCAACATTTCTTTACACTTTTAGAGTTCAAACTCAACAATTTGACTTCACGTACTCTATGCATCCCATAAAGTCAAATTTTTGGGGTGTGATAGTTGAAAGAACTATAAAATTTCGGGGTCCAGCGTTTGTGACGCATTTTTTGAATCGAATGTGAAATTATTTCAAAAGTTTTATTTTTAACAAAGAAAAAAGGGATTTTTGTTGTAGAGGCTGGCTAAGTTCCTTGTCCATTAATTTTTCATTAGAATGAAATTTATATTAAAGAATTTTCCTTCCCCAACCTTGCTCCACAGATTAACGCTCACTATTGTCATCAGTGAACTATCCCTCATCCAATAGTTACTGAGCACTACAAACAAGCTTTAAGCTGATAAAGCTTTTATTCGAACACCTATTCCTTTGATAAAGCTTTTCGAGAGACTATAAATTAGAAAATCAACGAGACTACAGGAGAAGAATTATAAGATAATGCAACGATTCGTTTTAACTTGTTCCAACGAAAAACTGAATTTTACATTACAGCTGTGCGGGCCGCCCGACTTTTAAACCCGAACGGGTCGGGTTTCAATCTTGTCGGGTCGGGTTTCAGTTTAAAATATCGTTTAAGAGCGATTTTGCGAAAACTTCGAACGATTTCGTACACTTTTGGGACAACATGTCCTACTTTTTCCCGATGAATGTGCCATTCGATTCCTTGTTCTATAGTAAGAAAAGTAATTTATCATTTTTGGCAAATTTGATATTTTAGGGGAGTTATGGTGTGCTAAGTAAGTGCATGTCAGGGGGTGGTAAAAATGGTTTTTTGGCTATAACTCGTGTAAAACGAAATGAAATCAAATGAACTTTTATGGGATGGTAAGCCCCAATGATACAAAGATTTTCCATCATTGTATTCCTTGGAGCCTTCCCCCACTCCTGAGTTATTATTCATTTTAGGTGAAAAATTCGGGAACGCTTTACTGCTTGAAGCAGCGATTTTCCAAAAATGAGAAATTTATTTTCTTACAATAGAACAAGGAATCGAATGGCACATTCATCGGGAAAAAGTAGGACATGTTGTCCCAAAATCGTTCGAAGTTTTCGCAAAATCACTCTTAAGCCCCAAAGAAACTTTTCAAATCCAATATTCAATTAAATAAAGCGAACAATGTGTCTTCGAATACGAGAAGGACAAACTGTCGATATCGGAACTGAATGAATATTTGAATTTCAAATTTACCAAGACACCAGATAAGTAAAAAGAATTTCGGACTTTAGGCAAATCGACGAGTTCTGTGAAAGCCGTTTATTATCAAAAGAATTTGACATTCTAGATTTCTAAAGACAATCAGATGATTCACAACTTTGCAGAAAGTAGCAATACTCGCCATTCTTGCTGCTGACGTTTGTGACGAGCGTATATTTTCTGCTGGTAGGGTCGTTTCCAACGCAAAAAGAATGTCGTTAAAAGCATCGACTTTGTTTCGGGTTCGGGTCGGGTCGGTTTTCAAAACTCTTCGGGTTTCAAAACCAGCAGTTCGGGTCGGGTCGGGTTTGGAAAAATCCTGGACCCGCACAGCTCTAATTTTACATGCACAAAATACAAGCAAATAGCGAAAAGATAGATAAAATAGAAATAAAACATAACCAAAGACCCGTATCAGAATAGATGTGGCAAAAAGACTTGAACGTATCTAAATATAGAACTGAGCACACAATCCAATGCTTTGTGCTCTTTTATAACCATAAGAATTTCAAAAATCCGAAGAAATTGCACAGGGTAGTGTCAAAGGCCCTACCAAAGTACGTCTGAGGCCATTGATTTTGATGGCCTAAATGATCTCCCCTACACCATATCAAAAAGAGGACCAACGTAGTTTTTTCAAGAAATCCTGAAAATATTTTCTCTAAAATTTAATTCTCACCATTCTTGCCTTAGGAAGCAAACTTCAACTGCCGTAATTTTATAGATATGTGTCATCACTCCCAATTCTAGAAGTTGTTTTATCCCGGGATTCGATAATTTTTCCCTAAAACCCTGAAACACATTTTCTCTAAAATTTTATTCTCTACAATTTTGCTTTTGGAAGTAACTTTCCAACTGTCAGAGTTTTGGAGGTATGAGTCATCCCTCATAATTCGAGAAGTGACTGAATCACGGAATTAGGTTCTTTTTCCCTCAAACCCTCAAACTAGACCTGTGCGGAGGAGCCAGTCGCGCTGATCGCCGCCGAAAAAAAATTGCTAAAAACAGCATTGCCGCATCGCTGAAGAACGAAAAAGACATTTTTCCGCCGATCGCCGCCACCAAAAAATATTTTGACTTTGCCAGTAGAAATCTCTCAGTCGGGTTTAGCCGCCGCCGACTTTTTTAAAAAGTTGTCCCGCCACCGCCGAGTGTTTTTTACCGGAGCACGCACGGATCTACCTCAAACTCGCATTTTCTAAAATTTTATTCTCTACAACTTTACCTTTGGAAGCAACTTTCCAGAAGTGGCGGACATTCTTTTTGCTGATTAGTCATCTCTAGACAATAATGAATGTATCGCCCCACTCCCACCTCGATCTACCCTATGTTACAATAAAGTTGTTTGTAGTAAACGTATAGGACCTTTGTATTTCGTACGGGTCCAAAAAGTTGCACAAGCTTATGATTCTCTCTCTATAGAATAAAAATTTAAACGTGAGCAGATATGAGAGCCGCCGAGTTCCAGTCGTCGTTCAAGCCGTCGCTCGAACAGAAATTTCGCTTTTTTCGATAAAAATATTATATTTTTCAATTTTGTAAAAAAGGTTAATCGAAAATCGGTTTTTAGTAGCCGGCGACTGTTTTTCCAGAATAATAGCAGGGTCCCAAAGAGGATATAGAATGCGCAGGTCCCGGATAAGCCAAGTACAGAAAGGTGATATATAAGCTGGGACACTAGGATTTTGCGATTGGGACATGCGTCTGGAGGACTAATGTCGGTTTTTTTCGTATAAAATTGAACGCTGTGTTTGGTCTAGAGCAAGCTGTCATCGTTATTTACAAAAAAAATATTGATGTTTTTCGTGTATAATTTTCTAAATTTTGACTAAAAGCGGTATATAGTTCCTACAAGCGTTGTAAAAACTTTTCCTCAAAAAAAAATGTACGCAACTTAGTTTCATTTCACTGGTTATTTCATATGCTAAGATATACATTTCTTTGTGAGGATTTTAATGCGATTTTAAATTTCTAAGCATTTCTGGAGATGAGTATAACCGCGAAATCTGGCTGTCCAGAATTGGAAAAATAAAATGTAAAGAAAGATTTCTGATAGAATATGCTTAATATGATCATTTTCACAGTCGTAATTTGATTCGTCTTTCAACAAAACCAAATCATTGCTCAAGAAACACGTTGCCATTTCAAAAAACTGATGTAAAACAATAAATTTTGTATCAATTAATCAGAAAAACTGGAAAAACTTTGAACAGATTTCGGAATAAAAATGGCGAAAGCTTAGTTCTATAGAAAATGACGACAGTAACCCTCTAGAAGCATGTCCCAATCGCAATATCCTGGTGTCCCAGCTTATATATCACCACTCTGGCCAATTAGAATGTTTATGGGTGGGTACGATGAAATCAGATTTAGAAGTTAGAGGACTTTCACTGGGCGAACAAACCATCTCCTGTGTGGTGAGGGGTGGTCCATGATCACCGAGTTGCGGTGTAAAGACCCCACATTGCCCCCGATATAGTTGAGGTAAACATTAGGTTTATCGTACGTAGGGTTTGGGATGCCGGGTGCAGTAAAGAAATTGAATGTTGCAATAAAATGTATACTGTGAGAACATAGAGTACTTTTTGCCCGAAGTTTTGTTCTCAGGCCAGACTTATTGACATTAAAGCTTAACTGTTCACACCCATTGCTTTCAAAACAATAAAGTGTGAAGTCTCGAATTAGCATTAAATCAAACAATTTAGCCAATTTCATAACGTGCTAATATAACATCTCCTTTGAACAATGTTAACATTTGATGTAAAGCGAAATTTGACATAAAAAAACGAAAAAAGCAAAAACGTGTTTCTTGGTCCAGATAAAAGAGAAGAGAAAGATCTTATAACCAGTTTATGAACCAACACTGAAGAAAAGGTGTTTCCAATTCACTCGTGTACAAGTGCATATTTTATTTTTAGAATTTCGAAATCATTTAGTTTCATCGCAGACACGGGACAGAAGTAAGGTCATTGTGCATTCAATATGACCGATAGTGTGTGCCTTCCGCTGAACATAAATCCATAACTGGAAAAAACAGAGAAAAAAGTTATTTCATAAAGTTGATGGCCATTGAAAATATAAGTTCGTGTCTAACGAATCGAGTGATAATTAAGAAGTCATAAAATTTGCTTAAACAAACATCAACATTGCCGTCATGTCCACAAATACTAACAACCACAAAATATCTGGTAATATAAATAGTTTATCAAATAAACATCAACTACCGCCAACGACGCAACCTCACCCGCAACAACAGCAAACAAATCTTAATTCAGCCATCCAGGGATCGCAGAATCAACAACAAACCATACCACCTAGATATCAGCCGCCACCCCAACCCCCAGGCGGTATATTGAAAAACATTCCAAGCAGCAAAACCGTTTCGTCTCATTATAATAGCGAACAAAACAGTGGACCACAATTGAAATATCCTCCCGACGTACCAAAGGTAGCTGCTGTTTACATTCCTGAAAGCGTTCGCACCGCCAATCCAAAGGTTATACCATCTCGGTTACCCAACTATCGCCACTCAACTGGCCAAGTTTTATCTCAACCACAACAAATAGCGCAACATACACAAATTCAAATACATCAGCCACCACTGCAACAGAATTCCCGCTTGATAGCAGAAGAAAATCAGAACCACCGGCAGCCACAACAATCGCAGGAAATGTTAAAATTTGTGAGAAAACCGGAAAATGAAACAAATAGCGGCCTACCAACGAATCCAAATACAGGACGTCTATCAGCCGAACAAAATCGACATTTGCAAGTGAGTACTTTTTATTGCTATTGTTGTAACTTAAAGAAGAATTATGAGAACTTTTTCCTGTATTTTACATCCACAATGTTACACATTGCGTTTTATGTGAACTACAAATTAGTTTTTATTCAAAATTGCTCCTCGATCGCACGTGTTTGCGTTTGTGTAAAACATGAAAAACTTCAACATGAAGAGAATATGTGGAACTGGAAATTAAGGAAACGCAAAAGGGTTCTTATTTGATTTACAGTTTTTCTGTAGTGTTTTCGGTGTTAGGTGGCAGTGATTTAACAACCGCGCCTTAGACTTTACAAATTCAAGACTGTGGATAGGTTTTTATTGAATGTTCCACAGATTGCAGTCAAATATCAAAGAAAATTTGATTCCAGCGAACGTTTTGCTGCGAATTCAATATATGCACAAAATGTGTTTTCTTTAGCTATACATGGTTATTGATATGGAACTCTGAGGTGTAAAAATTGAGACCGTGTTCGTCAAGGAAATGTTAAAAGTAGAGCGAAATTAGAAAAAATTCATCTTGGGCATGCAACATCCGGACGTTTTAAAAATTTTCTTTTCCTTAAAAATACTCTTTTTTTAGAAAATATTTTACCTACATATATACACCACTTCTGAGTAGATATTTTGTCCGGTCCATGTAGGATATTTTTATTAAAATAAGCGAGGGCCAGATAATCGTAAGTTTCGTTGACAAAGGATTTTCTATTTTGTATGGGATTTTCTAATATCTGAAGGAGGATTTTCGAGGATTTTCTCCTTTTTGTATGGGATTTAAAATAAGGGTATTTTGTTCAGGGATATTTTGTCCGGGTATAATTTGTCAGTGGAGAGCCATCTATTTTGTTTATATTTACGTCAACAAAAAATCAAATGATTAATGTGAAAAATGTAAACGTACGCTTGCTATGATCATAACATGACTCTAGAACCTATTGTCCCCAGACAAAGTATCCTACATGAACGGCTCTAGGACCGATTATCCCCAGTCAAAATATCCCCGGTCAAAATATCCCCGGACAAAATATCCCCGGACAAAATGTCCCCAGACAAAATATCCCCAGACAAAATAGGATAGGATAGGATAAGTGGGCAGATTCCTTCCGAGAATCCAGCACCTAGGCCTCAATTGGGCCTGTTGTGCGCACGCACAGTTAAGACGTCAGTGAGGCTGTATTTTTAAGTATTAAGTGATCGATGAGCAGATGTTCAAAAAATTGAGGATGTGCTTGGGATGAATGCTCCAAATAGAGCCGCAGCCCAGTCGATAGGCACCTAGATATTTTGCTCTTGATTTCGCCAAGGCTGGACAGTGGTAGAGAAAGTGTTCAGCTGTTTCGATCTCCCCGCATTTACTACAGTTAAGATTGTCCACCAGGTTCAAGGTGAACAAATGTTTGTTCAATGAGCTATGGCCTGTTAGCCAGAAGAAATATTAAGAGGGTAACCGATATCTCTTAATATTTCTTCTGGTTTTAGACAAGAAGTATTTCGTATGCTTCTCATTTATCGATAAGCAGTTTTTGGCTTGTCGAGCCGAGTTCAACAGTCGCCAGTGATTCGCAAATAATTCGCCTTTCCACATATCAATGATTTTCTGCAGAGTCGAGAGTGACACTGGTAAAGCATGCTCTGGACCGCAGAACGGCGTTGCAGATGCTCTCTTGGCCAATAAGTCGGCTTTTTCATTACCCTTATGGCCATTGTGGCTCGGGATCCATACCAGCGAGATTTGCCGTTTATTAGCGATTGACTGAAGTTTGTCATGACAATGGAGCATGAGAGATGAGGTGAAGACGCATCTTCTAAGCGATTTCAAAACTGCTTGGCTATCCGTTAGAATGTACGTTGGCAGCTGTGAGTCTACATCCGTTTCTAACTCGTGACAGCAGCCGATGATTCCAGCGATTTCTGATTGATAGACGGTTTCGAATTTACCTAGTGGCACCAGCACTTCTGAACCGTCTTGAATACAGTGGAGGCCTGCACCGGCGGACCCGTTGTTGAGCGAGCCGTCAGTGTATCAATTGACGGAGTTATCCGTATGCAGTGGAGTCGATAATTGCCACTCTTCGCGGCTGGGGATGGATATTTTAAAGGATTTGTTGAATCTGTAAGTTGGCATTATTGAATCGCACGGCATCTTCAATTGCGGTTGGGGATATTTTGGTTGGGGATGTTATTTTTTTTGGACATTCGGTCCTAACCCCAAAATAGATAGTAAAGAAAATAATTGTGTATCGCATTTCACAATTCAAAGCGCGGAAAATGTGTGTGGATGCATAAAAATTGTTTGCGAAGTGAAGAAATACGATTTTCGTAGTTTGAGTTGTCAGCAGTGATATATGTTACCTTGATATGATGTTTAGACCCGTACGAAGAACGAAGTTTACCACCACGTTTGTAATTTCGACCAGGGAGTAGGGAGGAGCATCGATAATGGTCCTTAGATGACGAATCAGCAAAAAAAAAAAAATGTCCGCCCGTCAACACGATAACTCGAGTAAAGCTCAACCGATTTTCAATTTTTTTTCCCAAGAGGTAATCGAAAAATCTTTCATGGGATTGAGTATGGGCACTGTCAGCCCAAGAGCTACTGTCGTTTAAGTGGTTTTTAGTCTTTTGTACATAACTCGAGTAAATCTTTTCCGATTTTCAAAAATTTTCTTTTGATTGGAAGATCTGGGCACGGCTGACAATTTCTGGAAGAAACTTTTTTGGATTTGAGCCATTGGACTTAGCTACGGTACTAAAAACGAGTCTCTGCTAGGGCCCTACGTGTTTTTTGTATTTGTATTTTCATAACTGTTTTTTAAACGACAGATCTATAAAAGCCCAACAACTTGTAGAAGAAACTATTTTGAGATTGTGCCCTTGGACTTAGCTAGGGCACTAAAAACGAGTCTCTGCTCTACAGGTTTTTTGTACATAACTTGAGTAAATCTCTTCCGATTTTCAATTTTTTTAAATCAAAATGTTTAGGAATGTCTCATATTTTATGGAAGAAAATTTTTTGATTAGAAGCCCTTGAACTCAGCCAGGACCCTAAAACTAGAGCTCAAACAAAAATGGGGTAAATCCTAACCGATTTTGTTGATTCTTTTTCTATTTGAGAGGTGACCGAGTAACGAATTATATTCAAAAACCAATTTGGGCCCGGTACCTGTGCCTAAGGCTCAAGTGGGCCTCAGGCCGGTCCTAATGTGGGTCGGCCCTAACTAAAAAATTTTTTTATTTCTTTCTATTTTGTAGAGAAAATTGAGGGAAACATTTTTGTCTATGGTAGTTAGGGCCTTAGGTCGGTACTAAGGTCGGCCCTAGCCCAAAAAATGGTTTTTAGACCCGTACGAAGAACGAAGTTCGTCGAAAAGGGGTCTTATACGTTCACAACGACGTTTGAACCACCCCAATTTCGACCCGGGAATAAGGGGGAGCATCGATCAAAGTCCTCAGATGACGAATCAGCAATAAAAAAATGCCCGTCCGTCCGTCCGTCACCGCGATAACTAGAGTGTAACTAAACCGATTTTCAAAAACTTTTTTTCCTGAAAGGTAATCGAAATATCTTTTATGGGATCGAATCTGGGCACTGTCGGCCCAAGGGCCGCCGAGCTAGGGCCGTGCAAGTGGTTTTTGGTCTTTTGTACATAACTCGAGTAAATCTTTTCCGATTTTCATAATTTTTTTTGGTTTGAAAGATATGGGCATGGCTGACAACTTATTGAAGAAACTTTTTTGGATTCGAGTCCTTGGACTTAGCTAGGGCACTAAAACCGAGTCTATGCTAGGGCCATACGTCTTTTTTACACATAATTCGAGTGTATTGTGTTCCGCACGACATTGTTTCAGGAATGATAAATAAATGAATTATTAAAAAAAAATCTCTTCCGATTGTCAAAAACCTTTTTGGTTTGAAAGATCTGGGCATGGGCGTCAATTTTTTGAAAAACCTTTTTGAATTTGAGTCCTTGGACTTAGCTAGGGCACTAAAAACGAGTCTTTGCTAGGGGCATACGTGTTTTTGTACATAACTCGAGTAAATCTTTTCAGATTTTCATAATTGTTTTTATAGTCGACAGGTCTATGAAAGCCCAACAATTTGTAGAAGAAACGTTTTTGAGATTGGGCCCTAGCTATATATATATATGTATATATATATATATATAGCTAGGGCACGAAAAACGAGTCTCTGCTAGCGCTCTACATGTTTTTTGTACATAACTCGAGTAAATCTCTTCCGATTTTCAATTTTTTTTTTTATCGAAAGGTCTAGTTTTATGGAAGAAAAATTTTTGATTAGAAGAAACCCTTGGACTCAGTCAGGACCCTAAAACTGAGTTTCTACTAGGACCCAACCTGTTTGCTTACATAAATTGGATACATGCTAACTGATTTTGTTGATTTGTTTTCCATTTGAAAGGTAATTGAGTACAAAATTACAGTGAACTCTCTCTGTAATGAATTCTGAAGGGAGTCGTGCTCATTATAGAGAGATTTCATTATAGAGAGAGTTCACTGTATATTCAAAAACAAAGGCCCGGTGCCTGTGCTTAGGGCTGAAGTGGGCCTCAGGTCTGTCCTAAGGTCGGCCCTAACAAAAAAAATTGTTTTGCTATGTTGTAGAGCAAATTGAGGGAAACATTTTTGTCTATGGAAGTATGTGTCCGCGGCATTTCCTTATGGCCCTAGGTCGGTCTTAAGATCTGCCCTAGCCAAAAAAAATTGTTTTTCACTATGTTGTAGAGAAAATGGAGGGAAATATTTTTGTATATGTAAGTATTTGTCCAAGGAGGACCCTAGGTCGGTCCTAAGGTCGGTCCTAGACAAAAAAAAAATGGTTTTTTGCTATGTTGTAGAAAAAATTGAGATGAACATTTTTGCCTATTTGGGGGTCAATTTTGTACTTTCGCAAAGGTTTTTTTTACACCGTTTCTTCGTACGGGTTTTTCAATATTGCCCTCTCGGCAATTTCCAATGCAATTTAAAGTGGACGTAATTTCATACACTTAAGGGGTCATGCACAAATTACGTACGCAGTTTTTTTGATGTTTTTGACCCCCTCCCCCCCCCATGGTACGCTTCCGTACTAATTTTGAGCCCCCCCCCCCTGTCGTGTAGGTATGATTTTCCACACCCCCCCGTCATTAAAAGAATATATTTTGAAAAATCCCTTTATTCGTTCGTCCATGCCTGTGTCATATGTTTCTCTATAGAAATGACAGGCACTTTTTTCATTTCATTTTGTTTCTTTTTAATTTCTGAAATCGACTCCTTGGAATGTTCCACGTCATCTATATTCAACCAGTCGGCTTCCTCTACGTCGTCTCGAGCTATGATTGCCAACAGTTCGTTGGCTCAAAGAGCGGCGATACGTTTCGGTCGCACTTTCGGAACGATTTGTGAATTCGAATTCGATAAAACTAATCAAAATTAATTTTTTTTGCGTACGTACAATCGTGCTCGACACCCCCCCCCCCCCACCGTACGCTTCCGTACGAATTTTGAATCCCCCCCCCAAAATGCGTACGTCATTTGTGTATGACCCCTAAGGCCAATGCTACTAAGGCTTGATGAGGCTAAGTTGAGCTTTCATACAAGCCTTACCTCGTATGAAAGCCCAACTTGACAAAACTTAACTAGCGATCGTATTGCGCCCAATATGATGACTCCCTAAGGCCATCCCTGCAAAAGAGTTAATCGCATTTATTCGCATCGCACGCTTATAAACTAATCCTTACTTTACGCCATTGCGAATTGCATTGCAGAAACACAAAGACGAGAAAGAGAGGGTCTCACTAGGCATCTCTTTTTCACACTTGTATTTCTGTGAATCGCAATTTAGCAAGAAATTAGTTTTATGTTAGTCCGTGTTCAGCTATGACAGCATGGGTGGCGCTACTAGAGAAAACAGACTAGCTACGAAAATAATATAGGGGTCACTACTTGAGGTTCCGGAGCAAGACACGATCGATCGTAAAGTTATAAATATCGTCTTAGAGAAGCACTATCTACATGGACTTTTGAACCGTTATTCCAATGTTAGCGTATTAGCTGTTTAAGGAGAGTGAGTTTTTGACGACAGTGTTGTATCACACACAGGAAATTGTCAGTCTCCCGGCGAACTCGAGCAATGCATACAAAAATTTCAATCCCTAAATA
>CM055403.1:147228936-147329064 GCA_029228625.1 Pseudolycoriella hygida
GAAACGCGGTGGCCAGTCAGGTGAGGTCGCACGTGTTCAACAAAAGGGAATTAAGTAGCGAAACAAAGTTAGCTATTCACAGGTCAATATTCCGGCCGACGATTCTGTATGGTAGTGAGAGTTGGGTTGACTGCGGATATCTCGTGCATGACCTGGAGGTTTCTGATAAGAGGGTTCTTAGGAATATAGCGAAGGTTAATCGGAGGGAGCAGTGGGATAATCATTTAAGGAACGGCGACATTAGGGAAAATTTAGGGATTTCGTCAGTGGAAGAGGCGGCAAGGGCCAGTCGTCTGCGCTGGTTCGGGCACGTTCAAAGGATGGGTAATAACAGGCTACCGAAAAGGATCTTGGATGCACAGGTCCCGGGTGTTAGGCCAAGGGGTAGACCAAGGAGAAGGTTTATCGATTCAATTAAACAGATTTAGAAGTGAGGGGACTTTCGCTGGGCGAACAAACCATCTCCTTGGCGGGCGATAGGAGGGCATGGAGGACGATAGTTCACCAATCTGGGGTTGCGGCAGAAAGACCTCACACCGGAAGGTACTAACGGTCTATAAAGTTTGATGATGATGATGATGATGTTTCCTTTGCACTAGTTGCTAGCACAGATATGCTGGTTCTAAAACGATCAACACCACCCAAAATAAGTACTCCTCCGCCCCTTCAAAGTTTTCGATGTAGATCTAACTTTGGCGAATTATTGTGAAGGCCCTGCTGATGCGAGAATGTTGAGATATACCTTCACAGTTTTTTTGAAGATTATAACATTTTCCGAATTGTTCATTTTCACGGTGGCTTTTCCAATCTTTCCATGAAGTCAAGAAAATAGCCGTACTTTGACGTGGTGTAACTATTAAACTAACTAACTAAACCTAAATAACGATAAAATATATTACAATATTCACTGGTTGAAAGATACCTATGTCTCTCGACCTTTAGATAAGTAGACATATTTCTTTTTTGTAGCGGTCACTTGAAACAGTAGCACCTTGAGACAGAATGTCAATAGACATATAACAATGAAATTAATTGATGGCGCTACTGTCATCGGTGGCACTTTTTATATCGAACCGTAATTAGTTATACAAAATGAAGAGATGGCGACACCGTTTTTCGGTGACTATTTTTTACAATTTCCCGATGCAAAACCGATGCGATCCATCATCTATGGAATTATTTTGTCATCGCTACACATCAGTGGAGCCAACATTTCGGAATATCTTTCCGTCTCAGTCAAGTCATTCAACTTGATATGCTGGCGATGAAACCAATATATCTATGTCTCTTATATGTTCAATCTTCGAAACTTAAAAGCTTGCGGTGGAGTATAATTTTCGAGTATTGACGACAGATGGCAATCAAACGCCACCTCAGTAGTTATAATTTACTAAACCCAGTAAGAGCACGTTGCAAAAATGCGAACTGTCAAATTTGCGATGTTTTTTTAGAACAGAATCCTACGCAAATAGCAAATTTTTTTAAATTATATGTACTATATATGTACTATGTACATATGTACTATGAGAGGATGACTCTTACACGAATAATAGATGAATCAGAATTCAAAAAGTTTGTGTATGAAGATTGAAAGTTTCACTGAAAAATCATCGCATCCCAATTTCCCTTGCGATGTTATTTCAGAGCAAAATTTGTACCTTCATACTTAAACTTTTTGAATTCTGATTCATCTATTATTTATGTGACAGTCATCCTCTCAGGTTACATGATCTATAATTTTGAATAATTATTTATTTACGGAGGATTCTGTTCTGAAAAACATCGCAAATTGACAGCTCACATCTTAGTGACGTGCTCTTAACCGAAGATTGTACGTATTAGAGACATCAATATCTCGGTTTCATCACCGGCATATATAGTTGGATAACTTGTCTGACAACTCGATAGCTCAGTGGTTAACACGTCTGCTTGCTGCTACGAGAGTTGCCAGTGCGTTGGTTCGAAACTCAGCCGCAGAGATTTGTGTCGATTGTTAGATTTGTAAACAAAACAAAACTGATTGAATCGTTCAAGTTAAGTGAAGTTGAGTGTAGTGCCATCGTACATTGTATTGTTGGGAGAACCGGTATTCTACTCCTACTAGTTTCGCTCCTAGTTACATCTCATAGATGGCACTGGGTTTGTCGCAGAGCTTACCACTGACACAGTAAAACTTTCCGGTAATGAAAGGATCTCAAAAAAATGTAGAACCACAAACAGCGAACTAGTAAATAATGATCTAGCCTCTAACCCTTCAATAAGATTCCTAAACTCCTAGATCCAGAAAGCTTTCAACTCTGAAAAGGTCTGTGAACTAATGTTTTCGGAATAAAGTCAATTGAATAAAAATGCCTTTCACTTGTTCAGGTAACCTACATATATAGACTCAAAAAAATTCCTTTTCTCGAGAGTTGGAAATAAAAGATTTTCTTCGTTTCATTTCTACAATTTAGATGACTCTTAAGAGGTGTATTGTTTTCATCATACAACGCCCATAATAATGTGGACAATTATATTTCAAATTTCATCTCACTTTACCGAAGTTAATCGATTTTCCCATTTAATGAATTAACAGTTTTTCCGCTATCTTTAAATCCTACACCTATTTCCAGACAATGATTACCGAACTGCGTACATTGAAAGAGGCGAATCAACGTTTGAGTGATGATAATCAAGAATTACGAGATTTATGCTGTTTTCTTGATGATGATAGGCAAAAAGGAAGGAAGTTGGCTAGAGAATGGCAACGATTTGGCAGATATACAGCCAGCGTTATGCGTCAAGAAGTTTCCGCTTATCAAGTATGGCATTTATTCAAACGAAACTGATTGCCTTCGTTATTTATGATTTTCATTTTAAGAATAAACTGCGGCAGTTGGATGACAAGCAACAGGAATTGATTCGAGATAATTTGGAATTGAAGGAGCTGTGTTTGTACTTGGATGAAGAGAGAGCAAATGTCGCTGCTAATGTGTCGGTGTGTACAAATTGTGGGGCGCCGGTAAGACCACAACTTCGAGACGATGGAGATGGAAGTAGTTCCAGTACAAATGCTGATGAACCAATGCCTGCTGTTCGACAGTTTGAAAGACAAGTTCCGGTAAGGAGATTTTTTTATTTGATATTTTCATAACAAGCGAACCGGCCTGTGAAATTGCGATTCTTAGAAATTGTATTTTATGTGAACTTTTATGTGACACTTTTGTAAGGCAATTATCCTTCGCAGGACGATATTTCAGTCAACCTACTGTACGACATACAAAAAAATTTTTTTTCCTCGGGTGCCAAGTCCGGGAAGGCAGCCTAGTGTGAAAATAGTACTTTTCGATACAAGTTACGTATGAAGGTAGTTAAACGCACTAGATGTGAGATTGTCGATACGAGCCCAAGGCGAGTTCGGCAACACATCGTGGGCGTTACGCTATCAGCACACGTAACGTGTATCAAACAACGTTTTTTGCAATCAACCAACAAAAAGAAGCTTTTTTCAATTTTTTTTTCTTTTTTTTAAATTTTTTCGTTTTACTTTCTTGTTTCATTTTTGTTTTAAAATTTTTTTTGTCATTTTTTTTTTAATTTATTTTCAATTAATGAACCAAAATTTGCGTCTACTTTCATTCAGCTAGTAAAACAAAGATTTACCGCACTAGTGCGTAAAAATGACTTCATGCGAAACCAAAATAACACACGAAAAAGCGTGTTTTTGTTGGTGAATTGCAAAAAATGATTTATGGGAAATGATAAACCTGTAGCCACTTCTTTCCGGCATTATACTTTCAAGCTGCGTACTTTCGAACGAACGCATTAATTTCCAACTTGACACCAGTCTGCTTTTGCTATCTTCATTTCCACTGCAAGGACGCAGCTTGGTGTCAAGATGAAAATTAGTGCGTTATGAGGCATTCGTCGAAGTGACAGAATTTTGATAAGCTTCAATTTTCGACACCAGGCTGCCCACTTTAGCCGTTGACACATTACAAAGCACGCAGCCTGATGTCAAGTTGAAGAGTAATTTTCCATAAAATATTCGCTTTTGGCTCCAACATTCCCTAATATCAGGCACCAGACTCCCCAGCCAAAATACACTTCTCTACTTGTTGCAAGTTTCTCAAGGTTGCGTACTGCCTTTCCTCAAGTAATTATTCATTTAATTATTATCGTGTACCGCCAAATTTATTGAATTTGGTCCACTTCATTTATCCTAAAATCTGAACCACTAAACTGATCTCCAGAAATTTGGTTTCTACCTGAGATAGTGAGATACATTTCTTTTATTTGACAGCTCGGTATATGCGAAAAACTTTTCACCGGGGCTAGGACGGAATGTCCCAAAAAAATAATGTCCCCTACCAAAATATCCCCTCGGACAAAATATCCCCAGACAAAATAACCGGATATAATAACCACAATTTTTACATGGAAAAAACTGGACAAAACATCCCCAACCCAAATATCCTCTCAGACAAAAAATTACCTCAGAAAGTACTTATTGCGAAGTAGGAGGCGCCGCAGGCCGTGAAGGAACTGGAAAATAAAAAAACGGGGTCGATGGGCGGCAGCCCTCGCAATAAGGCGGTCAGGGGGAATATTCCCCCTTGCGGGGTCTAAGGGGTAGAGCATCTAGCGGAGTTTGGGGCAGTGCCTCATTCAGGTAAGGCCGCCTGCAGGGCGCAAAAAATGCATGCCGTAGGCGCGGGGGTGAGGGTGCCCCCAACACGCAATATAATGTCTAATTAATAATATTTACCTATATCCACCACTTCTGAGTAGGCATTATGTCTGGGGATATTTTGTCCGGTTTATGTGGGATATTTTGTCCGGGGATAATTTGTCAGGGGATATTTTTTCTTGGGATAATCGGTCCTAGAGCCCTTTTCACCGACTGTCCCTAAAAACCACGTTTTCGGACACTTCTTTCTCACCTTTGTAACTTACATTTGAGTATACGTACCTTTCAGGGCTGAAAGGTCTCCAAAAGAAGTTTGGAGGTGGATATCCCCAATACATTATCGGCGAACATCCTGAATATGTCGTCAATCTGACCCATGTTACAAATCCCTTAGAGACGAGGGGTTATCAACTTCATTTTTTTGGTACAGGCTGAAGGAATTTTTGGAATTAAAATGGCATTTTTTGAATTAAAATGGAATTTCTGGAATTATTGGAATTTTTGGACTTTCTGTGGAATTTTTGGAATTTCTGTGGAATTTTTGGAATTTCTGGAATTTTCGGAACTACTGAAATTTTGTGGAATTTTTGGAATTTCGATGGAATTTTTGGAGTTTTTGTGGAATTTTTTAATGGAATTGGAATGTTTGGTATAAATTTTTTGTTCGTAGTTTGTACATAATTCACATTAAATCCGTATACCTTTGACCGTCTGCACAACATTTACCATATTTCTCTCTTTTTTCGTTTACACCAAGAAGATGGTCAGTGTTATACAGGCGGTAGGTACATGAAAAACGCATCACAGTACGAAAATATTCACCACTGGATTCTCATGTTATGAGAACATCTTTCGTCGGCTAAAGATTTATCTTCGCCTATGACATGGACTGTGGGAGAGGCTAACGTAATCTAACCAGAATTATGTACTTGCTCCTATAAGGAAAATATCCCTTTCTGGTGGATAATAATTGTACCTCGGTAGTGTTCCATTCTTGGCAAGCGAATATTTCAGAGAATCTTAAATTTGTGTGGCTAACTCCTCCTATGAAATGTCACTCTGTGGTCTATGAATACCTTACACCACTACAGTTGCTCGAACGAAACTAACACTTATATGGCATTTTAGGAACTGAATATAAGGCCAACGTTGAGCGATCAAACCTTGCAATATGTTCGATCATTGGAACGAAAAATTCATCAATTGGAACAAGACAGCGACAGCTCGCAAAAGAACGGATCAACAGTTGACAGCATTACTGGCGGTCGTCCTGAGGCCGTCGTGCGGGCATTGCAAATACTCGAAGTGCGGGAGCAACTTGAACGAGAAAGAACCGCTAACGGTCTACCAACTGTATCTACTGAACATATGGACGATGGTGAAAAGGCTTTGGTGTTAGAAATGTGTAACGTTGTATGGAGAAAGCTAGAAGACAGTCCGAATGGACCCGAACCGATGTAATTCGGAAAAAAAAAGATTCGTCCGATGTGTACAAAAGTTATGAAATAATTGTATTCGGTTAAGATAATAAAATTATTTTGGCTCGCTGATATTAATAAAGATATTCGTCTCCTCATTTTTTTGATAGGGAACATTCACTTGATTGAAACATTACACCTTGGTCAAAATATCCCCTGGACAAAGTAACCATAGCGGGGCCTGAGGCAGAACCCCATGTACGTCCTGCCACCTGTAGGGCGTAATCTAGTTCGCCACCGGCGCGGGGGTGAGAGCACTCAATAGAAAATATAATTTGCCTAAAATACATAATTCACAGCATTAGAATACATTTATTACGAACTTTATTGAAAAAAGGTCAAAATATTTTCCCCGAGTTTCTAAATAAGAAAATAAAGCCGATGGGGATGAAGAATGACATGAAGAATGCACCGGACGAAACAATGAGTGTGGAAATAACATTCATCCTCCGCTCATACGACACATGTTATTATTGGTAACTTTAAATCACAACAAAAACCCTTTTTAAAAGGGAAACGTGACGCAAGTCCTCGTCTCTTCTTCCAAAGCAACTGATATCAATTTGGATGACGCTTACGGCTTCGGAACAAAAAAAATTCTCATCAGTAGTTTTGGAAGAAAAGAGAAAACAAATTTTTAGCGAAAAAAATTTCCGGCGAAAAAAATTTCTGTCGAAAAAAAATTTCCGGCGAAAACAATTTCCGGAAAAAAGTTTTTCGGCAAAAAATAATTTCGTCGAAAAAAAATTTCCTTTGGCACGAAAAATCTATCTATCTACAGGAAGAGAATCATAAGATTGTGCAACAAAAAAAATACATTTTCCCCCTAATCCGTCCCATACCACAGTCGGCCATTTTGTTGGTCACCCTGACACACTACACACCCAACCCAACAACTTTTCCTTTAACGCCAAACATCTATGTCCATTCTAACATAGTCCAAAAATGTTGCTCATATTCGACATTTACTTTGAATACACTCACACACACATACAAAACATTCTTTTATATGGGCTTTATACGGCGCCTTCTAAGAGCCCTGGCGCCCAAACGAGGCCGGTACCCCCCTTTTTGAAAATCTCATATGGCGTAGAATGCCCACCCGAAGGTCCCTGCAATATTTCAAGTAAAGTTATCGAGCCGTTTTCGAGCACAAGCCAAAAAAGTCGGTTCTGGAACTAACTAGACTAACTAACCCAATAACTATTTAACTAACTCACGTAGGATGTTTCCATTGACTTTGGCTTCTATGAAATAGCACATTTTGTATAGGAAATGACGATTTTCTAAAGGCCATATCTTCGGATCCACTGGACCGATTTCAATGAGTAATATGTCGATTTCAATCCGAAAAACTAGGTCTCAGGGGGTACGACGCAAATCAAACAGAAAATATTGAGAGATTAAATTTTATTTCCGAACTTCACCCGCACTGGCCAGTTTCAGCCGGATTTACTCGTTTAAGTTGTAGATAGATGCATATCTATTGCACATTGCTCGCTTTGTGTGTTTGTGACCTCCGAATTCATTCAATTTCATTCTAATTTTCGTAACCTAGTAGAGTAAATTGTTTTGATTTGGAATGATTTGAAAATGGAACGACATGGGCTTCCATGCAAACCGTTCCAAATCCAAAATACAGGCAAATTTTGATTTGGAACTAGACGATTTCGAACGTTCCAATTCAAGATACGTCGTTATTTATATACACTCTTTGGTTATTATGGTTCAAATTCGAATGTCGTTCCAAATCAAGATGATTCACTCTACTAGATCCTATGCTCGTTTTGCAACTGTTCGTTATTACTCATTTTCTATAAATAATATCATTCTATTGTCTGCCGTCAGTTTCAATACACTTCTGAGACATTAATTTGTCCAACTTCTCCAACGCTTAGGGTACAAACAAGAGTTGCCGGTCCTGCAAAAAAGGTATAGTACAAGCCATATGAATAGTATTGTCAACAACAATTACGTTTGATTATAATCATGAAATACGATACTCTACTACACAAGACAGTCATATCAAATTAATATGATACTTAAAAAGTTTACCTGCTAATTGAGTTAGTTAGTTTCACTGAAATGAATAATTCTTACATTTCTATTTGGTATGAAAATCTGTTAATTATAACTCAAACTATTTACTTGCCATAGTAACGCAGTTTTAGTTCCGTATAGAAAAAAAGTTTTTGCTATGCACTCTACATGAATTTCGTAAATTATCAAATGCAGAGCAGAATCTTAAAAGGCAAAATACACAAAACTTTTCGTCAACCAGATCTTTGGGAGTGTTCACAAATGACGTCTGCGTTTGAGGGGGGAGGGGGTCATTGAAAGCAGACGAAAACAGACGTCATATTTTGTGATGTTGCTCAATTTGAAACTTCTATCGTTTTCATGATGTAAGCTCACAGCTCAGCTTAGAGCACACCAAAGTTGTCCCATTCCATTTTCGAAATCCGCCATTAAATGTTGAAATATTGGAAATAGTTACTTACGTCATGACGCGTCACAAGGACAATAGACCGAAAGTGTTTTGCCGAGTGAAGTATCAAGTTTTTCATGCTCAATAGCAGTCGAAAATGTCAATTTGAAGGGCGAAAGTAATTCACATTTTCTACGGAATAATTTCAGTTTAGGGGACCTATCTATTTGAGGGAGGGGAGTGGGAGGAAATGATAAGGGACCTCCCCCAGATCACAAATATGCAACCGGTAGGTGGCGCTCGTGCTCCGTTTGGAAGTTACAGTGGTTCAAAGTTCATGAGAAGAAAATAGTGTAAGGAGCTAATTAAAAGGTGGAGATGAATGGAAACCACAGTATCAATTTCAATATGTATCTGGCGGGTGGCGCTAGCAACACAATAGAAGAGAATTCGGCGTCATTTTTTGACGCTTCGGGACATATAAAATTTTGAACTTTGAACCGCTGTAACTTCCAAACGGAGCTCGAGCGCCACCTACCGGTTGCATATTTGTGATCTGGGGGAGGTATCCTATCATTTCCTCCCACTCCCCTCCCTCAAATAGATAGGTCCCCTAAACTGAAATTTTAACTTTTCTGCTTTGGGCACTGCTATGAACCATGAAAATGATATTTGAAAAATAGTTATGCCTCTTGCACATTCACTCCGTTTCGCTCTCCGTTTACGATCAAGCAATGAAAAGTTGGAGGAGTGATCATTGTGCAGTCGTAAACGGAGAGGTAAACGGAGTGACTGTGCTACAGGCCTTATTCGGATTGCGAGAAACAGAAAGAAAGCAATTCAATCAAAGGCAAGGGCTGCACTAGTCACACACTTTTGCAATACGACAACTACGATTTCGCATTAAGCGTGTCCACTTTTCGGATCATGTGTGGTGACTTAGGGCATTACTTTCGCTTATTTGTATTTTCGGTTCTCGAAGGTCAAATAATAATCCACCTTAAAAACCGATGGAGGGTTAGAGGATAGATCATTATTTACCGGAAAGTATTTTTACTGCGCTAGTGGCATTTATGAGATATACTAAGAGTGAAACTAGTAGGAGTTGAATACCGGCACTTCCCAACAATGCCTTTCACCAGTAAGCCGCACGATGGCGCGACACTCAACTTCACTTGACTCTAACCAGTTCAATCAGCTTTGCTTTGTTTACAAATCTAACAATCGGAACAAATCTGTCTGCGGTTGACTTTTGAACCAATGCACTGGCAACTCAATCGAATATCAGCAGGCAGACGTGTTAACCACTGCGGTATTGAGTTGTTTGTAGAACGTCAAATAAATGATGAAAATATGACGTCTGTCTTCGTGGGGGAGGGGGGGGGGGTAATTGCAAAACATACAAAAACAGACAGGGAGGTGTCTAAAAAAGCCAAAAAAATGCAGACGTCAACGCTCCCTTTTTGTCTCAGAGGACTTGAGCCAGTCAAGTGCGCGTGCAGCAGGTGGCACGGTGTCCCTGAAGGGTAAAAAAGTTTTTATGAGAAGGCACCCAAAAAGTTGTTCTTACTTTGGATAAAGGGTCTCACATATAGTTCAAACCAGGTTACACTTGGTTCCTTCCATCCGAGACTTTCGATTTTTTTCACCCACACAGGACTGTTTTTTTAAGATTTTCAATTTCTTCAGATTTTAATTACTGAAAAGTAACTGAACTATATATGAGACGCTTTATTCAAAACAAGAACAATTTTTTTTGTGTCTTTTCATAAAAAGTTTTTCCCCTTCAGGGACACTGTGGTGGGTAGGGTGGGCTTTTGATATGTTGTAGAGGAGATTGAGGGGATCATTTTCGCCAATGGAAGCAGTAGCCGCCGCCGAACCGAACTGTACAAAAATACGCCATACATCCCATAAAGTCAAATTTTTGCATTGTGAAACCTGAAAGAACAAAAAAACTATTACACTGGGGGGTCCGGCATTTGTGACGCATTTTTTTAATCAAAAGTCAAAATATTTCAAAAGAATTTTGTGCGTTCCGAAGCTGCAAGCGTCACTCAAATTGATATCAGTTGTTTTGGAAGAAGGGACGAGGACTTGCGTCACGTTTCCCTTTTAAAAAGGGTTTTTGTTGTGATTTCTATGTACTTATAAATAGACGTCAAAATGTGAATGTTCAAAAAAGTACCAAAACATCACCTCAACTCTTTACACCTTACTCCTGCGATTTAACTCATGAAGTAACATCTTTATCAAGACGAAAAAGGAGACAATGACCCGAGATAGAGGTGAAAAGCTTATTAAGTACAATTTTTTGATCATTTTTATATAATTTTTGACGTTTAACATATATATGGCTCAAAACTGATCAACAGAGAATTTTCTTTCTCTTTCACTCTAACACACTAACACTTATATTGTCGTATCACTCACGCGCATGCATTTTACTTGTTGACTTTATTGAAGCGTGTGCAATAATAGTTTTTGTCTCATTTCATTTCGCTTGTCGTGTGTGAGTGAAAAAGATGCAAGATCGAAAAGGTGGGCAACAATGGTTTGAGTTATGGATATGTGTCAAAACTGAAGTGGGAATCCTGACCTTTCAAAAAGTCATTTTTTTAACTTTCCTGCAAGTTTTGGTTACTATAACGTAATTTTAGCGAAATTTTAGAACTATGTCAAGAAAGTTTCAACAGTACTAGATTTATGAGCCCAAAGAAACTTAGTCATTTTGAGAGAGAAAATATATGAAATTCACTCTCGAAATGTCATCATTAAGTTTCTTATGCAAATTACGGCAGCACTTTGGGTCGTACATGCATGGAGTTCCGTCCCAAAACCACGCTTCCGGATTTCTCAGCATTTGGAATTGCTGTGGTTCCGATAGCGGAACTAACAACGGAAAATATCCTCTATTTTCACATAATGCCAACCTTGACAAGAGGTTAATCCACAAGCGGAGCACATTTTTTTAACAATCCAGACTTTCAGTGAGGTATCGGCCCAGTCTAACGTTTTCGTCTCGTACATGCAAAAAAAGAAGACATCCATGTCGCATCATTGAATATTCTCGTGCTCCTTAATAGATAAATAGAACATCCCCAGATGACAATTGACTCCACGAAATGTACATTAAATGCCATCGGAAAATGTGCTGAGCCCATTTAATGTGCTCCAATTCCGGACATTTAATGTATATTAAAAAGTGCCCTTACCGTTACATCTTTTCTTTGGAACGTGAAGTACATTTAATGTACATCAAATGTGAATTACATGTACATCTAATTTACATTTAAAACACTTTGAATATACAACTAATGTACCTTTAATGTACTTTTTAGTGTGAATTACTAGCACATTTCATCATCATCATCATCATCATCAAACTTTATAGACCATTATTACCCTCCGGTGTGAGGTCTTTATGCCACAACCCCAGAATGGTGAACTATCGTCCTCCATGCCCTTCTATCGCCTGCCAAGGAGATGGTTTGTTCGCCCAGAGAAAGTCCCCTAACTTATAAATCCGATTTAATTGAATCTATAAACCTTCTCCTTGGTCTACCCCTTGGCCTAACACCCGGGACCTGTACGTATGATATTATGTAAGAAAATAAAGGAAAATTGAATTTAGTTTTCCGACTTTTCTATTTCGGTTTTTCTTATTCTGATGATCGCTACGTCCTCCATATACATTTTTTTGTGCCAAGCTCTCATTTTTTTTATTAGAAAAATTTCTGCCATTTGCGGGGCTCGAACCCAAGACGCTCGGGATTATGAGTCGACTGCTTTACCAATTGTGTCACCGGATACTTATGTGTTGGTGTGTTAAATTTGTAAAAAGTGTTAAATTATAGAAAGTACATCACAAGCACATTTTTGGTACATTAAATGTGATAGGAATAGTGTATACCTTATCACGCACGTAAAATGTGCGACAAATGTACTTGTTATCTAGTGTAATAATTTCGAGCTTTAATAGCTACAAAAATGTGCCTTTTATTTACATCCAAAAATGTACTAAATCACAAGCACATTTTTGGTACATTTAATGTGATAAGAATAGTGTACACCTTATCACGCACATAAAATGTGCGAAAAATGTACTTGTGATCTAGTACAATAATTTCGTCTTTTAATAGCACAAAAAATGTGCCTTTTATTTACATGGAAAAATGTACTACATCACAAGCACATTGTTGGTACATTAAATGTGATAGGAATAGTGTACACCTTATCACGCACATAAAATGTGCGAAAAATGTACTTATTTCGAGTTTTAATAGCACAAAAAATGTGCTTTTTATGTACATCGAAATATGTACCACTTTACAGGCACATCTTTTGTACATTTTATGTACATATTCTCAACAACATTGAATTTCGCACATTTAATGTACATTCAGTGGGCAACCGCATAAAAAAATGTGATCTGTGTTATCTGGGATTGTCAACGTCTCCTAATTTTGACGCTTTCTGATTTTGTAGCCTCCGGATTTTTTGTCCGGATTTTGACGCCTCTGGATTTTGTAGCGACACCAGCCAAATACAGCTCTGATTGAACAAAATCCCAAAAAAATTGTCGAATCATTTTGACTAATTTGATAGATTCTATCTTCGAATCAGCTGTGCTAATAAAATCAACACACTTTTAACATCAATACATCATGTTCGCAATTCTGACCTACTATCGACAAACAACATTGTTTGTACGCATTTTTTTGATAAATATGACACAGATTATGGTCATCGACTAAAGAAAAGTGACCTTAACTTTCATTTTATTGTCTTCCTACTTAAATTTATCATTTGCATGTTGGTGAGGAACACATTCGTTGGTCATTCGAATGTGTAATTGTACGATTGTGTTGAAAAACACCGTGTCGGAGTCATGAGAAGAAGAAAGTGTTTTGTGTACGAGAAAACGGTGTTGAGACGAGATGTAACGACTGAGTGAATGTGATTACAGAATCTTTATACCGCTCTTCATATGAATTTCTCGTTGAATTTGTGTGAGCAACTACACAAGAAAATGATAAAATTAAAGAACTTTCAAGTGGGTCACGTTTTGATCGGTGTCTTGTAATTACTTCAGTCGAAGAATTTAGTTGAATTAAGAACGTCGATCGGTATGGAATGACATGGCGCGCATAATTTGATGTTAAAAAGCGAAAATTTTCATATATAATTCGTTAAAAAGCAGCAAATTGTTAATTAAATTCCGGACCGAAATATTTATTTGCCATAAATTGACTATGTTCGTTGTGGCCATATAGCTTTACAGACAAGAGGAAGTTTATTTTAATTAAAAATTTAATTTATTAAATTGTTACACAAACCCAAAATCGTTAAACTTTTTGTATAGTGTTCAATTAACTGTGCACTAATGTCTGTTCCAATTAAAATTCAATTCATTTTCTCTATGAACCACGGACAGTTACCCGTATTGTATTCCTTTAATTGAATTACCTTTGACAGATTAGCAAGGGATATAATAATTTCATGTGTATTGAGTGTGGCAGAGGAATACCAATAGGTACAAGACCCCATAAAAGGCTCCCATTGATTGCTATTAGGATTTTATGATGACACAATTGTGATTCAGTAAAATGTGTTTTTGCGAAAAATTGATCATTTCGTTTGTGTTTTGTGCTATTTGCTGTACGGATGTCGTTCTGTCAGTACCAAATGCCTGGCCGAAAATGCGAAATTACGATATTTGGGGACCAAAGTCAACAAAGTCATTGGTGGAGAATGATAGTTTTTCTATAGAGAATGCAGCGAACATAACTAGTTCACGTGATGGTAGAGGTAAGTACTTTACGAAATTCATCTAATAACAAAACAAAATGTGATAGAATTCGGTAAATGACAGAATAAAATAATGATATAGCGACTTCCGGGCTTAAAGTGAACTACATTTATGTTGCTAACCTTCCGGGTTTATATCAGGCGAGAAGGGCAAACTCTATAGAGCATTTTTCTTTTAAACGTACCGTCGAAGTCTCAAACTTTGACTGGCTGTTCTACCTTTGACCATTTTTTAATACATTTTTGTAATTTTCAAAACTTTCTGTAAATCGAAACCGTAACGAAATGCCGATTTCAAAGATTTTTCGAAAAGCTTCCGACATCCGACAAAAATGACGTTGCGAATTATATTTAAGTGTCAAAAAAGGCGAACAAAATGTTCGATTTTTTGACACATCAGGAAATATTTCCCAGCCCATTTTGAGCGTTTGAGTATGTCGACTTACAAGCTATATTAACATTCAGTAAGAAGATCATGCTTTCCGAAAAGTCTTCGAAATTGGTATATCATTACGTTTTCGATTTTCCAAAAAATTTTGAAAATTGTAAAAATTTATTAAAAAAAAACGGTAAAAAAATCTGTCAAAGTTAGGACAGCCGGTCAAAGTTAGAAATTTTGACTGTATGTAATGAAAGTAATCTTCCTAATAAGCACTGCCAACCTTCATAAAACGGGTAGTAGCGAGAGTAATATCATAACCCATATTCGATCCACGAGCGGGTTCGAAACAAACTGCTACGTTTTTTGGTTTGTGTATTATTTATTTAGCGTATGATAACAATCTTTACTATTCTTATTACATACTTTCTTATATCCAATACTGATTTTTTCAAGTTAGACAGTTCGTTGTTGTATCGATGCAATCTGCCGGGAGAATGGCATAGTCAACTGATTCGGCAAACGATTTGAATGACATGTTTTCGTCTCGTCATAGACATCGTGAAGGCCCACTTACACTGGGCTGCCATTTCTATTCATATTTTCGCTCCTTAACAATCACAGTCGCAGGCTCCATTATCTGTAGATTGGTTTTGACAGGTTCCATTAGTTCCATTACTGGAGAGATCGAGTCGTACACGCCGATTAGAGGTGAACGGGTCGGCCTTTTTTTGAAACCCGACCCGACCCGAACCCGACCCTATTCTATTTTCAAAAACCCGATAACCCGGTAACCCGAAAAAACTGAAACCCAACTCGACCCGATTCCGTTTTTGAAAACCCGTTTACTCGGCAATCTCTATGAAATGAAACCCGACCCGATTCAATTTCGAAAAACCCGATAACAAGAAGAAAACTGAACCAGATGAAAAAGTCGCTAAAAATATTGTGTGTGTTACACTATCTCCAAAGAGAAGTCTCGAAGGTGTCGGTTTTCATGCTGCGCCATAAAGAGAAAACATGAAAATTTGTTGAGAAGAGCCAATCCTAAATTATCGAACTCATAGAACAATTGCACCAAATTGCGGTTTTTTACGTGAGGGTGTGTCTGTTAAGTTATGATAACTATGTTAGTTACTAAGTTATGATCAATATCAATTCTGATAAGATCTTAGGATACATCTTACTCGCAAAGTCTATTTGATTGGTGATGAGTATTACATTTTCAATATGATGAGTATTACAAAGTCAATAAGACATGTGCTACAGAAATCACTTCCGCAACGAGGTGTACAATAAACTTTGTGCCAAATGCCCGTATCACAATGAGATGAGCATAAATTAACTGAAATCACTGTACACCGAACAATTAGTTCTTAAACAATACATTCATTCATCCAGTTACATCGAAAAATATTACTATTACCCTATCCCATCATGCACTACGCATTACGCTGACACATACATTCATCAAAACTTTCTAAGTCATGAGACTCGTTTCTGTTACTTGTATCGAAATGAGCCTTTCCTTCTGATGCAAGTACGGAAAATCATATCGCTTTTACAGCTTAAATTCCAATAGTAATAGTAATCACAACAAAAACCTTTTTAAAGGTAGAGTGTGACGCAGTCCGTAAATCCGCTTCCAAAATTAATGATATCGCTTGAGGTGACGCTATCGCTGATAATACGCAGAGTTTGTTGGAAGGGAACCTTGTATTCAAAGTTTTAATTTCCTGAAAAAATTACAGCTCTTTTTTTTAAAACAAAATTACGTTGTGTTAAAAAATTGCGTCATAAATGCCGGACCCAACGACGAAATAATTTTTCTGTACTTTCAGTTTTTGTGCTGCAAAAATTTGACTTTTGTTTCCTATTGCGTGGATTGTTTAAGGTAAATTTAAATTTTTGCGCGTGAAAACTGAAAGTGTTGAAAAATTATTCCGCTGGTGGGTCCGGCATTTATGACGCAATTTTTTAACACAACGTAATTTTGTTTTAAAAAAAAGAGCTGTAATTTTTTCAGGAAATTAAAACTTTGAACACAAGGTTCCCTTCAAACAAACTCTGCGTATTATCAGCGATACCGTCACCTCAAACGATATCATTAATTTTGGAAGCGGACTTACGGACTGCGTCACACTCTACCTTTAAAAAGGTTGTTGTTGTGATATCAGTCGTTTTGGAAGTTTTCAGTTGTTAAAAAAATTTCTATTTTTTGAAAAAAAATTTTCTCAAAAAAGAAAATTTTCTTAGAAAAAAAAATTTCTCCGAAAAAAAATTTCTCAAAAAGAAAATTTTCTCCGAAAAAATTTTCTTAAAAAAAATTTTCTCCGAAAAAAATTTTCTCAGAAAAAGTTTCCTCCGAAAAAATTTTCTCCAATAAAAATTTTCTCCAAAAAAAATTTTATACTAAAAAGTTTTTTCTCCAAAAAAATTTTTCTCCGATCTATCGATTCCGACGAAAAAAAAATTTTGGCGAAAACTTTCGCCTCGATTTTGATCAACTTCCACTCCTCGGCGACCCCACTTTCTATTCATCAAAATGATGCCCAAGTCAATATCTACCGATTCCGACGAAAAAAATTTTTTGGCGAAAACTTTCGCCTCGATTTTGACCAACTTCCGCGCCTCGGCAAACCTACTTTCTATTCATCAAAAAAATTCTCCTCACCAATCTCTATAACTTTCCCGAAGAAACCAACTGTCTAGCTATTCTAATTCAGAAGATAGCAAAAAATTCAAGATGGCGTCACTTTGACAGCTGGCAGCCATTTTCTAATGATGCCAAAAAATTCTCCTGATGAATCTATATAACTTTCTAGAAGAAACCATCTCTCTACGTAGTGTAATTGCGGAACTAAAATTCGAAAACCGAAAAAGCATAAACGAAAATCCAAGATGGCGCCGCTATAACAGATGGCAGCCATTTTCTTATGATCCCAAAAAAATGTCCTGATAAAACTCTATAACTTTGTAGAAGAAACCGTCTCTCTAAGTAGCGTCCTTCCGGAGCTAAAATTCGACCACCGTAGAACATTAACGAAAATCCAAGATGGCGCCGCTATGACAGCTGGCAGCCATTTTCTAATGATACCAAAAAATTCTCATGAAACTCTATAACTTTGTAGAAGAAACCGTCTCTCTAAGTAGCGTCATTCCGGAACTAAAATTCGAAAACCGAAAAAGCATAAACGAAAATCCAAGATGGCGCCCCTTTCACAGATGGCAGCCATTTTCTTATGATCCCAAAAAATTCTCCTGATAAAACTCTATAACTTTGTATAAGAAACATTGTCATTCCGAAGCTAAAATTCGAAAACCAAAAAAAATCTAATTTATTGCTTGGGAAAATTCAAGATGGCGCCAGTTTGACCGCTGGCAGCCAGTTTCTTAAGATCCCAAAAAATTCTCCTGACCAAACTCTATAACTTTCCCAAAGAAGCCAACTCTCTAGCTATTGTCACTCCGGAGCTAAAATTCGAAAACTCCGAGCATTACCAAAAAACCCTCAAAATTGACCACTTTTTCCCATGCCACGACTTTTCCAGAATTTTCCCGGAAAAGCGGCATATGAAATTTTTCATTTGGGGCCGAGACTGACGTTCCCTGAAAATTTTAAGAAAATCGCTCGGGCGGTTCTCGAGAAAAAAAAAGTAGATAGATACATGGATAGATAGATCGTTGACACACCACACAGGAATAAAATTGTTATTAATTACAAAGGTAATTTGTCCACTTTTCCATAGGAATTGATCATCTTTGATTGACGATATCTCAGCCAATTTTCAACCGATTTTGATGAGTGAGGGCTTGTTTGAAAGCTGCTGCGACGTAGTTTTTTTAAAAATATGTTGAAGGGGGAGGGGGCGAGGGGAAAAAGCTTAAAAGTTCGCCTATACATCGTGTCTTGTCCCAAAGGTTTTTGTATGGAGGTTTTTGGGTTTGTGGACGTTTTTTTTGGGGTGTGGGGACTGCGTCACGCTCTCCGCTACCGCTCCGAGCATGATAGTACGGAACATTTTTAGTTCTAAATCTGTTACTGCGGTCGAAATCTTTCGAATTGTGATATTTTGATTTATTCAATGTACCAATACTAGTACGAGTAACTTTCCCACTATTTACTATACTTTCATGAAAAAAACTTACCGGGTTTTTTGTTAAATAATTACAAAAACCTGACCCGACCCGAACCCGATTCGATTCTGAAAAACCCGTAACCCGTCAACCCGATAAAATTGATTCAGGTTCGGGTTCGGTTTGGGTTTTTTCGTACATTCGGGTAACCCGCTCGCCTCTACACGCCGATACACTATTTTTTTATTTGAAAGGTTGCGGTTCACGCTGGTGTTGATTTTTTTCTAAAGCTCAACAGGTGTCGTTTTTCAGTCGTGGTGCAAGTACAAATATTCCCCTCTACATATGTGACTGACGTCGCATATTACTGTACTTGATATTGCGTTCCGGGCATCGAATACCGAAACTATCCAATTTGTGAAGCTTGGGTGAACTTAGGGACGTTATACATTCTATAAATTCTCAGGGAAAAATTCCCCGTTCCGGGGATTGTCCTCGGACCTTCTCAGTGAAAGTCCAGTGTGTTCACCACCCGTCCCACCCGTGTGTAAAGCGTCAAAAACACAGAATAAAAAGAGTAGACTGATTGAAAAATAGAGTTTCGATCATTTTCCGAAATTTTCGATCATCTAGCCGTACAGAAACAACTGTACAAAACATATTCGAAAACCGCTCCCTTCTTTCGAACATATTTCCGAATTCTCTCAAGTGAATCGATCTATTCAAGGCTTTATAGGGGACATCCATCCATAAAGTACGTTCCTGTTCAATACATTTCAAAAATTTTTCTCAGATATTTTTACGTACGAGAGGGGAGAGGGGTCTAAAATGTCATTTCTTGAGTATGTGTTTTGATATTTCGCTGCGACACAGTGGCGTGAAAGTCTTTTGTTTTGATCTTTGCAAGTAATATTCAACTTGAAAGCTGCAGTTGCGACCGAATCTAACTTAATTGAATTCAAAAACAGCTGATTCCGTTCATTAATTTTCAAAAATCAGCTGAATCATTGAAAAGTAAAATTGTTAACTTTTAGTTTTGTCCAAAAGGTCGCGATTACAAAGATTTTTCGGTTTGCCGTCCCAGTGATCTGCGCGACTTCCTATATAAAACCGTACAGGTAGGGATGTGATCGATGTGATTGACATCGATTTGATACACGTCATGGTGTTAAAAAGATGTACTAGCACGAGAGAATATTCCTTCAGTTGAATTCTTAAATAGACCCTTTTAGTCCGCTCAACATTTGAATTTTAATTGAAACGTGAATAATTTGACACAAGAAGAACAGCTCGAGCTGTTGTCCTTACCTACCTTCGTCATATATATACACGTCGACAGTAGGAAAAACTACCACCCCGCGCTCACAAATCCAGCACCGCCGAAACACTCTCGACACAAGGTCCTAGGTCTCGCCTTCGGAAAATTCAAGAAAAAGTCCGACTCTCCGAAAAGTCAACAATCCCATCCCATTCTCAACAGACTCCCACGTATACCAAACATCTGTGTGAGGATGCAAAAATGTACTAAATCATAACTTTTCATACATTCCTCCTGCTCTTTACCTACCTAAGTAACACCTTTATCTAGACTAACAAAGTGACAATGACTCCAGAAAGAGGCAAAAAGATGATTTAGTACAATTTCATGAATTTGATTTCCGATCCCTCCAATAGTCAAACCCCCTACTACACCCCAATCTTTAGTCAGTATAAACTAATTCTAGCGATACCCAAGCGATTGCCTTTTTTGTTCGATCGAGTATAGCGAGGTAGCAAACATTCCTTTAGAAGAGATGTTGCTCCTCTGGTGCTTTGATGTTCCTTTAGACCGTTCCAAACCTCCCGTGCAGACCGCCGCTCCAATGCCCTCAGATGTTCATCATTCTCGACTATCCGACTGTCAATATGTTCAACAGCTGCCTTCGCTCCCGTGTGCAATGAGGGAGATGAATCCATTGCTTGAGCTCTCGCGCGAAAGTCACCGCACATCCGGAGCGAAACACATGGACTGGGGTGATATGATGACTATATGCGGTTTCTACGCTACCTTCACATCAGGCACTCCTCAGAAAACAAGGCATAAGTCGGGCAACTACAAGAGCACCGATGCTCCGATCGGAGCAAAGATACTCGCACCTCTTCGCCTCTAATCAAACTCTAAGTCAACAACAACAGCTGCTCCCGCTTGGTTAGGTAGTTGAACTATCTACACAATGAAAAACTATACATAGTTGGATTGTTACCTCAAGTGCAAAAAGAAAAGATACATTTCCTGTGAAGAAGAGTCCAAATCACCATCGCAGTCTGTTCGGCCGTGAGCCCTCGAAGCACCAAACAGATTTCTTCAGCTGTCGACGAATTCTTCGGATTAAAAAATTTCATTTGTCTCCGATATCACCAATTGCCTGTCATTATGAACACTGAATTTCCATTTCATTTCGATATTTTAATTTCATTGTGTCCGATTGCGTGCGGTTCTCTGTATCTCCGCAAATCCACACATACAGATACATTAAAACGACAAAAATAGTAGATTTCATGCTTGCTAAGAAAACGAGTCATTACCTTGTTACGAATAGTTGCACGACGAGCCGCCAGGCGAGTCGATGCAATTCGTAACAAGGTAATGAACGAGTTTTCTTAGTAAGCATGAATGCTATTTTGTCATGTTGGAGACGGGTCGTTGAAACCACCAAATCGAACTGACAACATTTTGTAACAAATTTTACATTAAATATTTATATAAACAAAATCAATTTTGAATCTAAAAATCGTGAATATACACATGACACTAAAGTAACAATATTGTTATTGAAAAAACAATGAAGTTTATCGAAATAACAATATTGTTTGCTGAATTAACAATATCGTAACAATTGAATAATTTTATTTTTGTGACGTCATTCACACACACTCACACACTAAGCTAACTAACATGTTCTGCAAAGTTTTCATTACCGTGTCCTAAAAGCAACACAACAATGTGTTATTTTCCAGGCTGAAAACATCTTCAGCAAACTCAACGTACCCGTCTACAACATGACAAAATATATTCCGCGAAGAACATTATGACGAAACACAATTGGCTATTTTTTAGGGCAATAAACCCGTAAAAATTATAGAATTAATATGCCAACGAAACAAAAACACGTCCGTCCATTTTCACCCAGCCTACTCTCCGAAAATGTGACAAAAAATCAGACAAATTTTAAATTGCTTCGTGCTGGTAATATGATTAAAAAATTATTTTAAATGTCCAACATTTCCTCGTTTTCAGTGTCTCACTGTTAAGCCTTAAGCCATATTTCATTTAACAAATTGTAAAAACGCCAAACAGGAAATGAAAGTGCCATCCGTTTTCATGTGAACTTTTTCTTGTCTCACTATTAAAGATTTCTCTATAAATCTTCCCTTCTTAAATCCTTTGCATACACTAACACATTTTCAAGTGTTTATTTAGAACTCATAACACAGTTTAATGATTTTTGTTAATGTGCGAGAGTGTATTGGTGTTAAGGCAGGAACAATATATAATTGGGAATCAATATTACTTACAACAAATGTCAGGTTTGCACCAAAACACTCTCACTTGAAACATTAGTCGAAGTTATATATGTATATACTTACCGCCCCTAGGGGCTACGCAGGCTTTATCATTTTCGCATGTTATCTATTCAGAGAGCCAAAGCAAATAATTTTTCGATTTAAATATTGATGCGTAATGTTGAAGGTCATTATATCATTTCGTTGATATTACCGGTAAAAATACTAAAATCCAAATGGGCGAGAAAGGCACTATATTCCACTTTCCCTGTATTCCTCCTCGCACGTATTCCACTTCGCACGTATTCCACGTTCACCGTATGCAAGGTTCCCCGTATTCAACTTTCCCCCGTATTCCACGTTCACCGTATACCATTTCGCCCGTATTCAACTTTCCCCGTATTCAGCGTTCCCCGTGAAGAAACCAACGCCGTATCTCACTTTTGGCCGATTTTCAATTTTCACCTTTTCTTGACCCATAACTCACTTATTTCAGAACAATATCCCACTCCGGAACATGTTTTCTCGACGTTTTGCACCATACCCGACAACATATCAAAAATTCATTTGTCAGTAATTTTCGGGCAGCGGAGCAAATTTTTGTCCATTTTTGCCTCCTTTGACCGACTCTCGACAGCGAACAGCTCAACCGATTTTCTTAAACTCGGTTCCGCTACCTTCACTCTGCCGAAACCTTTCATTTGACACGTCACTGGCCTCATTCCGGCAACTACCGGCCGAGATATAGGTTAATAAGTGCTCCAGCTCTGGACAAAATCGCCAAAGAACGACCTTTAGCTCGGGAATATGAAACGTTTTCACCCAACATTGTTCAGCAATTTTGTTGCCCTAAGTCTCCACTATCGATTGGCTTTCAAAAATTATCTCTACTTTGTCCAACAACAAAAGTTCCCTAACAACAAAGTGAGGAAACCCCAAAATTTTAACAGTTTTCGCTTCCTAGATCCTCCGCATGAAGTCGGATCAAAAAGTTTTCTTCTACAAAGTTGTGGGCCATCAAAAACTCTAAGACTTTGCTTCCCCGACCAAGTCTCTAAGACGACATCTTGACTGACTTTTGGCCGATTTTCAATTTTCACCCTTTCTTGACCCATAAGTCCCTTATTTCAGAACAATATCCCAACCCGAAACATGTTTTCTCGACGTTTTGTACTATTTCTGACAACATATCAAAAAGTATTTTTTTTTCTTCGTCAGTTTAAACGCAATTAAACGCAAAAATAACGGGATCGTTACAGACAGACGAATAGACACATAAATAAAAAAACAGACGGATATTGGATGTTTATATTATACTTACACTGTTTAAGCCTTCACGTCTCGTCACATACGTCATAGTATAGTAATGTACTACACGTACGCTTGTTTCGTCCAATTGTCCAGTTATGATATATCCATTACATTAGGTGTGATTGCGATCAGAGCTTAGAGCCGCCAAAAACGGCGGCTGAAATGCATTTGATATGGTTTGAAAAATAAAGTGAAGATTGTACAAAAGAAGAAATATTTTTTTGGCCTACTGTATTGTAAAATTTGTTTTCGATACCTTAAAGCGAATAAACGAACCACCGCGTTTGCTCTCATGCATTTACGGCTGTACGTCCGACAGGCGCACGCGTGCGAGGAGGACAACCATATAAAATGATATGAAAGCACACACGGTTCGTTAATTCGCTAAAAAGTTTTGAAAACAAGTTTTACAACATAATAGGAAAATATTTCCTTCTTTGTACACTTTGGCCTCAGCATGTAAAGCACGCTGCATAACTCGGCATGAAATTGAAAAATCTCGTTTTCGTGCGGCTACTGAACTTGGCTTCGTCTTCGATCAGTAAAATTCACACAAATCGTGGACTTTCAACTTTTCATCCCTCGTTATGTAAATAACTATTATTGTAGTATGTTAGAGTTGTTTGAACTACTACACGCACATCTCATGTATCTAATTTCCAATGTCAGATTATTGGTATTGATATAACCTTTTACAAGTCGAGGTAGCTCAGTCGGTAAAGCGTCGTAATAACACAACAGATATCCCAGGTTCAAACCCCGGCGTGTTCAAAGTACTTATGGTTTTTCCCATCACGTAGTAATTAGGCACAATCTATGTTAGTTAATCCTAACAGACCAATCGACCGTAACACAACGGACGAAAGTAAGGAAGCCAGTCGATTTCGTAAAAAACAACTACATCTATCTCCACTTACAATAACAAATTCAGGTATACTAGCTCTCAAGTCGAAATGCCTCATTCAATGTTATATAACACTTACATTAACTGTGGCTCGGATTCAGTAGGTCCAACTCCAAATTTCCCATCACTCAATCCCCTTATCCCTATCATTACTGTAGCAGGCCCAAGGGCCTAGGTGCACGAATTGTCCCGCCCAATGATCTGGTCCTATCCAATACATTTTACAGAATAAAATACATTATAGTGAATTTATAGAACTTCGTGCTATTAACATTTTCTACTTATGATTTATTTGTAGCAAGACATACGAATGCGATAAATGTGAAAACTAAAACGGTATCTACTGGTTAAAATTAAAATTTTCAATAACTTTCGAATAAAGAAATTTTGAAAGTAGAACTTAGTGAACATTAAAATTATTGCCTTCAGCCGCCGCCAGCCGGCTTTGTTACTGGCGGCGCGGCTGAGCCGCCGCTCAAGATTTTTTTCGGCTAGCCGACTTCAGCCGCCGCCGTCGAACATTTTTCACCCTCCAGCCGCCGCCAGCCGTTTTTTTTTCGGCTCTGGACTCTGATTGCGTTCACTGAAAAGTGTTATAGGGCTATTGATTGTTGTGTTTTGTAACTTCGCCGTCGGTCGATGAATGTTTGTTTGCTTCTTGGACTTTAGCGGCGTCAGGCTATTGATGAAAAACAAATTTCGCCGAAAAAAAAATAAAATTAGCGACAAAATTACACAAAACAATCGCCCAGAATCTCTATTTTTAATTTTGTCGCTAATTTCATTTTTGAATTTCGTTGAAAATCCTGATGACGGAGTGTCAAAGGATCAGCGATTCGTGACACTGCGATGGTGGTGCGGTGGAGTTAAGTGAATTCGATAATATTTTATAATGACCCTCTGCTTTCGAAAGAGTTTCTGTTATACGCCGTACCACTATGCATTAGATGTGTCTTTTATGGTAGAGTAATCCTATCATTTTGATAAAACCATGTCTTTGAACGGGCTAATAGAAAATATATTGCTTTCATGTCACCTGCATCTGCAACATATGGCGTATTCTTTGCCATTCAACTACGACGGATTAAAAAACTTTTCACAGGAAAAATTCGCATTTTTATTTTGTCGCTGGCAGATTAGACTTATCTTATTGATGCATTGAAAAACGATCTTTTTAACAGCTTTTCTGAAATGAATTAGGTGTACTTTATTCACTCTTGTACGCGGTTAGTCATCGATTGGAATATTCTTAAAGGGAAGAGTTCAATAGAATCGATAAGGAAATATTGATAGAATGGTGCGGTGCACGCCATTTTAGCACAATTCTTAATCTGAATTTCTTCTTTAGTAAATGGGATGCCTCGTCGCACATCTAAAAACTTTACATCGTTATATAACGCACCAGTATTTACCTCAGATGACGGACGGTTAATGCTCGCTCATACTAATGGACAGAATAAACAAAAGTATAAAATATCGCTGAATGAAAGTTGCAGTCAGCAATCTTTATTCATTGGACACTGTTACTGTTATCTTATTTACATTATAAATTAATCTATTTATTTAATCAACTAACGTGAAACGTTTGAGCATTAAAAAAATATGCATCCAAGCAAAATTTTTATTGTCATCTCAGAAAACTTCTATATCACACATACCTCAACAATGCAAACGTTTTATGAAACTCATAATACTCTGTAAGTCCAACAGTTTGCTTTCCTTTTATCGCAGACAAATCTAACTGAAGAAGTTACATTTAACGACTATTTTTATTCCACTTCCACAAAATCTCTTCATATTAATATCAACTGATTGATCTATTGAGTATGCAAACAGCAATGGAAACGGTACGATTTCAATAAATAAACAAATAAACTTTCCGTCTTGTGTTGGAATGCATTTCCTCGTTTCTTTGAAAATTCAACTTGACGACTTCTAAAGTTGTTTTTCTTTGAATTAGTCAATGATTTCGAATCGCATTACAATTTGATAAACATTTACAAATTATGACAAATAAGAAAAGTTTGAGTACCGAGATGTACTAGAAAGATTCGATATTTGCAAATAAACATACGTAAGGGACCTATACACACCATAATAGATGCGCAAACAGATAAGATGTTGTTAAAAGATGAGAACGTATTTATCTAAATTAATATTGTCTTAACTCTTGAGTGTATGAAATTACGCCCACATTTATTTGGATTGGAAATTGCCGAAAAGACAATATTGCAAGACACGTCTGAAGTAAGGGGACATCCACAATCCACATATTACGTACGCACGAGGGGGAAAGGAGAGTTTTGTAAAAGCGTGCAATGGCGTACGGATTTTAAGATGGGAGAGGGGGATTTTTGGATTTGAAGTACGTACATACATACATTTTTAGTGAATAGACTAATAAATAGTCATTGCAATTGTATATTTATCTCTATCAATAGTCAATTTTCGTGACCGGTAATTATCAGAAGCTTTATATTGAACCGTTATGGAAAGTCATCTGCTTGCGCCGTCAACAGTAGAGACATATTTCCAACAGAAAAACCGATGCGAAAGTCTAATAGTTCCATCAATAAATTAGTGTTTGTTTATCCGTATTTAGACATATGTAAATACGGCAACGGCAGCGCCATCAGTTGACACAGACAGAAATTGAAATCGTCTGCTATGGAAAAATCAATAGTTTCTGCATGCCCAATGCAAACCGATGCAAAACCCGGTCTGTCCATAGTCTTCAACTTCTCACATTTGTAAAAAAGTATAAACAATGTTTTAGTAGTCCTGCAAAAAATTATCACCTACAACTGCCGAACTGCCTGTGATGTAGAGTCCACCCTTGTAACAACATTTTAATTTCTCGGCTTCTAGACCCACTAGAGAGCTAAACTTGCGTCATTCTAAAGCACTTTGACTTCAGATTTGCAGAAATGGCGACGGGAGATATTATACAAAGATCTCGAGAGTCCTCTCAAAAGGTCCAGAAATTTCTACAACGTTATAGAATGTTTTAGTAAGTTCTAGGAAGTTCTAAAATGTTCTAGAAAGTTGTTGTAAGTTCTACGAAGTTGTGAAAAGTTCTAGAAATTTACTATATGGGTTTCCTCACATTTTCGTTACAGTTAATCGTTGTTGATATACTCACGATGAGTAGCAGGTCAAAATCAAACAATTTTATAAATATTTAGGTTGAAAGTTTGCAAAATGACTATTACTGATACGCCCGCACATGAAAAGTGAACGAGACCCAAAGCTCTCTCTTTCGAGCTTTCTTATATCAACGACCCAAAGCTCTCTCTTGGGAGCTTCCTCAAAGTAAATAAAAAAATTGCCGCTCGCTTTGATAGCTTCTATAGACAGACTGTCAGAAACAATTTTTTTTCATCGGGATCTCTCTTGGGAGATCTTTGGGTCGTTGAAATGAGAAAGCTCGAAGGGGAGAGCTTTGGGTCTCGTTCACTTTTCATGTGCTGAGTTCTCTCATGTGTGTTTTTTTTTTATTAATTTAGGTTTTGCGTCCGTCGAAATGGGGAGGGGGTGTCGAAATGTGCGTATGCGTACAGGTGGGAAGGGGGTTTAAAAATCACATTTTCTTGCCTACGTAATATGTGTCCTCTAAGGCTTACTGTCATGCTATCAGGTCACCCTTCAAAATACTTCGTTTTCCTCATTCTCATTCTCAGACTCAGACTTTACATCACAAGCTTGGGGTTAGCTCCCAGAACCAGTAAGACAATTTTAAAACATTACTTCAAAAATTTTGATGGCGGTGTTCCTAGTTCCCAACAGACGATTGCATACACGTAAATGCTCTGTAACCTCCTGCCGCGAACAGCGCTGGACCGCTACTTGCGATGCGTTGCACTTATATACTACTGTATTCCTGCAGAAGTAACTAACAGCAACTGCCGTCGGTCGAGCATGCAGTTGGACTATCTACTAAATAAATGTGAATCTTTCTCAGTCATAAATTACCTTCGTACGCATTGACTTACCTTACATGCAGCCACACACACAATACCCATTATGCCCACCATACTCATTATACTAACCGCATTCTCCAACCTGAATCCCCATGCATTCTTACTGTACATCCGCTTCTTATTCGCACCTCTCTACTGCTGTCCTCATTCGCACACAACATACGAGTGCAAGCTGGCTTCCACACGACGACAGAACGCATTATTCCATGCCCACAGGGACCTCCAACGGTCTCTCCACAAATAAATCAGAAACAGTATATCATATTAGAAAATCTAGTTTCCCAACATTCCCAACCAAAAATTCGCTTTGATACAGCGAGCGAAAGGGGAAAATTCGAGAAAGGCTCCCTCGATAAATTCTTGTACTCAAACTTATTATTTTCACACTTTCGTCCCGATCAATTTGTGGAAACAGTAACACACACTCACTAACTCCACTGACTAAATATTGAGTTTATTGACTAATCCGCTTATCATATTCCAACTTTTGACCGAAATTATACATACTTTAAAAAAAAAATTTAACGGAGCAAATCTTTATCGCGTCTTTACAATTTTACACCGTCTTCCTCATTCTAGCAGCTCATCTCATTTATCTTAACATTCTTACAAAGAAAAGCCTGTATCTGATTACCAATTACGACCCCAATCCAATATTAAGGGTTAAAAGCAAGGTTTTGACCACACCTGATGACCTGATTATGTTTTTATATTTAGATCTCCAATTTCCGACTCTTAAATGCTCTAATCTCTAATAATAATAAAATTAATCTGCCTTAACAACCCATGAAGTGTCAGAGGCTAGATCATTCTTTACTACTTCCACTGTTTTGTGGTTCTACTTTCTTGAGATCCTTTCAATACCGGAAATTTTTTGCAGTGTTAGTGGAAGGCTATGCGACAAACCCAGTGCCACCGATGAGATGCACTAGGAGCGAAACTGGTAGGACACTGAGAAAAATATCTGCAAGCAACGTAGGAATTGTTTTTATAATATACTCCGCCGACGTATTTTATTCATCGTGCACGTATTACGAACGCCGTGTACGTATTATGTGAGCTCATAAATCGTTCTTAAATAAGGTTGATTATACATTCACCGCGCAAATAATACGTCCGCGGCGTATATTATAAACACAGTTCCTACGTCGTTTGTAGATATTTTCCTCAGTGGAGTAGAATACAGGCACCCATAACAATTCCTTACACCAGTAAATCGTGCGATGGCTGTACACTCAATTTCACACGACTTGAGCCGATTGGAACAAATCCGTCTTAGGGGCTGTCCATAAATGACGTCCAAAAAAACTCGCTATTTTCGAACCCTCTTCCCTTTTGTCCAAGTGTGTCGGAAATCTCAGACCTCCCATGTCTGGACTTGGACGTATGTCACTATGTCGTATCTTCCTCCGCACGTGAAAATTTATCTGGCGTTAGCTAGAGCAGCGGGGAAAATTGTGAGGAAACATTGCGCTCGTAAGTTGAAAATATTGACCCTGATGTCTTATTACATGCGGTCTGCTTTCCTGCGAATCCCAACTTTCACAAGCCTCTGTCCAGACTCATTAAATTGCACATGATGATCTTCAATACTCTTGACCTTTATACAGTATAGAGTAATGTATTCAGTAGATTTACAATTCCAAAAATCGCCACAAACATACCAAATTGTTTCCAGTTGCGACCTGTTTTAAAATATGTAAAAAATCGCAAAAGCTTCTCAGATACAATACATTCTTGGACGTACATATTCGCATGATCCCCCTCCTCCCCGTCCGAAATGACTCCCCGCTTTGTTTGGACGGACAGCCCCCTACGCACTGGCAACTCAATTTCATAGTAGCAAGCGGACGTGTTAACCAATACTTTATCGTTAAGCGTGATCCGAAGTTGACCTGAATTGGCATGATAGTAAGCAACGTTGTAAAAACTTCTCCAATTCCCCATAAAACCAACGAAATTGAAACTTTATAAAATTTTTTTTTCCATCGCCGATTTTAGAACAGACATAGAGCACTGAGGTTTCGGACCGATACTTCCATGGACTCTTAATTTACTCCAACACATAGCAAAAAGAATTTTTTTGGGTTCTTTCGAACCAAAGTAGGGCCTCGTACCCATACTTCCATGTAATTTCATGTTCGGCTCCTTTTCTCTACAACACTGCACAAATAACCTCATAATTGGACTAATATTCATTAAAAACCACCAACTACCGTGTAGAATCGCGTAGCGTGAGTTGGGCAAATGGTTAATAACTCGAGGAGTTTGGTGGGACAGACGTTAATTCCAATTGATTGATTGGATCATCGATTCAATTGACCGAATTGATCAAGTATTTGACCAAATTGATTAAATACTTGGTCAATTAGAATATCAGTTTCATCAATTCGTATCAATTATAGGGTCGACTCGATCAAACAGAAGGTAAAATGAAGGTTAAATTGATACTTGAATTGTCAATTGACTTCATGGTAAATAAAAGGAATTAGAATTGAGTGTGACACGATTTTATCGACTTTTTAACCCCTCGGAGTAGGGCCGACGCGACACTTAAAATTTTACAGCCCGAATCTCTCAACAGATTTTCACTAAATTTTTTTCGTGATGTCGCAGATATAAATACAAGTAAAAAAGTTTCACCGACCTTTATAAAACCACGTTTCTCACCACTTTTAACTTCGAAAGTTCTGGACCGATATTGACCGAGTTCAATTCAGTAGCATACAAAAACCTCTTAAAAGGTAACCTGTGACGCAGTCCGTAGGTCCGCTTCAAAAATTAACGATATCGCTTGAGGTGACGCTATCGCTGATAAAACGCAGAAGTTTGTTTGAATGGAATCTTGTGTTCAAATTTTCAATTTTCTGAAAAAATTACAGCGCTTTTTTTAAAACAAGATTACGTTGTGATAAAAAAACTGCCTCGCAAATGCCAGATCCACCAGCGCAGCGTAATTATTTTTCAACCCTCAAAAATTTAAATTTACTCTAAACAATCTATGTAATAAGAAATAAAAGTCAAATTTTTGCAGCGCAAAAGTTGAAAGTACAGAAAAATTATTTCGTCGTTGGGTTCGGCATTTTTGTGTGAATTTTCTATTTTTTTGATAAAAGTGTTCTGCGAAAAAAAATTTTCTCAGAAAAGAAAATTTTCTTATAAAAAAAATTCTCCGAAAAAATTCTTCTCAGAAAAAGAATTTTCTCCGAAAAAAATTTTCTCAAAAAAAAAAAGTTTTTCTCAAAAAAAATTTTCTCCGAAAAAAATTTCTCCAAAAAAATGTTTTCTCCAACGAAAATTTTTCTCCGAAAAAAAATTTCTCCAAAAAAAAAGTTTTTCCAAAAAAAAATTTTCTCAGAAAAAATTTTTTCTCAGAAAAAGAATTTCTCTAAAAAAATCTTTCTCCGAAAAAAATTTTTCTTTCAAAAAAATTTTTCTCCAAAAAAAATTTTCTCCAAAAAAATTTTTCACCGAAAAAAATTTTCTGTTCGCAACACTTTCGGCTACCATCGCAACACTTTGTATCACCTTCGGAATACTTCGTGTCACCTTCGGCTACCTTCGGACCACTTCCTGTCACCTTCGAAACACGGCGTGTCACTTTAGGCTACCTTCGAAAAACTTCGTGTCACCTTCGGCTACCTTCGGAAAACTTCGTGTCACCTTCGGCTTCCTTCGGAACACTTCGTGTCAACAATTCTTCTCACTTATTCATATAACTTTCCTGAAGAAATCAACTGTCTATGTATTCTTATTCAGAATTTAGCAAAAAATCCAAGATGGTGTCACTTTGGCAGTTGGCAACCATTTTCTTTAGATCGCAAAAAATTTTCCTGACCAAACTCTATAACTTTCCCGAAGAAACCAACTCTCTAGCTATTGTCACTCCGGAGCTAAAATTCGAAAACTCCGAGCATTACCTAAAAAACCCTCAAAATTTATCACTTTTCCACATGCCACGGCTTTTCCCGGAAAAGCGGCATATGAAATTTTTCATTTGGAGCCGAGACAGACGTTCCCTGAAAATTTCAGGAAGATCCGCTGTCTAGTTCTCGAGATCGAAAATTATTAATCTATTGATCAGTGAAAAATGCGTTACGTGCAAACGCTCTAACGGGTAAAATATTTAGATATTAGAATTCCTTTGTGTGGAGAAGTTGAAGATTGAACATTTGTAGAAACTTCTTTCATATAGGTAAAAAATGAGAAAATTCTCGTTTTGGTACAATTGCACCCATAGAAGTAATATTTTACTATGGCTGCTGTACCTTCGGCAGATTAAAGTCCACCCGCTTAAATCAACATTTAAAAGCCACTCACAATTCTTCATCCTACTTCCAATTGTTTAACAAAAATCGAAAAACTAAAAGTGCTGATTTCGTCGTTTACGACTCATCAGTACACCTTGTCTTAAGACCATGTGTATAAAAAATAACCGAAACAAACTCACAATTCTTTTACTTCCAAATTGTTGAAACGAAATGACATGCATCCAATCGTAGGATCTGGATTGTATAAAAGGCGAGTTGACATAGTCTGAGTATCATTCTATGGCCATCGTTGCTGATATACACATGGTCTTAAGACAAGGTGTACTGATGAGTGGTAAACGACGAAATCAGCACTTTTAGTTTTTCGATTTTTGTTAAACAATTGGAAGTAGGATGAAGAATTGTGAGTGGCTTTTAAATGTTCTTTCATATAACACAAGCCTCGTATGTGCTTTGTTTAGCAAGAAAACAACGTTTGCACATAACCTACCAATGGAATTGTCCAAAAAACGCCATACAAAAACCTTTAGGACAAGAAGCCATATAGCAGCTTTCCAAGAGCCCAGACTCATCAGAATCGGTTGGAAATTAGCTGAGATATCGAGGTTTGAAAATAACATTTTTGTATGGAGAATCAATTTTTCTCATCATTATGAAAACTTTCTTTCTGATATGTCGGTTTCTATGTTCTATCGATAGATAGATCGATAGATAGATAGATCAGAAAGAAAGTTTTCAAAATGATGAGAAAAATTGATTCTCCATACAAAAATTTCATTTTCAAACCTCGATATCTCAGCCAATTTCCAGCCAATTCTCATGAGTCTGGGTTCTTTGGAAAGCTGCTGCGACGTCGTTTTTTGTAAAAATAGTTTGGAGGGGGAGCGGGGCGAGGAGAATATATGACTTCTTGTCCCAAAGGTTTTTGTATGGCGTTTTTTGAGTTTGTGGATTTCTTTTTTGGGGTGTGGACTCTGCGTCACGCCCTCCGCTACCGCTGCGGGCATGATTCCCTTTCAGAAAAAAAGTAAAGACTCAGTTTTAGGGCACTGGTTGAGTCCAATCGCTCAATTCAATTTATATTCTAGACATTCTACACACTTTCACTCGTTTTATCGTTTTCAGCTGTTTTGCCATTGTTATCACAATAGAAAAAATGTAAAAGCGATGATTCGAGTGAGTGTTTAGAATGTCTAAAATATGAATTACTTCGTTGTATGTTTTTCTCATAAATTAAAAAGTTTTCGGGCAAGTCGAACATTTTTTATAAGAAGTAATTGACCTGTTGTTTACTTTACCAAGACAATTTTAACATATCGAAGAAGAAGAATTGTCGGAAAAGTATTTTTATAAATTTCTAAATAGTGTGCGTCGTACAAATTGTGGTCGCATTGCCATAATTCTGAGCTCTCATGGTGAAACAAATAAAAAGATAAATTTAAACGCTTACGGGAAACAATCACCTCCAAGCTCTGTTGAATAATTATTTCATATTTTCCTCATTCTACGTTCCAATTTTATATTTCCCAGAAGTGTATTGTTCGAACGAGTTCGCAAATGCTGGAAGTGTCATCATGAATGAAAATTCACTGCATTACAGCGAAATAGGCGGAAATATTAAAATAATTATAGCACACAGGACGGTAGTGTTCTATGTTCCATTCGATTCTATATGTCGGAACCATTTTTTAAATTAAAAATTGTCCTTTGCAGTATACACATTCTGACTCGAAGTTTTTAATTTACTATTTTGAATGAGCTTACAAAAACGAAATAAATCGATTTTAATTTTTTTCACAGTTGTTGATACATTTAGGGATAACTCGTCCTCAAAATTGACTTAATAACAGCCTATCCCTGCCTCACCTTGAAAATCACTCAAGCCTCCAAACATGAAATGAATGTATACACAAGGTCATTGTGCCGTTTATGATTAACGCTTTCAATTAATTAAACACAGTGGGTGCAGAGTTTTCTGTGTTAATAATTATTCTTCACCAATTCAAAATTAAAAAAATGAGTTTGCATTATTTTCAGCATGTGTTCTAGTAATACGATGTTTACGTTTGCTTTTAGGGATTTAAAACTTTACTTGTATGTCAGGAATTTGTAGGCCAAGTGTTAAGAGTGTCCTTTGGAATGGAACTCGGTTCTATGGGTCGGTAGAGACGATAAAAGCGAGACCCACACTGTACAACACATTTTTATAGAGGGTAGATTTCCCTTGCGTATCTTCCGTTACTTTAGGTAGAATCCGTATAGACTTCATATCTTTTCTGTTCCCCCATATCATCATGCAATTCTGGATACCTACCAACATAACCAATACAAATCGTAAGTCCATCTTCCAGGACACAACAAGAATGACAATTAACCCAAAACTCATAAAATATTTAATCTTAAAATTTCTTGGATCAAAAGACCTTCACGGAAGCTGAGCAAAGTGTCGCTCCTTGTTAAGTAGCGATAACTGCTTTTTATTTTTACCATTCCTGTCCGTCCGTCTGCGGATAACACCTTACTGCACCTAGCTTACTGCACCTAAAACACCTCACTGCACCTGAAACATCTCACTGCACCTGAAACACCTCACTGCACCTAAAGCACCTCACTGCACGTAGCTGCACCTCACTACACCTAGCTGCATCTCATTGCACCTAGCTGAACCTCACTGTACCTAGCTGAACCTCACTGCAACCAGCTCCAGCTAGGGAATCAATTTCTTTGACTTCACTTTTTCGCTTTTCCGCGTGTGCAAATAATATTTTCTTCCCGGTATCCAAATCCGAGTTTGCAATATTTCCCGGTAACCGTGAAATTCGGCAAAATTTCCCGGTGAGAAAATATTGATTTCAGTGCTGTAGGGAGAAATTCTGGACCCAGGAGAGGGGGAAGTGCAGAAAACATTGACCAAAATTGTGATACTGAAATGGCAGATGAACACTCTTGATGTTCGAAAGAAGATCGAAATCAGTCAAGTGGTGGAGATATAGTCGAAAAGGTGTCCGAGAACATGAATTTTCGAGGGTCGGTGAAACTTTTTCGCAAATATCTCGACAAGGAAAGCACGGAAATCGTTCATCTTGGCGCCAAATGAAAACATTCGATGTCACAATACTGGGAATGTCTTTTGGTGGAAATCGATTCAGGGGTTTGAGCACTGGGACCCATGGAATGGACAAAATTCTTTTTCTCAGCCATATTTTAGATTTTCTGGTCGAGGCGGCCAACTGGCCTTGAAACACAGATCCTATGATCCTTTGTTCCTTCCCCGTTACTCTTCTATCATTCCACCTAGTCATGTATTCTGTCTTAGTTAGATTCCCACATTTAAATGTTCCCATTTCAGAACGCATAGTTGTAACCGGTACGCTGAATAAGCCTCGTCGTCTGAGCATGCGTACTACGATACATCTTCAAGCCTCCGGCACAAGCCGTACACGCCAAATGAGTCTCGCTGTCAATGAGTCTCAGCCATATACGATAGGAGATGGTTTTTCGTCAATATTTGGTAATATTATGAAATGACTTACTTCCAAAGAAAAAGTTGTGTTGAATTGATTTTTGGTGAACACTTGTTCCAGGTTTTTCCCGAAAAATTTTCCAAGCCTGAGACTTAGCCACTTCTAGAATTTAGAGGGATGACTCATATCTCATTCATATGGGAGTTAGACAAAGACAAAGTTGTAGAAAATTAAATTTTAGCAAAAACGTCCATGAAATCAATGGTCACATATGTTATAAGACGTACTTCGGTAGCGCCTTTGACATTACCTTGGGTGTGAGCTGTAATTCCCGGTGTGCTAAATTTCCCTGTCAGCTTCATTTCCTGGTGAGCCGACAGACTTCCCGGTGAGCTGTGCTTCCCGGTGAGCAGTACTTCCCGGTGAGCTGCACTTCCTGGGGTACTAAATTTCCCTGTCAGCTTTATTTCCCGGTGAGTCGAAGGACTTCCCAATGTGCTATATTTCCTGGTTGGCTGTACTTCCCGGTGAGTTGCATTTCCTGGTGGGCTAAATTTTCCTGTCAGCTTTGTTTCCCGGTGAGCCAAACGACTTCTCGGTGAGCTGCCCTTCCCGGTGAGCTGCACTTCTCGGTGTGCTAAATTTCCCTATCCGCTTTATTTCCCGGTGATCCACACGACTTTCCGATGAGCCAAACGACTTCCCAGTGAGTTGTACTTCCCGGTGAGCTGTACTTCCCGGTGTGCTATATTTCCTGGTGGGCTGCACTTCACGGTGTGCTAAATTTCCCTGTCAGCTTTATTTCCCGGTAAGCCAAACGGCTTCCCTGTGAGCTGTACTTCCCGGTGTGTTAAATTTCCCTGACAGCTTTATTTCCCGGTGAGCCGAACAACTTCCCGGTGGACTGTACTTCACGGTGTGCTAAATTTCCCTGTCAGGTTTATTTTCCGGTGAGCCAAACGACTTCTCGGTGTGCTAAATTTCCCTATCAGCTTTATTTCCCTGTGAGCCGAACGACTTCCCGGTGAGCTGTACTTTCCGGTCTGTTCCGGTGACCTATATTTCCTGGTGTGCTGTACCTTCCGTTCTCGTTCAGTTACATTTCCCGGTGAGCTTCACTTCAAAACTTTAAATTCAAGAACATTTCCCGGTATCCAAATTTTTCGCCAAAAAATTTCCCGGTATCCTCAATACCAAGGATACCGACTATTTGCACACGCGTCCCAAACAATGGTTTATTATCGTATGTTTAAGTGTTTCACGTACATAACACCTATCAGCGTTTACTGTGTTGATCAACTGTGTAGCAATATGCCACTAACACATATAACTAGGAGCGGCTCCTGACAAGTGCACGTTTGAGTAACTTCTTCGTACAATAAATCTTTTCTGTCAAAATGCAAATTTTGATTCCTCACGTCTTAACTAAATTTTTCTCGCAATTCTCAAAAAAATCAGCCTGTCTAGTCATTCCTCAAAGAATATGGTATCAAAGAATCTGTGAGTGTCTCGTTGATTTTTGCGAGAAATGTAAAAACGCAAGAATATACTTGTGGGATGCGAATTGAACCGAAGACAAGTATTCAAGATTTTAAGAATACAAAATCGCATGCCTTTGTGTGCCTTACTTAAGACTTGTTAGTTTTATTGCTCAAATTATAATGTTATCAAAAATACTATGGTGATGGAAATACGAAAAGTTCTGTATTTCCTATATAATAGCAAGACACCTTATTAATCTGTGTAACGAAGCTGTTTCGGTAACAAAGACTTGAGCCAATTAAATAACTAGCTTCCACAATTACTGGATACAATCTTCTCGACATTATCCTAAATGGTAATTCGAAATCATATATATAAGGAAAATGTGCGTTTGAGCACGACTACCCTATTGAATCCTATATATACATTAAATATGCAATGCCTTGTAAAACCCTCTCATGATGAATTCTTGTCCGACCTCCTTATAAAATATTATTTCCCTGATATATCGGGCTTAATATTCACGCATACATCATTCGTCTTATAAAGCATATAAACCATGAATATCAATGAGAAACAACCCACAATACACGCAGCACCCTATATTTTATCTCAATCTTTGTATTATGTTGCTATTATTATGATCACAATTTATGTGTTATATGTTAAATCGTTTCAAATCACCATAATTGTTGTATGTTATTAGATGCGGAGTCTTTGCTATATATTTTGATTGTATTTTATCGCACGCACTTTAAAATTTCTTAAATGAATCTTCGGATTCATCGTTATGGATGTTATCTATTACGGATAAGATTTCTCTCTCCTCCTTCAATTTGTTGTCTATACTCGTACGTAATTTTTGATTATCTTTATGTGGATAAACTCTGCGTTCCATAATTCTCACGAGCGCAAACGGAAAGTACAAAAGAATTATTTGCTCGTTCGGTCGGAAATTTTTTGAACACTACGTAAAAAAGTGATGCAATTTTTTAAAAAACTTAAACTTTGACCTCAAGGAAACATTTAATTGAAACAAATTTTTGCATAATATCAGCGATAGTGTCACCTGAAGTGTTATCATTAATTTTGGAGGCGAACTTACGGACTGCGTCACACTTTACCTTTAAAGAGGTTTTTGTATGCGATATCAGTCGTTTTTGAAGTTTTCAGTTGTCATATCTAAAGTTCATCTGAAAAATTTTCTATTTTTTGAAAAAAATTTTCTTTGAAAAAAAAAGTTTTTCTTTTAAAAATAGCTTTCTTCAAAAAAAATTTTTCCCAAAAAAAACGTTCTTCAAAAAAAAATGTTCACCACTGAGTTGTCCCCTTCGACTACCTTCAAAACACTTCGTGTCACCTTCGGCTATTTTCAGAACACTTCATATCACCTTCGGAACACTTCGTGTCACCTTCAGCTACCTTTGAAACACTTTGTGTCACCTTCAGCTACCTTCGGAACACTTTGTGTCACCTTCAGTTACCTTCGGAATACTTCGTGCCACTTTCGGCTACCTTACGAACACTTCGTAGCATCTTCGACTGCCTTCGGAACACTTCGTGTCACCTTCGACTATCTTCGGAACACTTCGTGTCACCTTCGGCTACCTTCGAAACACTTCGTGTCATCTTCGGCTACCTTCGGAACACCTCGTTTCAGCAATTCTTCTCACTGATTTATATAACTTTGCCGAAGAAACCAACTGTCAAGGTATTCTAAATTTGAAAGCTACGAGCATTACCTGAAAAACCCACAAAATTGACCACTTTTCCACAAGCCAAAACTTTTCAAAAAAAAAAGCGGCCTACGAAGTTTTTCATTTTGGGCCGAGATTGACGTTCACTGAAAATTTTAGGAACATCGGCTATCTCGTTCTCGAGGTCGAAAATTATTAATAGATACATAGGTAGGTAGATAGATAGATTAGAAAAAAAGTTTATACAATAATGAGAACAATAGAAAAATCGAAAATCCATAAAAAATGTAATTTTGAAACCTCGATACCTCGGCCAATTTGCAACCGATTATGATGAGTCTGGGCTAGTTGTAAATCTGCTGCGAGGTAGTTTTCTTTTAAAATAATTTGGACAGAGGGGACAGGGGGAAAAACTCAAACGTTTGCGTATATGGCTCAAATGTCCACCTGAATTAGGAAAGCAAAAATCAGGAATCAGGAATTAGGAACCTGAATTAGGAAAAGAATCAAGAATTAGGAACCTGAATCAGGAAAGGAAAAATCAGGAATCAGGAACCAGAACCAGGAAGAATCAGGAATCAAAAATCCGGAAATGAAAATTACGAAACGAAAATCAGAACCTAAAATAACGAAAAACAAAAATAAGGAAAAACAAAACTTAGGACTGAATTAAATTAGGAAAACCCAAAATTAGGAGTCAAGAAATCAGGAACCAAAAATCAGGCAATGAAAATCAGGAAACGAAATTCAGGTAAATAAAATAAGGAAAAACAAAACTCATGAAAAACAAACATCAGGAAAAACCAAATTTAGGAAAACCCAAAATTAGGAAAAACTAAAATCATGAAGGAAATAAATGTCGCAATCTTATTTTTGGTATGTACAGAGGTCTGCCCCCTAAGCCCCCGCGCCTTCGCGAGCTACTAACGCCCTGTAGACTGCCTTCCCTCCATGGGGCTCTGCCCCAAACCCCGTTATGGGCTCTGCCCCTTATACCCAGCAAGGGGGGACCGCGATTTTTTATTTTCCCGGATTTATCAAGGCCTGCGGCGCATTCTCCCAAAAATTATTTTTTTCTTAACACAACAATTCTCTTCTATCATCAGAATAAATCCGTGGTATTACCGGTCTAATTTATTATCTCAGTGGTACACACGACCACCGCCTGATTCCTAATTTTGGTTTTTCCTAATTTAATTCATTCCTAATTTTTGTTTTTCCTGATTTCTGTTTTTCCTAATTTTTGGCAAATAATTTATTTTCCTAATTTTCGTTTTCCTAATTTTTGTTATTCCTAATTTTTGTTTTCCTAGTTTGTGTGGACTCCCATGTGGTTCCTTGTCCTAAAGGTGTTTGTATGGCGTTTTTTGAGTTTATGGACTTCTTTTTTGGGGTGTGGGGACGGCGTCACGCCCTCCGCTACTGCTGCATGCATGATTCCCTTGCGCTAGTCGCTGCCGTTTTCCCTACGGTTTTCGATTTATAGCAAGTTGACTTTTTTATGTGATATGGTGGCTAACCACATTAACCGTTTCCCGGGTGACCCGTAGACAAGTAGCGTTCTTAGCCCAAGACTCTGAAGAGTGACTATTTTTCGAGGACTAACGACGAGGAGTTAACACTTGAAAGTTCAAATGCGTTGCGAAATGCGACCCATAGGCGGTCATGATCAATTGCCTAATTTCTCCTTCTACCAACCGAGTTCCTAAATATGCAAGAATTGAAACACCGCATCACAACCACATCAACAGATCGTATCGATGACAAGGCTATACTGAAACGCGGCTAAGTGCCTCACCACTTTATCAGTCTTCATTATGAGCTCTGCTCAAATTTAAACTTTTCAATTTACGCATCAACTTTCTGTATAAATTTATGGCAAAGAAATGGAGTAACTAACATACATATACATTTAAACATTCTTATTTATTTCCAGTTCTCAACTTTTTTCCTGTACCTGTTGACGATGAGTGTTTATCAGATGACGGAAGGAGGTCTGGTGTTTGTCTCAATGTATACGAATGTCGAATACAGGGTGGCAGTTCGAGGGGGCAATGTGCTTTGGGCTTTGGTGTATGTTGTGTTTGTAAGTACTTAGGATTATTTATTTTTTTTCTGTCTCTGTCTTCTCATCTTGTGCTGTGTGCATTGTGTATAATACGTTAGTGTTCTGGTACGTATGTACATCAGGGTATACACATAGTTAAAGAAAATACAAAATTTGTAAGATGAAAACTGATGGAAATTTTCTTCACAAAGTATGTTTACCTAATTTGAAATGAACCTTATAACAACAAAAATGTTTAAACAGTTTTTTTTATTCAAATTGCATTTCGTAATGAGGTGAAAAGTAAAATGAAACAGAGGCAAAATGTACAGGTTACTTGTTAATTTAATGTAAGAAATATTTATGTACTTCATGTCGTTCTGCGTCGTGTGTACTACAGTGTCAGAGCTCGGGGCAATGACTACAACATTTTTAATAAAAATGAACTTTATGAACTTCTGTTTCCATTTTAGAATGGTTTTCAAAGTTATAGACATTTTATTTTTCGCTCATATAGCTCATTACAACATAAACTTAACACCCCGAATTAAGAGCAATATATTAAGGTCATAAGCACGAAGATGGATGATGGATGCAATTTCCGGCCATTGTGTGTGTTTTTTTATTCCCAAATTATATCATGCACTGCGGTACAAGCTTTCTCTTATGTACATTTTTTGTTATCATTCAAATCTCAAACATATGAAGGGACCCGTACGTATCAGAATAGATGCGGCAAACAGAGTTGATGTTACGAAAAGACTCGAACGTATTAAAGTAAATATTGCCTTAACTCTAAAGTATGTGCAATTACGTCCTCATTAAATTGTACTGGAAATTGCAAAGAGTGTTGAAAAACCCGTCCGAAGAAACGGTGTAAAAAAGGCCTTCCGAAAGTTCAAAATTAACCCCCAAACAGACAAAAATGTTCATCTCAATTTTTCTACAACATAGCAAAAAACCATTTTCTTGTCTAGGGCCGACCTTAGGACCGACCTAGGGTCCTCAGTAGAGGTCTCGGACAGATACTTACATAGACAAAAATATTTCCTTCCATTTTCTCTACAACATAGTGAAAAATATTTTTTTTTGTCTAGGGCAGACCTTAGGACCGACCTAGGGCCATGAGGAAATGCCTCGGACACATAATTCCATATACAAAAATATTTTCCTCAATTTGCTTTGCAACATAGCAAAAAAATTTTTTTTTTTAGGGCCGTCCTTAGGACAGACCTGAGGCCCACTTCAGCCCTAAGCACAGGCACCGGGTCCAAATTTATTTTTGAATATAATTACTCGATTACCTCTCAAATAGAAAAAGAATCAACGAAATCAGTGAGGATTTATCCAACTTATGTAAGCGAACACGTTGGGCCCTAGTAGAAACCCAGTTTTAGTGTCCTGACTGAGTCCAAGGATTTCTATTCAAAAAATTTTCTTCTATAAAACGGGAGACAGTCCTTGACCTTTCGACCAAAAAATTTGAAAATCGGAAAGGATTTACTCGAGTTATGTACAAAAAACATGTCATTCGTCCGAATTAGCATCACCATTCTCATCGGATGAAGTCATACAATCGCTGAGACAAATAACATGCGGTAAAGCTCCGGGATCCGACGAAATTTTCCCAGACTATTTAGTGCATTTAGGTCCGAAAGCAGTCAACTGGTTCGCAAGACTGTTCTCTCACATAATCGAATCTGGAACGCTACCAAAGTGTTGGAAAAATGCTAAAGTCGTAGCGGTGTTGAAACCAAACGGAGGACGCATCAAACTACAGACCGATATCGCTGTTAAGCTGTAGTTTCAAGCTGTTTGAAAGGTGTCTCCTCGAAAGAGTAAGGCCAATTTTCGAAAATGTGATACGCAAAGAACAGGCAGGTTTTCAGTCAAATCGAAACTGCTGCGACCAAGTGCTGGCTTTGACGAATTACATTGAAATGGGTTTCGAAGCAAATAGGAAAACTGGAGTGGTTTTCCTGGAGCTGTCTGCGGCATACGACACGGTGTGGAAGCGAGGGTTATTGATGAAGCTCAGTCAAATAATACCATGCCGCAAAACATTGTCACTTCTGACGAGTGTTCTAAGTGACAGAAGTTTCCAGGTAACTGTGAATGGGAAAAGCAACAGAAAAAGGATCCTGAACAATGGACTCCCACAAGGATCGATCCTGTCATGTTTTTTATACTGCGTATACACCAACGATCTTCCACGACTCCATTCAAGACTGTTCATCTATGCAGATGACGACATAGCCATTGCATATCAAGCAAGGACATTCAACGAACAGGAAGATGCGCTGAACAAAGACATGGAGAAATTAGCGAAATATTTCGGGAATTGGAGGTTGAAACCAAACCCAACGAAAACGGTGTATTGCATTTTCCACCTCAATAATCGTCAGGCTGGTCGCAAACTGAACTTGAAGATGAACGGAAAGATCATCGAATATGAAAAAAATCCAACTTACCTCGGAGTGGTATTGGACAGAAGTCTAACGTTTCGTTACCATGCACAGAAAACAAAAAGCAAATTGAAATCTAGAGTCAATTTAGTGCAAAAATTGGCCGGTACAACATGGGGGTGTTCAGCAGAAACATTACGAATCACTACGCAAGCAATGATCCTGTCAGTTGCCGAGTACTGTGCGCCTGTGTGGATGAACTGCGCGCACGTGAAATGATCGACACACAAGTCAATGTAGCACTACGGATCATATGTGCAACGGTAGACTCAACTCTGATCCCATGGCTACACGTGTTGAGCAACATAACACCATCTCACCTAAGACGAGAAGAAGCGGCCTTAAAGAAATGTCGGAAAATAGAAAACGACAATGAACTGCCAATCGCTAACGACATCGCAGCTGCACCAACGGAACTACGAATAATATCAAGAAACCCTTTTTGGGTATTTTATCAAAATGCCAACAGTGCACTGGACCTAAAGAGCAGATGGAAAAATTGGTGGGACAGTGTGTCTGTCCAGAACAAAGGATTGGTGTCGGATCCAACAGTGGAACTGAACGGCTCAGAACTGCCACGTAGAACTTGGCGCATTGTGAATCGTTTTCGCACAGGACACGGTTGTTGCGCATACTTAATGCACAAGTGGAAATTTAAGGATTCACCACTATGTGAGTGTGGCGACGTTCAAACAATGGAGCATATATACCGGAATTGTCGCATCCACCGTTTCAACGGGAGGCTGGAGGATATCCATGAGGTAACAACCGAGGCTATAAAATTGATCGAAAAGTTGAAGATAGAAATATGAAGAACATTTTTAGCGTGAAATTGAGGACTAAGTTTAAAATTAGATATAAGAAAACAGTGCGATATATCCTTATGTCATTGGTTAAATAAAACATGTAGAGCGCTAGCAGAAACTCGTTTTTAGTGCCCTAGCTATATCCTTGGGCCCAATCTCAAAAAAATTTATTCTACAAATTGGGCTTTCATAGACCTGTCGATTAAAAGAAAATTATGACAATCGGAAAAGATTTACTCGAGTTATGTACAAAAAACACGTATGGCCCTAGCATAGACTCGGTTTTAGTGCCCTAGCTAAGTCCAAAGACTCAAATTTAAAAAAGTTTCTTCCACAAATTGTCGGCCATAACCAGATCTTTCAAACAAAAAAAAATTATGAAAATTGGAAAAGATTTACTCGAGTTAGGTACAAAATACCAAAATTCTAGGGTTAAACGGCCCTACCTCGGCGGACCTTGGGCCGACAGTGCCCGGATTCAATCCCATAAAAGATATTTCGATTACCTTTCAGGAAAAAATAAGTTTTTGAATCGCGGTGACGAACGGACGGACATTTTGCTGATTCGTCATCTAAGGACCATGATCGGTGCTCACCCCCTACTCCCCGGACGAAATTGGGGTGGTTACGAACGTCGTGGTAAACGCATAAGACCCCTTCTACAGGTCTAAAAACACACCGCTAATTTTTTTTTACGATTTACAGCGTTTTAAAGCTGTGATTCCCTTGGGATTCTGAATCACCTCATGTAATTCTGCGAAGATGAGCAGATTATTTGTATGATGTAGTTTATGACATGATGGCTGATATTTTTGACATCTACATTGTTACGACAACGTATTTGACGACGCCTCAGATGCTACTTTGAAATTTCGAATTTTCTTTTCTTTTTTTATATTTTTGACGACGCCATTTTGGCAATTATATCATTATATCATTATGACATTTTTGTTTTTCTTTGACGATCTATGTCTTTGACATAGATTCATAAATTATTTATTCTTGTGACTTTCGTTATGTTGATTTTGACGTAATATTTTTGATGTTTTCTTACTTTTTGTTTGTAAATTTTTTGTAATTTTCCTTTTGTTCTATGTTAATGTTATTAATGTTATTTATATATTGTAACGTTTTCATGGTTTTTTAACGAGGGCTATGACAGCAGTCATAGTCACTCTTTTTCCATGTCAGCTAGAAAATAGTAGACAATAAAATTATTATCAATCATATGAAAGTTTAAATTCGATTTACAAAATCTTCAACATTTACTTGCAAAATGTGTCAGCGAAATTGTAGAAAGTCTTGACCATATTTTGGCGATTCTACGCCAAATATGTTTTTATTCCCAAATATATTACTTCGTTCGCTTCATAAATAACCACCACAAAGATATGGGGTATGTTTTTCTAACCACAACAGCAGTGAAGCCAGAAAAACTATATCCGTATTTGAATATGAAATGAAACGTGCACAGAACCAGGGTCGTATATCGAGGGGCAGATAATCGTAAGTTTCGTTGACAAAGGATTTTCTATTTTGTATGGGATTTTCTAATATCTGAGGGAGGATTTTCTCCTTTTTGTATGGGATTTTCCAGACAGGTTGACAAAGGATTTTCTACGATTATCTGCCCCTCGTCGTATATTCCACTATATGCTTTCTTCAAAGATAGAAGAAACACATTGTGACTTTCTGAGAAATTCATATGATTCTAGAATATAGAATGGGGAATTTAAATCAATTCACTTTCCTTTTGTCAGATAAATTTTCTCTGATACAATTGCTTGAGCGCGCCCGATAAAAACAGTATTTTTCCCGAGTAACTTTTGTTAAAAAAAATTGTCAATTTCAAAAAAGTGCCTCTAACTACAGCTATATAAATCATTGTTTTTTCATCTAGTAGTTAGCTACATTTTTGAGATTGGTTTGTTTTTTTAACAATAGAAGATACGTCTACACTTTCAGCTAGGACACTTAGTGCCGAAAATTTGAAAATCTCAAAATTAAGGAAGTAGCGAGTACATTACATCCATTACATCGTATTAGTTTAAAATATGACACCTGGCTGCGTACTTGAGCCCAAATCTGCGAATAAAGAAGGAAGCCTGGTGCTGAGCATCTACACCAAAGAGTAGAAAGTAGTTAGATCTATACGTCATAATATAAGTTTCAATTCGGCATCAGACTGCCTTCTTGAGTTATGACACTTTGAATGCAGAAGCCTATTGCCGAATTGAAACTTATGTGACGTATAGAACTCACTGCTGCCTCCCTTTTAATAAGAACAGATGTTCAGCACCAGGCTGCCTTATTTATTCTCAGCTTTAGATCTCAAGTAGGCAGCCTGGTCTTACTAACTAATAACCTCACTTGATCTTATAGTTGGGCGTAGTCAGAATTTCAGCACCAGGCTGCCTTGCTTGACGAAGTTTTACCTTTCTTCAGACGCCCTGTTCAAATAGTGCCACGCTAAAAAGGACGGTTTTTAGACCCCTCCCCCTTGCACGCATGAAAAAAAATTCAAATTCGCTTTTCTCAAACACCTCCCTCCAAAATGGCGTGCGCACTATTTGAATGGCCCCTAAGCAAAAGTACTACATAAGTAAAATGTATTTTTAGATATTGCATTGTTAACCTGCGAAAGTAATTCAGTATATGAGGACACATGGCTTAAACCATTGTTTACCACGCTACCTTTTGAATCTTGCATCTTTTTCACTCACACACTACAGTCATAATGCAATGCGACCAAAACTATTGTTGCCAACGCTTCAATACAGTCAACAGGTAAAATGCATGTGTGTGAGTGATACAACAAAATGCAATAAATGTTAGAGTGAAAGAAACAGAAAGTTCTATGTTGCTGCGTTTTGAGCTAAATGAGTCTGTTGGGATCGGTCTATTTCAACTGTCAAAATGACGTTTTAAATGTCAAATCTATAAAGTAAAGAAGCAGTTAGGGAAAGGTCCTAAATGTTTGCGTCGTACACGTTGATATGTTTGATCAAATGAGAATCTAAAACGACAGAAATGTGTATTAATTTATCTAAATATTTGAAGTTTTGAATGCCTTTTTGACAGTTGGAATAGACGGACTTTTGATACCAACAAACTCATTTTGCGATGAGAGCCAAACTCACGTTCTCTCTACACTCGTCAAAACAACAGTTTCCAGTGCGAGTAGCTCAAAATAAACAAGTGCATTTGCGAGTTCGAAGTATCCGCCTAGAAATATTGTCAGAAACAGGACAACAATTTTTTTTCTTTCTTACACGTTCGACGCTGTGAGTGTGAGAGAAAGAAAACATTTTGAAAACACACACTGTTTTCGGACAAATTACATTAGGCAACAAATATATTAAATTTTGTGTAGCAGATGTATCCCTAGACCAATAGAGATACACTATACTCTTCTCGCTCGCACCAATTCATTTCAGGTAAGACTTCAAATTGGAATATATCTGAATCTAGACGTCCTAGAAGAAAACGGAGTAATGATTCCGATTCAGGGAGAAAAACTGTACTAAGCTTTTCGATTTTACATCTGCTACACAAAATTTAATATATTTGTTGCCTAGTGTTACCAGTCGGGTATTGTTTCCGAATCGATGAATTATACTTATAGCACGGTCCAATGTATAATGTTTTATTGCTTACCTTAAAGCTGAATTTTACATAAAAATTGACGAAAAATGTTCACCACATATTGGATCATTTTCGCAGGACACATTTGACTATGTAATCCTCAACTTTCGGATGGGGTAGGGAGCCATGCACAAAGAGCGCACTCTAAAAACGGACTCGCTCCCCTCCCACGCCTATTTTCATTCATTACAATGTAAAGTAGCACGCTTTTTTGTCAAACCTCCCCTCCCCCTTCGTAGACTGCGCACTTTGTGAATGGCACCAAGGTAGCAAAGATACTAAGACGGACCTTCCATGCTAATTAATCCACAACAAGCTTACAGTATCGTAGGACTTTTGATTCTTAATTTACCCAACAAAAGTTTTTCTTATGTGAGTTTGCGTTGCTCTCTCACATAGCCGGCAACGGTTCTTTGTAACAACTGTCATGGTATGATAGACCAAAATTCCCCCTCCCCCCAACTAAAACAAATAAAGCATTCAACATTTGTAATATATCCTCCTGTAACGACAAAAGGGTAAATTGTGATCTTTTCTTGTTAGAGCTGTAATGAAACGGTAGGCTAAAGTCTGGATGAAATCCAGACAAAATCAGGACGAAATATGAACAAGGTGTTTTTTTCTTATAAACGTTAGTTTTCTCATACGTATCGCATTTAGATCCACTGCAGGCCGCGAACATCATAATGTGAAAATAGAAAAGCGGAGTAGAGAGCGGCAGACTTGAGGGGTTATCCACCATTGCGGGGTCTAAGGGTCAGAGCCTATGTATACGAAAGGCCGCTTTAGATACGCAATCTGACTCATCCGGATTTTGCTTCTCCAGATTTTGAAGGGGCCCCCTCCTACTCTTGTATTACGTAATTTATGAACGACTTAGTAATTTGAATGACTTACCTGATGATTGTCATGTAACATATATCGAAATGTTGATTTCTTCTAACAAATTCTATCTTTAGGGAGAGGGGGGTTCCGACGAAAGCCCACGTTTCATGCATTTTATCATTTTTCTCCATACATTTTTGCGTACGAGGTAGAGGTGAGCTGGTCGGCCTTTTTTTGTTGTCTGACCCGACCCGAACCCGACCAAAAATTTTAACCCGATACCCGACCCGACCCGTCTTGTTGGTAGCTAGACCCGACCCGACCCGGACTCGAAATTCAAATCCGAAACCCGACCGCCCGAAAGAAGAATTCGGGTCGAGTTCTGTTACCCGAAATTTCGGGTCGAGTTCTATTACCCGAAAGAATTTCGGGTTGAATTGTTTTAATAAAAAAAAGTCATTTAGCTATTTCAATTTTAGTAGCGCCGCTAGCGCTACCGCTACCACTAGCTTATAGCGCAAGTCTAATAATTACTTCAGAAGAAATTCAAGCAAAAGTAGATAGAAGAGTAAAAAATAGAAAAATACTGATCACAAATACAATAGATTGTATGCAGTGTGGTCTCAGCGGCAGCGCAACTCAGTTTTATTTTCGGCGGCGGCGGCGAACATTTTTGAAACCTTCTCGGCTGGCGGCGGCATTTTTTTTTTCAAAAAATTAAATTTTTGACTTTTTTCAATTTTTTAATTTCTTTTTTTGTATAAATCTTCCAACTTCCATAATTTCTTTATTGTTGAACTTTTCGGTTTGGATATGGTCATCATACAAGTCGATTTCGGTTTTTTATGTACCCGAATCTTCAACCCGATAAAAAGTACGCCCGAAACCCGCCCGCCCGGGATTTTCAAGACCCAAAAGCCCGAACCCGAAACCAGTGAAAATCGATTCGGGTTCGGGTTTTTTCCAAATTTCGGGCAGCCCGTTTATCTCTAGTACGAGGAGAGTGGGGTTCTAAAACTAGTCGTCTTTTGTGTATGTACTTTGTGGGTGGCCCCGTATTAATAGACCGACTTTTGATATCACAAAAGACTCATATCGACACCCTTACGTTTACCACGACGAATTTGGATGCGGTTGTTGGCGGGCTTTTGGGTTCTTAATAAGAGAAAGCTGAAAAACAAATTTTTGACGTCTCTCTGTCTGCTTTAACAACCCATGAAGGGTTCGGAGGTAGATCATTATTTACTGGTTTCGCTGCTTGTGTCTCTACTATACTTTCTTTGAGATCCTTTCAAAGCTGGATTTTGTCTGTGCCAGTGGTAAGCTGTGCGGCAAACTTAGTGTTATTTATTATGTATAGTAGGAGTGAAACTAGTATGAGTCGAATAAGGCAATTCCATAAGCACCGGCTCGATTTCTTCATACAAAATTGCGGCGGTGATGCAGTTTTGTATGAAAAAATCGAGCGGGTGCTGAAACATTTCCCCTTTTTGAATTTCTCTATACCGATTCTTCGAACAATAGGTTAAGGAAACCTAAATCAAACATCGTGTCGATTGGCGCCACATCAGTACAACCCTGCACACATCGCACAAACAATAAATTATTTATCACTTAATGCCGTATATGACATAAAAAAAATGTTTTTTCTTGATTTCAGTTACAGCCACATGTGAACAGGAAGTTTTTAACAATATCACGTATATTGTGTCCCCAAGCTTTCCCGCATTGATGTCGAATGATGTCAAAAGTTGCAAGCTTAAAATCAAAATGATTTCCCCAGACATCAGTCAACTGCGACTAGACTTTGTTCATTTCTCCATTGTAAGTATTTGAATAGCTATATTTCTATCACCAACATATCGTTTCTTCCCATTTACAACGATACACCATAAAAAAGTTATACTGAAAAATATGGACTTACCTTTACAACAACGACCATAAAATTTGTCTATATATGTACGAAGATCACAAAATAAAACCATAAAAAATTTAATATTTGCAATTAAAATGAATGTTCTTTATTTTAGGGACAACCAAATCGACGCACGGGAATTTGTGACGGAGATATATTTTCATTAACTGGCGGTATTGGGGGAGATTTCATTTTGTGCGGTCAAAACAATGGACAACACAGTGAGTAATAAAAATTGGACACGGATGCTTCGTGTACATATGGGCCATTCCAAATGTGTGTAATTTAAGGAACGAAAATTCCTTCGAGTCGCCCAAGAGCCCAAATGTTGTGTTCTATGAAAAAATTGTTCACAACTGTAATGTCTAATTTTCTGCTGAACGTATGATTTCGATATTTTCTACGGTTAAGGCAGTCTTTCCGTTCCTTTCATTACAGGCGTCACGGTTTGCATAGAATGGGCCATATGTCTATCAACCATTCGATTGCCAATTTTTTTTCTCTTTTGGGATTTTTTCTATTCGAAGGCTTGAACAATACTGACATTTTCAGATTTCCATGTGAACATGTTCAATGTTTCAATGTGTTTTTATTTCAAACTTTCAATGTTTGTCTGGAAAATGAAATTTTACCGCTGTCGCTTTTACTTAACACCCTTGACACCAGATGATTTGCGGCTGTGGTACATTTATTTTTCTTTGTTTTGTACGCAATTCACTCTATTTTACTGAGTGTATTACAAAACGACAAATTGCAACAAAGTTGTTAGTTTGATGCGGTAATGATGTAACTTAGATGTGATGTTGATGGAATCGATGTGAAAACAACGGAGACTTTATTTTTTTAAATTGAAAAATGCTTCTCCATGACTTTTACATCACATGCACGTGAAATTTGAACTTTCCATTATCCTGTTAGGGGCTGTCCACAAATTACGTACACAGGAGGGGGTCTCAAAATTCGTGCGGAAGTGTACGGTGGGGGGTTGGGGGGGTATGTACGAAGAAATTAACTGAATCATAACATCCATTTGATGTACTTATTTAAAATATTTTTTTTGAAATATTTTAAGTTGACAACTAACGGATTTGTAAATGCATGAGAGTCGACGAAAAATTTAATCGATTTTCTATTACATCTCTGCATTATGAAATCTGGATTATCATCATTATCATCGAAATCGATAAAAGAATCGATGTTGAAGATCTGATAGAAAAGGACGCAAGGTGGAAATCCCAGCACGTTCAAACGAGTCAGTATTTCACACAAATCGCGAAATGTCGAAACAAGATTGACGTGGCAAATTACGAAGCAACTTGTTTCAATTATTCCGTAATTTCACCTTCGGCAATTATAGCCCGAGACGATGTAGAGGGAGGACTGGTTGAATATAAACGACGTAAATATTCTGATGAGTCGATTTCCGAAATAAAAAAAACAACAGGAAATTAAAAAAATGCCTGTAATTTCCATTGATGCGCATATGACGCAGGTATGGACTGACGAATAAAGAGATTTTTTTAAAATATTTTTTTAATGGGGGAGGGGGGAGGTGGGGTATGGGAAATCGTACGTACACGACAGGGGGTCTCAAAATTCGTATGGAAGTGTACGGAGGGGGGGGGGGGGGGGGCTCAAAAATGTCAAAAAATCGCGTATGTAATTTGTGGACAGCCCCTAACGATATTTTTTCAACTTAGTAACCCGCTGCCTTCAGCATTTTTGAATGAATCCGTTATTTTCCGTTATCTTCCGTGTTGAAAAATTATTACGTTCACAGTGAGGAAAATGGCTATCTCCGTGTTCATAAATCTAGTACCGTTGAAACGTTTTAGAAGATTTTTTTTTTTCAAAATGGCGAAATTTTCTTCAGAAACGGAAAACTGAAAGCATAAAAAATCCACTTCCAAAGTGGAGGTGTGACGCAAGTCTTTTTTTGACAGCTTACAAAAGCTCTGATGAAGTATTCCACGCGTGTAACGCGAGACTAACGGTGATTACTCTCCAACCAAAAGTCACACAACGAAATAGTATGATACTTTAGAAAACGAATCTCTTTCGGTTTCTAACGAGCTATAGTAACACATTGTGCGACTTGAAGTTCACGAGTAAACGTCTCCTGATACTTGTTAGGGTGACGCATTAAGTTTCGATATGCAAAAAATGCGAGTATTTCAAGATTTCGTCGAAAATGCCAGCAAAACTTTAGTAAACTGATAAAAAGGGACTATCAGTCTGGGCTACCAGTTATACGACGCCATCTATCAGGAAGTGAAGCTTTAATAGCTTAAACAGTTTCAACGTAAATTCTGCTGTACATAGCATAAAAACCTGAGAAAGTAAATTTTGAGAGAAATTATATGAAATTCTCTTATCTGATGACGTCACCAAGGTTTTTATGCTTTATACGGTTGAATTCGTAAAAGGTTGGATGGGGAAACGAATGCATTGACATGCACTCGGTTCTAGGCTGCGTACTTGTTCAGTATGAATAGCCTTATAGTGCCGTACAAAGCATAAAAACCATCACATGAGAGAATTTCATATATTTTCACTCTCAAAATTTATTTTCTGAGGTTATTATTCTTTGTACGGCAGTATAGAAGTTGAAGTTGAAATTTATATGGCAAATAGTATCATTTTTAGGGATTTTCAAGGATTTTCTTTGAATTTGAGGAATTTCTGAACAATTGATTTTCTCTTGGGTGCAGAAGGATTTTCTACGTTCTATCTACACTATCTGCCTCTCGTTCATGCAATACACACCAGTCTACTGCATGAACTTCTTATTTCGTCGTCGTGGAGAATACTTTCATGGAGTAAAATTGCAAAATTGGAAAGTGTACTTGAAAAAAATTAAATTTGCTTGAGAACTTACCGTCAATTTGAGAAATTTGTTGACAGTGCCGAGCTGATCCCCGTTGACAGTTCATCAATTGTATGTCTATGAATTTTCATTTTTGTTATGTTTGGAACCGTGCGAAGTACGAAGGTCCTATACGTTTACTACAAACAATTTTATTGTAACATGGAGTAGATCGAGGTGAGAGTCTGCCTGTCCGTCCGTCTCCACATTTTTTTAAACGGCTCAACCGATGAAATTTCCTTAACTATCCCAGATAACACGGATCACACTTTTTAATGTGGTTGCCCACTGAATGTACATTAAATGTGCGAAATTCAATGTTGTACAAAAAATGTGCATGTAAAGTGGTACATACATCGATGTATATAAAAAGCACATAGCACATTTTTTGTGCTATTAAAACTCGACATTATTGCACTAGATCACAAGTACATTTTTCGCACATTTTATATGTGTGATAAGGTGTACACTATTCCTATCACATTGAATGTACCAAAACTGAGCTTGTGATGTAGTACATTTTTATTAAAACTCGAAATTATTGCACTAGCTCATGAGTACATTTTTCGCACATTTTATGTGCGTGATAAGGTGTACACCATTCCTATCACATTGAATGTACCAAAAATGTGCTTGTGATGTAGTACATTTTCGATGTAAATAAAAGGCTCGAAATTATTGCACTAGATTACAAGTACATTTTTAGATTATGTGCTTCGAAAAATGCTCATCTTATTTTTTCAAAAATGTATATTTTTAGTCCGTGAATGGATATTACGGCTGCTTTTGGTTGAGTAAAAAAAGTATCGAATTTTAAAAGAAAAAAAGAAAAAAGTTTTCAAAGAAAAAAACTAACGAATTATTTATTGTTTCGCATAAAATGAATTTCAAATAACAATTAAACAATGAAGATGATACAATAATTTGAATGCAGCATCAAAGTGTGCAGGGATATGAAGCCTTTTTGTAAATGTACAACCGCTACAGTGTGTTCGATCAAATAAATTTAAATAATACTCTGTGGAGTTTCTTTAATTTTCATTTATCAGCATATCTTCCAAAACTTTTTCTCTCAGTACAAAAAAAGTACATTTAATCTACTTTCTATAATTTAACACTTATACAAATTTAACACACCAACACATAAGTATCCGGTGGCACAATTGGTAAAGCAGTCGACTCATAATCCCGAGCATCTTGGGTTCAAGCCCCGCAAATGGCAGAAATTTTTCTAATAAAAGAATGAGAGCTTGGCATAAAAAAATGTAGATGTAGGACGTACTCGAGCATCAAGCGAAATAGAAAAGTCGGAAAACTAAATTAAATGTTCCGTTCTTTTCTTACATAACATTATATGTACATGAAATGTGCTAGTAATTCACACTAAAAAGTACATTAAAGGTACTTTAGTTGTGTATTCGAAGTGTTTTAAATGTACATTAGATGTACATGTAATTCATTAAATGTACATCTTGCACATTTTATTTCAAGACATTCTACAATAGATGTGATCGTTTATAGACAATTAATATGATATATAGAAAAGAAAAAAGAAAAAGGAAACATAAAAAGAAGAAAATTAATTAAATGCTGGACAAAGGGAATGCTTTACTGCAAGAAATACAATTCCTCCATCGGAGTGCTCTTGGGGATGTTGGAGATAACACAAATAGCATTGCCTTGCTGGATGGCAAGAGACACCCTTTGGAACAGATATTGCCGTGACCTCGGTTCTCCAGTTGTTCGTATTAGGTTAGAGCCGATCTTGTACAGTAGGTTCACCGCTTCCTTTGACCAGGGACCCAACGATTCTACAGCAAATGCGACGAAATCGTAGTTTTGTTTGAGCTTGGAATACTTATTGTGCTTACGAATTGCGGCCATATTCGAAGCCATACCTGGTTGTTTTATCCTACCAACCATGTTCGAAGCAGCCAAAGAATCGGCGCAGGTTGCATCCCACACCAAGGCTCTACCTTTATTCCAGGCGGTGTAGGTGATGCCGTCTGGGCGTTTTTTACCATCGTCACGGAACAAGCCGGGGGGTTCTAATAAGGAACTCATATTGATTGAAGCCACGCTTCTGTGTAGAATACGATTGAGTTCTGCATGACGGAAATATTTTCCAGAGTTCTTCTTACAATGGAGGCCGTGCCTGCCCAGCGAATCCACAGGGGTACCACAAGCGCATACGAAAGGGTGGCAGAGTTTAGTTCCGAGACGTAACCCGACGCACGTGCGAAAAACGTCGTTGGTCAGTAGAGTTCCGATGTTGGGGCTCGGTACAACGTTTAGCCATGCTCCTGACATTTTGTTTTGAAGAAGTTGAAAGCGGTACTGCTCAGTTTCATTAGGGAAAGGTACTTCTGATGCCACTCTAATGGTGTTGATCTGGTCCCAGTGGAATGGTGAACAAAGATCTTCCGGTAACCTGTTATTGTTTATCTCGTTCCACCTCGACAGAGCTTCAGCAAAGTAGGTGATTCCGGATTCGTTGTCCCGTAAATTGATTAATATAGAGACGAAATCCATAACCCCATGTACCGAAGAGAGGAAGGATGGTAGCGAAATATCCAGCATTGAACGAATGCCTAGACCGCCAAAATTAACCGGAAGGCTTGATTGAACCCAATGGGGGTGATCTAGCTGAACGTTGGATATTGTTTCGAGTGCAGACTTAATGTTCAAGTCTAATTGCTTTAGCAGATCTGGAAATTTCCACAATGGAGTGCATCGGAACAGGTATACGAGTTTTGGGATCGCAAAGCAATTTTTCAAAATAAAATATGCGTAATGGTGCTGGAGGGAAGAAAGTCGGTTGATAAGGACTTGCATTTTCTCAAATTTTCTCTTAATGAATTTTTCCATGCCTCCTTCTAGCAAGGGAGCGCCTAATAACTCGAAGTCGTCGTCGCAAACGACTCGGATTCCGGGTGCTAGAGCTTCGAATTCATTGATTATGCTTGGATCAGCTTGACCACTACAGAAAAATAGCTCGCACTTCTCTGCATTTAGCTCTAAGCCTAACTGTTTAGCTTTTGTCTTAATAACGGCAAGTGACGATAGGACGATGTTAGGTAAATCGCCAACCGTGCCGTCGTCCAGGTACCAAATGTTCAAATCGGTAGTCAGTTGTGAAATCAAAGGATGGATCGCGAGGCTAAAGATCAATGGGCCTGCTGGGTCGCCTTGTTGAGCTCCCACTTGTGATGAAATTATCTTGTTCCCAAAAGACAGGAACGTCGGAAGTGGACTGCAGCTTCACAACCATATTTTACGCCGAAGCCAATTTGTTTGGGAAGCAGGTAGTCGACCATGTCAGGCTTTACAGAAAAACATGCAATTTTTGATGTCAATCTACGAACTGTGGTGCCGATGGCTATTGGCCTAATGCCTCCATCCTTTTTCACTAAGGCGCAAAGGGAAGCTCCGTAAAGAAGTTCACAAATTTCTTCATTGAGTTTTCCGGCTAGCAAGAAATTTACTAAACTGGTGATCGAGTCGAGCGCTCTCTTGCCAGCTTCCCCAGCAGACAAAGAGATGATGTCTTTAAGGTGTTGTGGACGCAGTCCATCGGAGCCAGCGCTAGCACCGTTTGCAAACGAACAGATTGCTGACTGAACCATGCCGGTGTCGACTCGAAGCGATTGTGTTGACTCGTCAGGCTCTCCCGGGAAGATAAGCTTTCGTGATGGATCAGGGTGTTTATGCAGAAGCCGCTCGAAAGTGTCACTTGAATCCGATCCCAGGGAGTCGGTTGAACTCATGAGCTTAACTGCTCCTCGAATATCGAAGTCTGCTAATTTTGCTTCCACTCTAGAACTCAACGATGTTTGCTTGTTCGACGGTTTATAGCTGTGCGTTGGTAAAACCGACGTATTCGAATTTTGTTTAATTATTTGGACCAGTGATGTATTGGTCTGCTTCTCCGGTAGGCGTAGTGACTTGAACGCAAATAATATTAATTCTTTCCAATCGTCGACCGCATTCGTACTTATGCATTTATTAATCAAGTGAGAGAGATCGTTGGCCACCACATATCTGGCACCTTTTGGTATCCTCTTAACTATATTGTAAGTTCGCTTTAATTCAGACACATATTTCATAAATTCAATGTTTGAGGCCGAAAACTGCGATTGGGTGGTGTCGTTTGAAGGCTGCTGATGAGACTTTAAGTGCATTATGTAAGTTGGTCCATTTTTGGCGTCAAAACCGCACTCAAAACATTTGTACTCATCGGGGACGTGTTGTTGTGTTGACGTGTCGTTATCTTCGGAAGTGGACGGAGGAATTGACTTTGCCTCGATAGCTGCCTGAATTTCCTCTGCAGAATGCACTCTCCCATGAGTTCGAACTCCAGCGTATGTTGGAAAGCTCCGCCAGCAAATCGGGCAAATATGCTCTACTTCACTATCGGAGTCCATGTTTCAGTAAGAAATTTTGAATTGTTGCGCCAGATCTATTACGTTTTCGTGCGTCGAAGTAGAACAGACAGCAGATTGAACGTCAATGTGGGATAGTGTTGACTATCAACGGTGTTTTCGAGGTAAATAAAGTATTACATAAACGAAATGACCTTGCATTTTTCGCACCATAAAGAATTCAAAAATTTGTAACAAACCCGCGACGATGTGTTGAACGAATGAATGACGAAATGTACATTAAATGCACTTCACGTTACAAAGAAAAGATGCAACGGTAAGGGCGCTTTTTAATATACGTTAAATGTCCTGGAGCACACTAAATGGGATCAGCACATTTTCCGATGGCACTTTATGTACATATACTGTCAAAGGCAAAGTTGTAGACAAATAAATTTAGGCGAACACGTGTTTCAGGGTTTTGGGGAAATATGGCGCAATACTGGCCACTTCCATAATTGGGCAGGATGACCCGAATCTCCAGAACTATGAGGCAAAATTGTAGAGTCTAAAATTTTAGAGAACCTATGTTTCAGGGTTTTTGGGTAAAAATGCCATTATCCTGGGATATGGCCACTTCTAGAATGAGGAGGGATAACCCATATCTCTAGAACTATAATAGGTAGAAAGTTGCTCCCAAAGTCAAAGTTGTAGAGACTGGAATTTTAGAGAACACGTGTTTCAGAGTTTTAGGGGAAAATGGCCCAGTCTTTGGTTATAAGCTTTTCTAGATTTGAATGGTCTGAGACGTACTTCGGAAGGGCCTTTGACATTACCTTGGGTAATTTCTATGGATCTTTGAAATTCTTACAGTTATGAACGAACAGAAAACGTTGGATTGTTTGCTTATTTGTAAAATTACATACGTTCGATTCTCTTTGCCACATCTATTCTGATACGTACGGGTCTTTGGTTATGTTTTGTTATGTAATTATGTACATTTTCTGGTACATTTCTTTGAGTTGAGTTGATCATTTTATGGAAGAATTTTTTTTTTAAATTGCGATCTTCAATGGCCGCAGACCCAAAGTTCACTTCAGAAAACAAATTTTTCATAAAAAAACGAAAACTTTGAGGAAATGTTTGTGGGTATGGTAAAAAACAATAGTCTTAATGCGGAAAATGCAGCAAAAAAAGTTTCCCTCAAAGTTTTCGTATTTTTTTATGAAAAATTTGTTTTCGGCAGTGATCATCGGGAAGCCAAACCTTGATACTGCGGCAGGGACTATTTTGGGAAAATGTTTTCCCTATTTTCCCAATTTTCCCACTTTTCCTGATTTTCTCTAATTTTTCATATTTTCCCAATTTTTCCAAATTTACCCAATTTTAAAATTCTTAAATTAAAAAATAGTTTCGCAGTTAAAGATAGCGTAGGTACTTAATAGTACATTATTGTCTTAGGGTTTTAAGTTGAACATTAATTTCCGCGTGAATATTACACATACGAGTGCAACGAGTATGTGTAATATACACAAGGAATTAATGTGAGACTTGAAACCCTAAAACAATACTATACTTTATTCCATAAGCGAAACCGAGATTGCAATAGTGTGCGTTTTGTTGGTTTGGTTATACGACACAACGTTCCCCGTGAAAACTTCTTGACAATGGATGTTTTTTTTTGTATGGAAATAAACGTTCAACTCGCGATAATTTCGTTATTTTTAACATCTTACGGGCAAATTTTGGATATTTTGTGGATAAAAGTGTATATTTTCGAAAGACATACTCCAATATGTGTGACAATATAGTGAAACTATGTGAAATATCAGAATGAAATACGTGTTTGTGTATAGTGACTGAGTTGATGTTGCGATTTTGAACTACTTTCGACCTAAAACACGTGCCGAGAGTGTCGAGAAAGATCACTAAGGTCCAACGTAAGTAATTTCATTCATAGAGTGTTCAAAAAGAGCTTTAGATTAATAAAAAATGTTACAAAAAAATTGTGGCTGTTAAATGACAAAAAGATACATGGCGGCCATTTTAACTTTGTAAAGAAAAATTAAGTTCAACTTTCAGAATCATTTTTAAAATAATTTCAGCATTTTTTGAACAATTTATGAATACAAGTATTTACATAGGACCATTGTGATCTTTCTCGACACTCTTGCTTTGTATATCAGGTCGATTGTAACTAAAAATCATAACATCAACTTCGTCATCACATTTATTTATTTTATTATTTTATTAGCCACACATATTGGGGTATGTTTTTTGAAAATATACCCTTGATCCACAAAATTCCCAAATTTTCACGTATTTACAATACAGATATTGAAAACAACGAAATTGCCGCGGGTCGAATGTTTATTTCCATATGAAAAATTAACATCCTAGAAAATGACATTACAACCAGTTGTAAATACAAAATTTGACAGCAAATATTTAACTCCCGGTAAAAAATTTAAGCCCCTAGACACTTAAATTCGAATATTAACGTCACGTTTAACGACCTGCGAAAATGCGTTTAATGTTGGCATATGACGCGCGTATGGAATAAAAAACATTATTTGCATGCTTGCTCAGAGAAAGTGAAGATTTTCTCCCTTTTTAAGCGCGAGAAATTGGAATGTTCCTACCCGCTAAAGGCGATGAGAAAATATTCATTTTCTACCATACATCGGACATCGGACACATCGAAAATTCTAACTCAAGTAAAATTCGCAAATAATTCCCCTGTTTTCAAACTCCACTCTCGTTGCAATTTTATGTGCTCTTGCTACAAAATTTTCTCTGGTTGGAATTTAGGCTTTTCACCCCTTGTCAAAAAGCCACTTTTTTTCATCGAAAAGGGACCCAAACTTTATTTTCCCACATATTATTTCCTAAGAATAAAAAACAAATAAATTCAAAAAAATGAGCTGCCTTCCCCTACTTTTAAGGCTTATTATGTCCCACCTATTATTTCGTCCTAAAGTTTTGCTGATTTTCATTTATTGAAAACTGTTGTTCGAAAACTGGATTTTTGCCCATGTACTACATATTCGGACGGATCCCAAGAAAATTTGAACCACCTGGGTCGATATCCTTCGTTTTTCACCCTTGTGATATAATAGACGAAAATCAGAAGCGTAACGTGTATGTCTTCGAAAAGCATCCTCATCACTAACATCTATGTTAGTGTACGTTGTTCGAATATGATTCAACACTGGCTACAAACTAACCATGGCACCACAATAGTAAGGGGCCATTCACACTCTGAAGCGAGGGAGGTACGGAAGCCAACCCTAGGAAAAAACAAAAAAAAAAAAATAGGCTGTGGATCCCTCGAAATGAAAAAAGCACGTAACTCGGAGGCTCACCTTCAAAATCGGAGGCGTCAAAATCCAGAGGCATTCAATCTCAGAGGATCGTCCGGATTTTGTAGCGCCCAGATTTTGTATCTTCCGTATTTTTCGTGATACGAACTGTAGAAGTGTAGTGATACATACATCGCACATATTCACATGTGGCCACGTAATATATTGCCATTTTTTCGAAATTCAATTGAACTTCACTTCTGTGGTGCAAAATGATAATTCTTGTTCGGCATTTGTCTTGTGACTTCTTTTAGGACACAGTATTTCGAATTTTTTAGACAGTTAACTGAAATATGTCATCATACACAAAGGATTGTAATGCTGTATCAGCGGTCTTAACTTTATTAATTTAATATTGGGGGCTCTACCCCCTCACCCCCGCGTCTGTGACGAGCTTGAATATTTTTATTTTTACATTATGTGAATGGTCTGTGGCGCAGCAGTACAGATAAGAATGTGCCGCTGATAAGAAAATACAACTTCGTTCATATTTCGGCCTGATTTTGACACCACCTGATTTTGACGCCTCTGGATTTTTCGTCCAGATTTTGACGCCTGCGGATTTTGAAGCGACACCATGCTTTTGAGCCTCTTTCAATAAACTAATATATAAATTGTTACCCTCTTAAGTTCTCCAATTTTTTCCGACATTTTCCCTATTTTCCCAAAATTTCCCAAAAATTTTCCCTAAAATAGTACCTGGTCTGCAGCCATTGAAGATCTCAATTAAAAAAAAAGTTCTTCCATAAAATGATCAGACTGAGTTGCCCGACATTCGTAGGGGGGAGACTTTTGAAAATAAAATAATTTTTCTAAAACGCCTCACCCTATTGTTAAGAGTTACCCACATGCGGGTTACGCTAAAAACGACCACGGTCTATTGTGAAAATTTGTGATGCTTCAGAAATATTTTGTGACAATGTCCGACATTTTGGATAAGTTGTAAAAGTGATGGAAATATCGCAAATGATTTGGTTACTTTTTCCGCAATGCTTACATCCTCGCATCCAAATCAAAATTTTTCTTTATTGTTAATGTTATTTTGCACAAAGAGCTCGCAGGTTTGGCGTTCGTGACTAATATTTGAATTATTTTTGGTAAACATGATAAAAGCGTTGCAAATAAAGCTCCAATGTTATGGAACGTTGAATGTTGCAAATGAATCTACGAAATATGTTCGCATGCAGTTTACTACGAAGATATTACATATAATTTTACATTCCTCATGTTTCAATCAACTTAATGAAATGCAGTGAAAAAGCCTCAAAATGGAACTAAAACATTGAAATATCTTTTTAGAGCGCATACATGTGCATTGCGGATAAGCATAACGTATTCATTTGTTCGAATGGGTGATGGTGAGGGTGGTTGTTGCCAAGTTTTAGCCAATATTTCACTTTTTTGCATGAGGCACAAATACAAATTCGCATTTTTCATGGGAAAATGATCTAAAATCTCAAAAACCATCTTTAGAGTCAGTCGTTCGTTCAGTGGGAAAACCGTTCAGAAAATCAACATTGTCACAGACCAATCAATCTGGAAAGAGAAATTTCAACGTTTGTGAATGGCAAATACATTTTGGCGTTTCGTTAATTAATTCATTGAAAACCATTCGGTGAACCACGTTGTTTACTGGAATTATTTACATATACGCATTGCTAGAAGCGAACTGATTAAGAAATACCTCACTTTTGAAATTGAACGAACTTCCAATACGATTTCCATATATGCAACATTCACGAAAACGTTCTTATATAAATTTTCCCTTACCAAAGCAAATTGAAGCGGAATTTTTAATGTGAAATAAATCGAAACTATTGGCTTCCGCAAGCTTTAAATATTTATGAGGTGGTTGGTTGCATTTATATTCGATTTTAGTTTTACAATCAAAGTAGTTGCAAGAAAACTGATTCACGTGTTCGATTTCCCTACATCATTACACATTAAAAGCTCACAAAAAACACTAACTAATTCGAAAGCGGATCTTCTAAACGAATGCGGAAGAGGGGAGAAAAGGTAGTGAAGTGACATTGTTGTTTCTACATTGTGTTACAGGTCGTGAATCGAATTTCACATAATTTTACGTTCTTACAAATTCAGTGTCGTCATTTTTATTCAAGATAATTTTCACCCATCGAGCAGTATTTAGTTCTATCAGAGAGTCGTAATTTTCTACAAGCAAGAACGCGTGTCTTACTTTTATCTCAAATTTTCCTTCTTGTGACATTCGTCTACACCAAATTGACTTTTAGACACGTACGAAGAACGAAGGGGTCTATTGCGTTCTCCACAACGCTTGTAACCAGTAGAATTTCGTCCTGGGAGTAGGTGGGGAGCATCGATCCTGGTGCTTAGATGACAAATCGACAATAAAAACGTTGTCCGTCCGTCCGTCCGTCATCGCGATTAACTTGAGTAAAACTCAACCGATTTTCAAAAACTTTTTTTCACTGAAAAGCAATCGAAAAATCTTTTGTGGGATTGAATCTAGGCACCGTCCGAGAGCCTAGAGCCACCGAGCTAGGGCCGTTTGAGTGGTATTTGGTATTTTGTAAATAACTCGAGTAAATCATTTCCGATTTTCAAACAAAATTTTTTGTTTGAAAGGCGTTGGCATGGCCGATAATTTATGAATGAAACCTTTTTGATTTTTAGCCCTTGGACTTGGCTAGGGTACTAAGAATTAGGCTAGGGCTCTACGTGTTTTTTGTACATAACTCGAGTAAATATCTTCCGGTTTTAAAAAAAAATGTTTTTAATCGAAAAGTCACTAGGAATGTCTCGTATTTTTGCTATATTGTAGAGAAAATTGAGGGAAATATTTTTGTCCATGAAAGGTCGGCCCTAGCCCAAAAAATGGTTTTTTGCTATGTTGAAGATAAAATTGAGGATAAAATTTTTGTCTATGTGGGGGTTAATTTTGTGCTTTCGGGAGAGTGTCCTTACACCGTTTTCGAGTCTTTTCGTAACATCAACTCTGTTTGCCACATCTATTCTGATACGTACGGGTCCCTTGCATATATTTTCCAATGCTTTCGCGTCATGTGATCATCATACTACGACATTGTTTGGTTCGGAGAAATTCTCTGGTTTTTTTATAGTGTCGCCCGATTAAAATCAACTTGATGTAGAGTTAGATCAGCGAAGATAACAGGTGAGTCAACAGCGTATGATTTCTCGCTTGCAGAAAATATGGACGCAGTAAAGAAATCATAAATTGGCACTACTGCACGTTATAGGGTAGCATGTTGATGACAGCTCAAAATAGTTCAAAACATGTCGAGTTTAACAAAAGGAAGACAGTAAATTGAGTCAATAGTTCTATGTTTGTTCGTATTCAGCTATGAAAGCATGGATGACGCCACTTGAGAAAAGGGAGTATTTCTATGTTGAGACATTAATTCAGCTATGAAGAAAACATAGATGTCACCACTTGAGGTTCGGTGACAAACACAGACATGACACGATCTATAGAAAAATTCACCACTTCCCATCTCCGCAGAGATTATACGTTCACCTGTTTAATAATCGTGATGTACCAAATGTTGGGTTCGGAACGCATCATGAAATTATTGTCCCAGTAGCAAAAAATCGAAAAAATGATAACAACATCATTTGAAGCATCAGGGACGTGACAGTCTTTTGTTTCTATATTTTGAAGTAATAGTTGCGACTGAAGCTAACTTCATTGCATACAAAATCAGATGATTTCATTCATTAATTTGGCAAAATTATTGAAAGGTTCAAAAAACAGCTGATTTTCTCGTAATGAAGTTAGTCTCAGTCGCAACTGCAGCTAACTTCAAGTTGAATATTCTTTGCAACGATCAAAACGAAAGACTGTCACGTCCCTGAATACTATTCAATACAACATACACACTGTCAACAGAGAACTTTGCCATATACGGAAACTTTTAATTTGCATGGCACTCTGACGCTTTGAGAAACTTATCACGTACACATTTAGCGTTTTTGTTGCTGTCTCTGTTGGCAGGTTCCTCTTCGGTCAATATACCCTTTTTGTCCGCTCAACATTTGAATTTTAATTGAAATTTTAATAATTTAACATAAGATGGCGCTATAAAAATCTGTTTGTGTGCTGATTTTACGCATATACCGTACGTAATCACGCATATATCGTACGAAATTCGATTGTAACACAGGAAAAAATTGAAAATTGAACCACACTAAAAGCGTCTATAACAGACGAAAAAAAAGTTCGCAGTCAAGAAAGAACATCTCACACCAGCTAGAAGAAAACATCACTTAATGAGTGATCTTATACGACGAACATATGCAAAGACCCGTACGTAAAGCCTTCACGTGCGAAAAGCCTCGATATACCAAGCTCTTACTATTATCATAAATATAATGCGCATCAGAATGCACAGACAAGTTCTTTTAGAACTATCAGAATTTAAACGACTCTCAGAAATTACCCAAAGTAATGTCGAAAGCCCTCCCGAAGTACATTTTCTGAACTCTGACACCAATCATGCGTTGTGTAATGTTCTTATCCCTCTGAGTTCTAGAAGTGGCTGAATCACGGGATTTGGACGTTTCTGGGGACCACCCTGAAACACGTTTTCGCTAAAATTGAATTCTCAACAACTTTGCGATTGGAAGCCACTTTCCATCTGTCATAGTTCTTGAGATATGACTCATCCTTACCAATTCTAGAAGTGGCTAAATCTCGGTGGGACGTTTCTGGGGAAAACCTTGAAACGCGTGTTCGCTAAAATTTAATTCTCTACAACTTTGCCATTGGAAGCAACTTTCCATCTGTCATATTTCTTGAGATATGACTCATTTCTCCCAATAGAAGTAGCTAGATCTCAGGATCGTTACGTTTCTGGGGAAAACCCTGAAACACGTGTTCACTATAATTTGATTCTTTACAACTTTGCTTTTGAAAGCAACTTTCTATCTATCATAGTGTTTGATATATGAATCATCCCTTCCAATTCTAGAATTGGTTAAATCTCGGGATTGGAACGTTTCCGGGAAAAACCCTGAAACACGTGTTCGCTAAAATTTAGTTCTCTACAGCTTTGTCCCAGAAAGTAGCTTTCTAACCGCCTTAATTCTAGAGATATCTGATAAAAAGTCTCATCTACCCCCAAAAAACCATGTTTTTGGACACCTTTTCGACCATATTTCCGAAACTACCTGATCGAGTTTGCTCATCTTTGAACTTGAACCATGGGACATATGTACCTTTCAGCGAAAAAAAAGTTCAGAGTGATCGGTGCAGCCGTTTCGAATTGTTTTTTTTTAAATATTGGATGTGTGGGAGCCCTGAATTTGTAGTAAACGTATAGGACCTTCGTACTTCGTACGGGTCCAAATATTCGCATTCGAATTACTATTTATCTGAAGAAAAAGAAAGTATCACTAAGTCTAAGAGAAATGATAAGTTGGCATCACCGCACCGGATAGAAATGGCATGTTGAGTGACTGTTGGATTATATTGAAGTCTACTAAAAAATTGCTTTCAAACAACATAGGCAGCTTTTAACGAAAATAGATGGCAGCACATTCTATACACTTGACATTTGAAGCAGTCTAATTTGGGAATTTTGACGTTTGAAGCAGACGATCGTTTGTTCATGATAGCGACGTTACGAGGATAATAGATGTCGCACGTTTCGTTGAGAATAGCCCATAAATTGTGATTTTAGTTCAAAGGGGAAGCGGGGGTAATGGCGATCAAATAATAAACAAAAATTTATACTTGTCCTATAGTCTTACCTGTACTATGACTTAATTTAAATGAAAAATCAAAAGACACAAAGCACTTCTTATAAAAAATTATTTCGAGTCCAATAACACAAAAAATTAGAAGAAAATTTTTTTTAATGATTCATAAGAAAAATGAAAAATGTAAAATTCGTGGGGTAATGGCGATCACTTGCATGGCTTCAAAATCTACTGTTGTCAGATGTCCCCAAAAAATGTCAATTTTGCTGATATTACCTTTCACTTAAATAAAAAAAAAAATTGTATGCTACTCAAGAGTTAGAAAAACTACATCTGTCAAGTGAGTTCTTTAGTGAGGTTATATCACTGTCAATCTGAAACATAAAAATACTCCTTTGACGCCTCCACTTTGATTGGACACATGATCTTGTGCTACGAAAGGTGAAAACAGTTTAATTTATGTCACTTTACAATATGTAATAAATAGGTTCAATCAAAACAAGCGAACAAATTAAAACATTTTCTTCTAGGACGTCTAGATACAGATATATTCCAATTTGAAGTCTTACGGGAAATGAATTGGTGCGAGCGAGAAGAGTATAGTGTATCTCTATTGGTCTCCTTTGCACCAAAACGTTTTCCGTAAGACTTCAAATTGGAATTTATCTGAATCTAGACGTCCTAGAAGAAAATGGAGTCCTGATTCCGATTCAGGGAGAAAAACTGTACTAAGCTTTTCGATTTTACATCTGCTACACAAAATTTAATATATTTATTGCCTAGTGTTATCATAATCATGACAAGAACTCCGTTTAATATATACCAAGCTCTCGAAAAGTCACTGTACATAGAATAATGAAAGCTTAAAAGCTTCTTTTGTTCTTTTTAAAGCTTCTGTGGTTCTATGTTCAGTGACTTTTTATAATTCCTCTCCATTTGATATTCGCAAACGTTTGCGAATATTGTCTCCACAAATTTTAACCTTTCAAAAAAACTGACAGTCTGTGTTTAGTTTAATAACATAAAAGTTATCAAAGTGGTAAAGGTCCTTCTGTACGTTCTTCGTATCTATGTAAAGAATCACCTCAAAGTCAACATTTTAAAATGAATTGTCTTGATACAACTTGAACAATTTCAACGTAAACTTTGACTTGTAATGTTTCGAAAATGTTATACATGGGCAATCCCATTAATGGAGAATTTTGCTTTCAAGTTTATTATGATGTACCTGGAGGTGAGGCAATGGCACGACAAGAACCAAGCGATATTGAATTGTTTATGAACTTTACGGATCGCTTTGCATCAACTCGCTTGTGGGAAATACGAATAGCACAAATACCATTCAGCCAACGAGCGCCCACTGGTTGCCTACAATATTTTACATCTCCGAGTGGAATCATTCAAGTAGCTACATAATCCATAAATGACTTCGAGACCAGTGCTAATTCATCTATTTGTTCACAGACATTTAATTTCGCGGAAAATGGTCGACATTTGGCCAATCAAAATTACAGGTCTTGTATACGCCAAGAAACCGGAATGTGTTCCATTGCCTACGAACCGTGCACGGAACAGTCATTTCGAATTGGTCAAAGAGAACCTGCTAATTTCGATGCCACGCAGGATTTACAGGATGTCAATACGGTAGTTATGGGAGATGGGGTTGGTCCGGTGATGGATGGCGGAGTCAGTTCATTGATGACAGGTATTTAGTACTGTAGGTCTGCCTGTAGGTCCACTGTATTCTTTTATTTTTTCAGTTGATCAGGCACCTGCTCTAGATCCCATTGCCGATCCAGTTCAAGCTGCCGTGGTTTCTGAATCACCCGTTGCAGCTGTATCGGAATCTGTTCCTGATCAAGTCGCTGCAGCTGATACATCCACAGCAGATGATGCGGTCGAAGGTTCTGGCGGTGATGCCGTCCCAGCCGCTGTGCCAGCGGCAGCCACAACCGGTTTCTTCTCATCGTTGCCATCATTTCAATCATTTTTTTCGAGACGCATTTTCGGTTATCGACAAAGTCGACAATTCTTTACATCGCAATGCAATGATCGGATTACCATGCCTTGCATTGTAGAAGGTCCTCCGAAACAGAATTCTTACCATTTGCAAAAGAACTAAATTTTTTCTTCAACAGATTTCATTGCAGCTGGTATGGGAAATGTACCGGACTGTACACCAATTCATTGTGGCAATTCGTTATGTGCTCCCGGTGTACTACCGTGTCGCGTGGAATCCACAGTGACGCCATTTGGTTTGGGTATTCGTTTTGGTGATGGTTTGGACAAGGGGAGTCCAGAAGATAATATTGGAGCGTGTCTTAGGTTTAATCAAGTGAATTGTGTGTAAAGATGGGTGGTTTGTGTATAACAGTGTTTAGTGTAATATACTGGAGTGCTGCTCGGTTAATGAGGTTGTCATGTATTTGAAGAAAAGAAGTCGGAAGCAATTCTATTCCTAGAAAGGACTGCGTCGGACCATTCTTTACATTAAATGAAGGAAATATTCTGTACACATGAGAAGTGCCAATTTTGAAGTCGTCTCTCTCCCGCCACCCCTCTCTGGCGGTACATTTAAAGTTTTTTAACTAAACGAACGACGGACGGTGAGATTTTGTGTGAGAATTTTTTGATTCGGCCACTGTGGGGTTTTCAAAGTTTTTATAAAAATTAGTTAAAAATACACTTAGAAACTAGTTCATAGTTCATTTATTAATATCATAATAACATCAAAAATCTGAATCTAAAAATCAACAAAAATATCATTAAATCAAAATCGTTCCAATATGATGAGTCAATTCAAAGGAACGTTAGTACATTCAACACAGATATCTATTTATGTTTCCAAAAAGGGCTAAAACTGGAAAGCTTAGAAAGACTAGAAGAAGGGAAGAAAATTATACATAAAAAAATCCCTTCTTAGTATAGCGCGAGGGGTGACGCACTTCTGCGGTTTATGGAATAAATGGAATAAATGGATTAAATGGGAATAAATGGAATAAATGGGAATAAATGGAATAAATGGTAATAAATGGAATAAATGGGAATAAATGGGAATAAATGGAATAAATGGTAATAAATGGAATAAATGGGAATAAATGGGAATAAATGGAATAAATATTGGAATAAATGGAATAAATGATAGTTTTTTCAAATTCGTCGAAACCTCAAATAGACTTGATTTTGATGGCAACCAACACAACAAACCATACTAATGTGTCAAAAAGTGGAAAAACCCTATTTTGAAAACTTAAAAGAATTTTTGTTGAAAAATGGAATAAATGGAATAAATAAATTTATTCCAAAAAAATAAAATTTAATCTCAAGATGCTCAAAATGCTTTATAATTTGTGGAAACCTTTTTTTGAACTTATTTGTCTAACTTGAGATGTGTTTGGTTCAGATATTTCGCAAAAACAAAAAACAAATTTTGGGAATAAAAGAATAAATGGAATAAAAGAATAAATGGAATAAATGAAGTGCGCCACCCCTCGGTATAGCGTCACCTATTCTTGAGTATTTGGCTTCGTTCGAAGAAGCAGAAAAGATAAACTTAAATGAGGAGAAAAAAAACGGAGAACCATTGCCATAGGATAAGTATTTTAAAAAGAAATGAAACCCAGGTAAGTCCCCGACAGCACATTAGGCAATCTGCACCCTACTCAGATGATTCTTTAACAAACGCTTAAATTCATGGTGTCTATCCACATTCCTAATTTCCTTCGGCAATTTATTGAAAATCGTTGGCCTGGTAAAGGAAGCACTACGCTTACCAATTTTAGTCTTCAGGGATGGTACAGACAAAATACCTTTATTTCTCGTTAAGTAGGGATGTTCCACATATGCTAATTTAATGTTATGAAGACGGCGGTCATTTATGCATGAATGAACAAATGTGCATATGTAGTTGATATATAACTCTGTAAGGGGGCGTATGGTCGGGCAATGTTCATTAAAAAGATTTTCTGTGCTATGCCGTATAGGCAATCGAAACACTGATTTTAGTGCCTTTCTTTGTAATATTAGAATTGCATTGGTCATCGATTTTGCAGCACCTCCTCATATACCTATACAATATAAAAGGCGAGAATGGATCATAGCAAAATACAATTTTTTTACAACACCAGTTGGAAGAGAAAACTTTAAGCGTCTCAGAATACCAACACACGGAGCAAGTTTGTTGCATAGGTTAGTGATATGGTTGTTCCAGTTCAGGAATTCATCCAAGATAATTCCCAGGTATTTTATTGAAGGCACCCTTTCAATTACTGTTCCATTATAAACAACCTCTGGGAAATCTGTAACCCTACATCTTGGTGATCTAAAATGCACAATCTTACATTTTCCCAGATTAAGCGTTAATTCATTCCTCTTAAAATATCCAGAGACCAATTTCAAGTCCTTCATCATCGCATCAATGTTCGTATTGAGACACATGGAAGCAGTAAACATGATGGTGTCATCAGCGAACAAATAAATCGAGGATACTAGAGGAAGCTCATGAAAGTCATTTATGAATATTAAGAAGAAAAGTGGGCCTAGAATACTTCCTTGCACTACTCCATACGTCATCTTTATTTTAGAACTACATGAGTCATTTACTGAAACAAACTGAAACCTATTTCGGAGGTAGTCAGCTATAAGATTCAGGGCTATACCTCTAATCCCAGCCTGTTCATTCTTCTTTAAAAACAACTCATGTTTGACTGTGTCGAAGGCCTTCGCCAGGTCGAGGAATAGGCCTGAGACAATGTTTTTATTTTCAACTTTTACGCTTATATCATTAATCAGTTCGAACAGAGCGGTATCTGTCCCACATTTACACGGAAACCATATTGCTTGGAGTAAAAGAACCCATTGGCATTCAGAAAACCAACAATGTTCTTATATAATAGCCTCTCAAAGACCTGGCAGAACCGTAATAGGTCTATAGTTTAGTACTTCCGATTTGTCACCACTCTTATGTATAGGGCTTATTCTACCGACCTTCAATGAATCTGGGTACACTGCACTGCCCTATTAAGGAAAAAAAAATTAGAGAAAATCAGCGAAGATTTTCAACCAATTTTGTCGAATAAAATCCAATTAGCGACAAAATTGAACAAAATCGCAGAGAATCTCGTCGCTAATTTGATTTTTTCGGCGAATTTCGTTGAAAATCTTCGCTAATTTTCTCTAAGTGTTTTTTCCTTATAACGGCAGTACAAGTCGCAATCCTGTGTGCTGTTATAACTGAGAGAAAATCAGAAAAGAAGATTTTCAACGAATTTTGCCGAAAAAAATCAAATCAGAGTGACAGAATTTAACAAAATTACTCCGAATCTGTGAGAAAATATTGACCAAAATTTGGATACTGAATAAAAAGTTTTAATTATGTTCCACTTATAAAGCTAGATATGCAAAGATGATTAAACCTTATTTGCTACGTCGTTACAACACAAGTAGTTTCCTTCCTCTAAGTCAGAGAAGAACTTGTTGCAGCGTAGGCAGCCTAAATTGATTGATTTTAAGAAAACAATTTTGAGGAATTTTCATTTGTTCGCCGAAATTTGTGAACGCCTTCACTGCCTCTTTAAGTAAATGAAAGGTTTCGCCGATTATTGATTTTCTTTTCAGAACATCAAAAAATATAAAAAAAAATGAAACGTAAAGGCAATTGCTTAAAGTATGGCAACGCTGAGGCGTAATGTCAATTGCTTAAAGTATAGCGCCGCAGAAGAAAATTTTTAGCTAAGAATTTTTCAAAAGTAAAAAAGCCCGGAGTCTCATCAGCAGTCAGTCGTTTCGTTCTTTCTAGTCATTTCCTTCTTTCCAGAGGCTGAATCGGTGGAACGTCTCTTGCCATCTTACGTTATCTCGGAAAACCGTTTTGTACATTCGTTAATCGCCAATATTCGAGCGGACTAGGTTTCGGTGCCTCCAAAGAAGTAAATTTAGATAATTTTGCATTTCGGATGATATTTTATCCACTTTGGAGCGCTTGTTCATATTGATTAAACCGAGATCAGATCAGTTCAGATCGAAATCAAATCGATATAAAAAAAATCAGATGAAATTTGATCCGAAAATTTTCATGTGAAACGCAAATTCAGATCAATTTCAGATATCTGATATAAAAATTGCAGATTTCACATAAAATCCAGATCAGATCAGATAGCAGAAATTTTTCAGATTGATCTGATCTGTTCCGAGCATTCAGCCATTTTCTTCTACCCAGTCATTTCCTTCTTTCCAGTTCCTTCTTTGTTCCTTGCAGCCATTTTCCTCTTTCCAGCCATTTCCTTCTTTCCAATCACTTCCTTCTTTCCAGTAATTTCCTTCTTTCCTGTCATTTCGTTCTTTTCAGTCATTTTCTTCCTTGCAGTCATTTCCTTCTTTCCAGTCATTTTCTTCCTTGAAGCCATTTCCCTCTTTCCAGTCATTTTTCTCTTTCCAGTCATTTCCTTCTTTCCAATAATTTCCTTCTTTCCAGTCATTTCCATCTTTTCAGTCATTTCCTTCTTTTCAGTAATTTCCTTTTTTCCTGTCATTTCGTTCTTTTCAGTCATTTTCTTCCTCGCAGTCATTTCCTTCTTTCCAGTCATTTCATTCTTTTCAATCATTTTCTTCTTTCCAGTCATTTCCTTCTTTCTAGTCATTTCCTTCTTTCCAGTCATTTCCTTCTTTCCAGTCATTTCCTTCTTTCCAAGCATTTCCTTCTTTCCTGTCATTTTCAGTCATTTTCTTCCTTGCAGTCATTTCCTTCTTTCCAGTCATTTTCTTCCTTGCGAAGGAAGCGATTTGACCAGAGTATTTGAGATTCGAGACTTGAGAGTGTAATTGGGAAAGCCTATGCATTGATCGGATTCATCAAAAGAATGTCTCACGATTTTCGTTCCGTTAAAGCTCTCAAGAGTATTTACTGTACGCATGTACGATCACACCTCGAGTACGTCTTTCAGGTTTGGCAACCGCACAGTGCCACAAAAATAGCCGACATTGAGTCCATACAAAAGAAATTCGTAATCTACGCACATTTAAACGTGTTCAGAACTTCAGGTTGCCACCATATAGAGCTCGCTGTGAAAAAATTGGCATTGAAACATTGGCAAGGAGGAAGATTAACATGAGTGCGTTTTTGATTTATGACGTACTATCTGATCGCATAGATGCACCAGAACTGCGTTCACACGTAAACATTGAACGTCCTAATCGTGTGGTTCATAGCAGCGAATTTCTACATATCAACCGATTATGGAATGCACGAGCCCCTCAACCACTTGTGTATGTATGATATTCAACCACTTTGCGCAATTTTACAGCCGCTCAGAGTCTAGGAATACATTTCGCGGCAATGTTCGCTCTATGCAAGTGGCAGACAACACTTCGTTTGTACGTTATGGAAGCGGTTAAGCGGTTGTTCATACATTTGTATCTCATGTTTCATATTTAGTTTTCTTTTCCTCTCTCTCTCTCTTTTCTGTTTTTTTTTAAACTTGTTTTTTCTGTTTTTCGTTTGAAATTTTGCTTCTTTCTTATTTACGCCTTGGTTCCATTGAGCCATGAGTTTGTTTGTATTGGCTTCTTTGGTTCTATTTTTGTCATGATTGGATTAATCCTCTCATTTCTGTGTCATTTCCCTCTTTCCAGTCATTTCCTTCTTTCCAGTTATTTCATACTTTCCAATCATTTTCTTCTTTCCAGTCACTTCTTTTCTTCCAATCATTTTCTCCTTTCAAGTCATTCCCTTCTTTCCAGACATCTCCTTTTTACTAGTCACTTCTTGGCTCTCTTTTGCTTGTGAGTTCGAGACGACTTCCGTTTTTTTTCCTCGTTATTCATTTTGAGCCTAAATAAGAGAAATCTCTCCATCGGTCAACTCGATAACATAACAGATTTTCATTTTTTTCCTGAAGGGTAAAGAGGTCGAGTTCGATGATGAGCAAGAACTTCCAGTACGTTCGAAAAAATAATGAAAACGTGATTTTGTGTCCCTCGAGTAACTTTGTCGTACTGTTTGCCTACTTTATAGTACTGTTGGAAATCTTTGAAGCTCTCTGTACACAAAAGTATGTGTGTAACGGACAGCAGAAACATATTTCGGATCTCCGTGGAGAATCAACAAGGTCCTCGGCTGCGTCTCGTTCCGAAATATTATTTTGCCGTCCTAGGACCACAAAATACTATTTTTCATTCCTAGGACGGAAAACTACTTTCAAAACAGAAAAGCAGACAGAAAAGCAGTTTTCTGAACCCTAGGAATGAAAAAAATATTGTACGAAACTCGGAAAAATATATGTTTTTGACTAGTGTGATTGCAGCCCTTGGCTTCGCCGCGTCACAACTCGTCAAAAACATTATATTCTTCCTAGTTACGTAAATAACTATTGAGAGTTGGTGAAACTTTTACGCTGCGCAAAAGTCACAAAATATGGTGAAAATCGGTTTAGCGTTTCGTGCTGTAGGGTCTATAGATTGGGTCTAACTGGGTTATGTATACGTTCCACTAGACCGCCGCGCCGGCTGTCTCGTGTGTTTTTTCAAACTTCATTACACTCTCGACTTTCCTTCGTACGGGTCCACGTAGAATATTTTTTCAGCAATTCGTCCAAACTTACCCCTTCAGACAAAATCCAGGACACTACGTGTTTGGGGTTGTTTTGTTCGTAAAAATGGGGATATTCTGCGTCTACGCCTGAATCTTCTCTGCTGTCAAGTATTTGTTCAAATCAACGTTTCTTACGGAATGGAAATGTCTTCTACTTCCAAATATATGAAATAAACCTCAGTTAAGCAACGCAGCTGATGCAATGTATTTCAATGTGTTTTAATGTTGTGATTGTAAAGTTAATTTTAGTTTAAGTGGAAAAAGATCGATGGATTTTCGTACGTTTGTAGATAAATCAGAAATATCGAACAGAAATAAAAGAATTGAATTGAAAATCCGTTTTTTAGTTAAAACTAACGAAAATATCAATTTTTCTTTCAATTTCCTCGACTTTGAAACGAAAGACAAGATGAAAAATGACTTTAGCCAAATAAAACACTCCATTGTGTGATACGTAGCCATAAATACAATACAGGAAAATGTTATATTATCCTCACATCGTTTAATAACACTTTGTATGCCGAGGGCATGGAAAAGTTCTGAAAATTGCAAAATCATGTCAAACTTTTATATGTGCGGCGGTTAAAATGAAAAATATATTTTCTCCAACTCGATATATTGTGAAATGTGTTCTGTGTGCTTTTTGTTACAGAATATAGAATGGAAATGAATGATGTGAGTGTGTAAATTTACTTGAAAATAGCGTGCCTAAGCATTGTTAAAATTCTATTTCTTTTTCCGAAATTTTTTTTCCTACAACGGCAAATTACTTAATGTCTACCACGCACTAATATGCGAACAAGATTCTTCGTGTAGCATTAGGTGCGTAATTACTTCTTAGCATATTCTTCATGCCGATGTTACGTAGCTTTCATTTACTTTATTGTTGTTTCGTAACGATGAAAGTTAAACATTTTTTTGCTTAGTGTTCTCTGACTCTTTCATCTTTTCTTTCACGGTTCACCTGTTATTCATTTCCACACGTTTGCGACCCACGCAACCCACACGGCTTCCGTAATTCTATAACTAGATGAACTTCTATAGGACATTCAACACAACCACACCCTTCATCAAAAGATTTGGAAGCAAATCTGTAAATTTTCAAGATATTTTGCTGAATCTCTTAATACAAACATTCGTGTTTCCTGTGACGTGGAAGAATCTCTACTCAATTTTCGGTCGAATAATTGAGATACTAGTAACGTCCGGTTGCCCCAAACGAAAAAAAATTTAAAAGAGGGGTGAACACGAGGGCTCTTCATTAACGTCCGAGAATGTACTTTAAGGCAGAGCCTAAACTAATGATGATTCACTGTGGAATTAACGATGATTCCTGTGGAATCACCGATGATTCACTGTGGAATCAACGATGATTCACTGTGGAATCAACGATGATTCACTGTGGAATCAACGATGATTCACTGTGCAATCATTGATGATTCACTGTGGAATCATTGATGATTTACTGTGGAATCACCGATGATTCACAGAATAATCACAGATGATTCACAGGGAATCACAGATGATTGACAGGGGAATCATAGATGATTCACAGGGGAATCATAGATGATTCACAGGGAAATCATAGATGATTCACAGGGGAATCACAGATGATTCACAGGGGAATCACATATGATTCACAGGGGGATCACAGATGATTCACAGGGGAATCACAGATGATTCACAGTGGAATCACAGATGATTCACAGGGGAATCACAGATGATTCACTGTGGAATCACCGATGATTCACTGTGGAATCAACGATGATTCACTGTGCAATCATTGATGATTCACTGTGGAATCATTGATGATTTACTGTCGAATCACCGATGATTCACAGAATAATCACAGATGATTCACAGGGAATCACAGATGATTGACAGGGGAATCATAGATGATTCACAGGGGAACCATAGGTGTAATCTTCGATGAATCACCGTCGAATCACCGATGATTCATCGTCGAATCATCGATAATTCACCGTCGAATCACAGATGATTCACCGTCGAATCACAGATGATTCACCGTCGAATCACCGATGGTTCACCGTCGCATCAGCGATGACTCACCATCGAATCACCGATGACTCACCGTTGAATTGCCAATGATTCATAGAGGAATAATCTGTGATTCCACGTTCAATAATGTGTGATTACCCGGTGAATCATCGGTGATTGTCGGTAGAAAAGTGCACAGACAGGAAGGCTGAACACAGTAAGTAGCTATTGCTACCTAATAACTAATCGTTGCGGTATAGTTTTCAGGTTACTTGTTCTACTATGTAGTGAACCCATCCTACGGTGTCTTTACTAAGGTTGCACCAAGAAGTGTTCGATTGGGCGATCATTCTCCACATTAAAAGGTTTTTTCTGTGCAATTTTTGTATTCTTCTTCGACATCTGTCTTCATCTTCAGTCGAACTCCGATGCACTTTTCCCTCTCATATAATGAAATTTATTGAAACTGATGAAACAAAAATAGGCCATGCTTCCTGATCAAAAGTTACAACAACACTTTGAACAAAAAAGAAATCTTTTTTTCCTTCGTAAGAACATCTCACCGTAATATCAGCAGCTTTGAGAGACACCCACAGTACTTCAAGCCCAAAGAAAATGCTCTCTTTTTAGAAGGCGCACTTATTACCACACCTGACACAGTATGCATTTATCTTCTTCTCCTTCTTTCTTAGCCCATGTATATCCACTGCAGGACGAAGGCCTCCTCTAGCTCCTTCCACTTCGTACGATTCATCACCATTTGCTGCCAATTTGTTCCTGCCAATTTGTTCCTGCCACTCGTTTAATACTGTTGGTCCATCGTTCTGGTGGTCTGCCCTTCGGTCTCATTGTGGGTGGTCTCCATAACATTATATTCTTGGTCCATCGTTCATCGGTCGTCCTTGCAATATGTCCTGCCCAGTTCCATTTCAGCTTTGCTATTCGCTCCATGACATCCACGTTTTTTGTTTGTTGTCGGATCCAATGATTTGACTTTTTGTCTCTGAGCGATATTCCGAGCATACTTCTTTCCATGGCTCTTTGAGCGACTCTCAGGGCGATTCCATTTGTAGGTTGCGAGGGAACGTTATATTCTTGCTAAACCGTGCACATACGAGATTTGTGTTGTATGAAGAAAATTCCTTTATACCTACCTGCAGCACCTTCATGCGAAAGAAGTCCGACATTTGCATTTTTAGCCAGAAGACCTTTACGAGGATACATTTTCCAACTTTTCAATAGAATGGCCCCTCAGTTTATTTTCCGATGCTTTGGTGTTACCAAGCAAGGAGCTATTCACAAAGTACGCACTTTACTAAGGGGGAAGGATGTGGTGACAAAAGCGTGCCGCCATAAGGGCCATTTACAAAGTACGCACGCTAAAAAAGCAGTTTTTCGACCCCCTCCTCCCCCTCGTATGTACTTTCATACATTGCAACATTGTTTTTTCAAACACCCCTCCCCCCTTAGCAGCGTGTGTTCTTTTTAAACGGCCCCAAGTTTTCACGAACATAAACTCGCGAATATAGAAAACATTATACGATGCAATGATTAATGTGTACTAGCCCTGGTAATGTACTATTACATTGTGGCTGACCACAAATCTTTCGGCATAAGGAAAAAAAACTTAGCGAAAATTTCGGCGAAAAAAAAATCAAATTAGCGACCAAATTGAACAAAACAATCGCAGAAAATCATTTGTTTAATTTTTATTTCTTTCGGCGAATTTCGTTGAAAATTTTCGCTTATCTTCTCTGAGTTTTTTTCTTTTTTGACTGGAGAAATGGCGTAACACTGCCGTCATAAGGAAAAAAAGCAAGCTTAGAGGAAATCAGCGAAGATTTTCAATGAATTTCGCCGAAAAGTTCAAATTAGTGACAAAATTGAACAAAATCACCGAGAATCTTTAGTTTAGCTTTTCGCCTAGTTTGATTTTTTCGGCAAAATTCCGTGAAAATCATCGCTGATTTTTTCTAAGCCTTTTTCCTTATCACCGCAGAAATGGCGTTACGCTGAAGTATGAAACCACATAAGAAAACGTATGAAGGGACCCGTACGTATGAGAATAGATGCGACAAACAGAGTTGATGTTACTAAAAGACTCGAACGTATTTAAGAGGGGTTTCTGGAAAAACGATGTTTCTATAGCTATAGTTTTTTGATAAAAATGTGTCATTTTCAAAAAAGTAACTAAATGGCCGTTTACACTCATCTTTTATTAATCTAGTAGTTGAGCTACTTTTTTGCGATTGCTTAGTTTTTTTAACAAATCTTTCGCTAGAAGAAAGTTCTGCATTTCAGACTGGGTAGCCTGGTGCTGAAAAAGTATATATAACAACGTTGGATGGTGTAATAAGAACACAACTATGCACTAGTTTTGAATTTGGCACCAGGCTGCGTACTTGATAATATTGATTGACAATTTAGAGGGCAACCTAGTGCCGAAAATCGTTCAATGTTATCGTAGCGGCAATAACGAACACTATACGTCGTATAAATTTCAAGTCGGCACTAGGCTGCGTACTTAAACTTTTGTTTTATGGATGTAGGTGGCAGCAACAGCCTGGTGCCAAATTGAAACTTATGTGGCATACAAAATTTACTCCTGCCAACACATTTTTATCAAAAAACTATAGCTATAAAAACGTCGTTTTTACATGGAGTGCTCTTAAGTAAATACTTCCTTACGTCCACATTAAATTGTATTGGAAATGGCCGATAGGGCAATATTGAAAAACTCGACCGAAGAAACGGTGTAAAAGAGTCTTTCCGAAAGCACAAAATTGACCCCCAAAAATAGAAAAATGTTCTACTCAATTTTCTCTACAACATAATAAAAACTATTTTTTGGGCTAAGGTCGACCTTAGTACCGACCTAGGGCCCTAAATAGAGGGCTCGGACACATAATTCCATAGACAAAAATGTTCCCCTCAATTTGCTCTTCAACATTAAAAAATAATTTTCTGTGGTTTGGGGCCGACCGACCTTAGGACCGACTTAAGCCCCACTTGAGCCCTAAGCACAGGCACCGGGCCCAAATTTGTTTTTGAATATAATTTGGTGCTCGGTTACCTCTCAAATAGAAAGAGAATCACCAAAATCGGTTAGGATTTACATGATTAATGTAACACGTTGGGCTCTAGTAGAAACTCTTAGATTTTATCAGTATGGGACGATCGATTTCTCGATCTCAAACACAGATCTATTGACCCTTTGTTCCCAATCCCGTTCATCATGTAAAAATCAAGAGAACTTTCGCATGCCAACCAGGAACTTGTCTAATGTGCTAGGTCCTAATTCAGCCATTCGAGAATCCGTTTCCTCTTGCAAGCCACAGGAGCACTCCGGGTCACGTAGAATCTTCATTTTCGTTAGGTGCTCACTCGGTCCCGGCTCATCGTCAGGAGCTCTTTTGTCCATCTCTCGTTCGGAGTGGGGAGGAAGCACTCGGTGTGTACTCCTCCTTCATGCGCTGTCCAGCTCTTACCGTGTTGCGTGTTCCGCCTTCACCCAATCCTTTATCACTTTCGTATAAAGTGAGTTCGGGACAGGGATGTGTGGGTCCGGTCCGAATGTGATAGCCGTCGAGCCGGTTCTGGCCAGCTCATCAGCTTTCTCATTGCCATCCACTCCCGAATGTCCGGGCACCCAAACCAGTTTGACCCGATTCTTCAGCCCTATCTGAATTAGGTGTTCCTTGCATTCTTTCACCAACTTGGAAGTCACAACGGGTGATATTTATCGCTGCCTCACTATCCGTGCATATTACGATATCGTTGTCTCCCAGTCCTTCTGGCAGAAGTTCACGAGCACTTAAAAGTGCTGCTGCAGGTTCCGCCTGGAAGATACTAGAGAGCTTCCCTAGATGAATCCAAGTTCCGGTATCCGTTCCTAGGTGGTATATACCAGCTCCAGTCCCTTCACTCATCTTCGACCCATCCGTAAAACCACCCATTCGCTACTAGGTAGCGTAGTTGGCCACGCATTTTCCCATTCATTCCTATCTGGGAAGATCGCTTCAAAGTTCCTTTCGAAACTTAATTCTCGCTTCATGTAATCCCGTGGCATACAGTGGCCCAATTCAAATTTCCTACATAATATTTTGTTCCAGCTGTTTACCAGCTGGTTTAAAATACAAATAAACGAAATAAACTTCTCTTGCAGTGAACTAGGAGCTGCGGTCTTAATCTACACTGCTACAAAATTCTGTTATCTTATATTGTTTCTCTGAACAGACACACATTAATTTCCTATATAACATTTATTACATTTGATTACATTTGATATAGTTTAGGACTGAATGCGTGTAAAATTACATATTTTTAGATTTTATTGTACATACCACCGAGGTCAAGTAAAACTAGCCACAATAAGACTTTTTCGAAATCGAAAGCCGCCAATACTTACAGAGGAAATAAATATTGTTTACACAATAACGTCCGCTCTCGGCAGAACATTGACAATATATTGACATTTAGTTATTTATTCATTATTTACTCATTTAAAAAGTTCCAACTAAAATGTCAGCGCAATATTTTTTTCTTTGCGAGTGTCACAATAAACGTGAACACGTTTATGCCATCCGATCAAGTGCAACTGATTGGCATTATTTCGAGGAGCAAGACTGCCTACTCAATATTCACATTTCGCTACCAGCTGAGTTGGGGAGACAGATACTTTCGTTGAAGGAAATACAAGAAATTCTTGTTTACTTAGATCCTGATCAAATTGTTCATTACGTTGCCAACGGAAAATTTATTTTTAAAGGAAAGGAACTAAAGACCTGTAAGTTTTCTAATTGATTCGAACAATAAAATCAAGAATTTATGACTAACCGACGTTTTCGTTACGGTTATTAAATGCTCACGCCAAAATGTTTGTTTTTGCTTCCGCACAGAATTACACTTGAATTTTATCGAGGAATCTAAGATAAGCCATTTCTTCAACACGATTATCGACCTGGACTTTATTTTCCATCAGCGGAAGATGGTTTCTCCGCGGACGTTTATCGTTTTGCATGAAGAAGTTTATTCACCGTCTAGCGTCTAATATCGTCCGCCGGCGAAAAATACTTTTGTCCAGAGCTATACATTCCCCGCCGGTGAAAAATTTCGCCCGGGTAATATTTGTCCCTGGTCTTATTTAGCATTTTTCCGGGGAAAATTGCCCTTGCCGGGGAAAAATGTCCTGCGGGGAAAAATATCTACCGCTGGGCGTTACTTTCTCCAGGTGGGCAACAATATCCCAATTCGTTAACGAATAAAACACCCGCCGGGTGAAAATTTCCCTCGCCGACGGACGTTTTTTTCCTCCACCAGTGGAAAATAACGTCCGCCGGGGATAATTTCTCCCGGTGTATCTTAGTAGAATGAAATATCTAATAAGCAAATCACCGAATGTTTCTTTGCTTGTCTTAACAAAAATAGTTCGTGAAGTCGTGGAAGAAAAGAGGTTGAGTTGAAATCGTTAAAATAGGTCATACCAATTCGGAAAAGCGCAATTTTAAAATACCTTAGGCGAGCTTATTTTGAAATAAAATTAGGTTAGAGGTGTGCGGATTGACCTTTTTTCCAAACCCGAACCGAACCCGAACTAAAATGAAAATTTCAAACCCGACCCGAACCGAACCCGAAATCCTGACCCGAACCCGAACTTTTTTTAAAAAGATTAAAAAGACACTCCATACATTCTCCAAATTTTTTCCATACATTTTCGCGGACAGGGGCGAGGGGGGGGGGTCAAAAATTACGCATGAAAAGCGGACATCCTTTACGGACTACCCCTAAGGGAGTTATGAGTCAAAAATGGAACAAAAGTGAAAGTGACCCAAAAGTCACTTAAGAATATTCGTCATCCATTTTAGTGACCAAATTTTCTTTTTTTTTATTCGCTGAAACAGATATCGAACTGGCTGGTAAACAAACTGATCAATCTGAGCCAACCAGAAAAAGCGTTTTGAAGTCAACTTATGGTTTAGTATTTGTCGAAGGTAAATCAAACCCAGCGGTATTCCTAAAAGAATTCGAAAAATGTGAAGACGCGAAAACGAAAGACAAATTATTTAAAATCCGAAATTTTGTCAAGCTTGAAGACAAGCAAACGTTCAGCAAGCTTTACTTCACGAGTGATTGGTCAACTGCCAAATCAATATTCCTCAAAAAATACTCGCTTGCCTTCACTACAAATAAGAAGGCACAATTGGATTTTACATTTGATCAAGAAGCCAGCTTGCGGTCGTTTGTACTTAGGAAAATGAAAGCCTTGTCCACATACACGAGTCTATCTCTTCAGAATCAATTAGAAATAATTCTGAATGAGTTACCCGTTGAAATATCGAACCTTTTCATCGTGCACGATAAAATGAATTGTACGAAAGCCGATATTTTAGAATTTTGCGACTCAATTCAAGAAATAATTGAAGACAAGTATGATGAACCAGATAATAACGTTACCCTCACAGTTGATCCAGTTGAACGAAATCGAGTTATGCAAGATTTAGAAGAATGCAATTGTGTTTCCGAAACTGCGTCGGAAATCGATTCGTCCGGTCATAGTTGACCATATTGTGTGTAGAATCACAACAATAAAATTACCCTCCAATTCATTTACAATTTTAGCAAAAATCAGGAAATTCAAGAAAGTCAGTAAAAATAGAATGATGTCACTTTCTAAATCAATGTAGTAAAGAATTGAAGTACACAAATTTCAGAGAGAAGAAGAATAATCGGCTCAATCACGTCACAGACAGAGGTACACGACGGTGACACCCTCACCATTTTGAATTTTAAACCTAACTATTTTGTGCTGTCGAAGAAGGATCGTAGCTGTCATGGCTGTAAGTTTCTTGCTGCCATAGAATTCCAGCTAAAAAGGATTTTAAAGTTGCTATAATATCGTTTTAGCGTTTCGATTCGATTGCTTGATTTATAGCCATAGCGATGGGCCCATTTCATGCTGAAGTTCGGAACCAGCGGCCCGAGCGAAAAAAATCGACAAATAAGTATTGACGAGTATTGATTGACGAATACTTATTGTATACTTTTGTATACTTGTTTTCTACGGGGAATGGTCGAAATTACTTCAATTTGTATGGTATACGTTTGAATACTTTTTCGTCAATTTTTTTTCGCTAGGGGGGTCTTAGGGTGCTATCAAATCGAACTCAATTAACTTTCAATTAAAAAACCATGTTGTCTTACAAGTTTTGGTGATATAGATTGAGTTTGTAGTTCACAAAATTCACCATAAAACAGGTGAGTTCGCTAAAAAAGTCGGTGACAAAACGTTAAATTTGTATGGTGAAACTTCGTTTTTGCGATTTATTCAGTTCATATTTTGTATTAAGCGGACCAAGGTAGTATTTATAAAATAGAAATAAATGAACTTCTATCATTACTCATTTGGTCCGCTTAATTAAAAATAGATAATGAATAAATCGCAAAAAACTATGTTCATCCATAAATGTTTTGTCACCAGTTGAAACTTGGGTAGTATTGCCTGATCAGACCCTGATACAAAGCTCAATCTATTGCTTAATTATTATTGCGAATCCCACTAAAAGTGCTCAAAATGCGACAATACATGTCTTGACGCTCTCTTTTTCCCTCTTGTGTGGATCAAATGGTCGCTCTTTATGCATTTTGAGTCGCAGCCGCCAATATAATTTGCATCTTAAAACTGTTATCTGCTGTAATTTCCAAACCCAGGTGAAGTAAAAAATCTGTGTAATAGTATATTATGCTACTAGGGTTGTAATTTTGTATCTCTTTTCTCGGTAGAGTTGAAGCACCGAGGGCGTTAACCCGACGTTCTTTAACTTACCGCGATACGATAGTTTATAACACGAGGGCATCAAACATCAGCAGCCGGGGTATAATAAGCTTATTATACCCCCGAGTGTTATAAAGTATTAGACGCTATTGAGGGAAACATTTTCGTCCGAAGACCTTTTTTGGAATTACATACAACCAATTTATATTTTTTTTAATTTTTTATTTGATTTCAGTTTGATACAAAGATTTTATAAATAAAATATTTCGCCGAGATTTTTCGACGCAGGGATAGTTCCCAAGATTGAGGCTACATTTCCTCGTTGAATGGCCACAGAAATTCGTTGAAGCAAGTAACTTGTGGCTCTTTTCTCATGTGTGACGTTTGATATCATACTTTCAATTTTTTTTAATAAGGTGAGACCAACTGATCCAATTATACCTGATGTTCCGGATGCAACTGGACAGAACACAAATGTGTCCATTAAATCATTGTATTTATTGAATTTGTATTTTTCCGCTTGTTTGGCGACAAAACCAATTTATATTTTATACATTCTACACATTCACACGTTTCATCACTTTCAGTTGTTTTGCCATTGTTATAACAATAGAAAAACAGCTAAAAGTGATGAAACGAGTAAATATGTAAAATATAAATTTTTTGTCTGTATAATAAAAATTGTTTGCAAATTTGAAAATTTAAAAAAAAATTCAGAAAGTTTGAAATTCGCATTCAAATTATTGAAAAATTGAAAATTAACTTTTTGGGTACTTGGACCATGGTTCCATTAGGCTTAATGTTCTCCTCAATTACGTCTACAACTTTAATCACATTTTTTTTTTCGAAAACACCATTGCTCAATGAAAAGCACCTAACTAACGACGCTACGCATCTTTCAAAGTTTGAGTCTAATTTGGAACGATAATTACTATTTTACCCGAAACGAGGTTATAAAATTTAAAATTCCATCAAATTCCAATTTTATTTCGCGAATTACCATAATTCGACAGCCCAAAACTATCCCAAATAAAAGACTCCTTATTCAATGCATTCAAAACGGTGGGGGTGTCATCGCCATGTACCTCAAAGACCCAACATTGACAGTGTAATTTTCAACTGAGCCACACTTGAATTCAAACATTAATTGTATAATATACTAGCGACTTGTCTGTATTGGAGTACCAGCTGGTTAAACCAGCTGAAACATTATTATGTGTAAATTATACGTTGGGTGACTGTATCAAAATGCGATCAGAAATCATACTTTTGATCTTCCCATGCCCGGTGCAGAATCCTGAAGAAACTCAATTTTGGTGACCTGGCTGAGTCCAATGCCTCTAATAAAAAAAATTTATTCCAAAAAATGTGAGACATTCCTAGACCTCTCGATTAAAAAAAAAATTTGAAAATCGAAATCGAAAGAGTTATGTTCAAAAAGCACGTAGGGCCCTAGCAGAGACTCGTTTTTAGTGACCTAGCTAAGTTCAAGGACTCAAATCCAAAAAATTTTCTTCCATAAATTGTCGGCCATGCCCAGATCTTTCAAACAAACAAAAATTTATGAAAATCGGAAAAGATTTACTAGAGTTATGTACAAAAGACCAAAAAACACTTAAACGGCCTAGGCTCGTCGGCCCTAGAAAAGATTTTTCGATTAAATACTTTTCAAGGAAAAAATGTTTTTGAAAATCGGCTGAGTTTTACTCGGGTTATCGTGTTGACGGACGGACATTTTTTTTTATTACTGATTCGTTCGTCATCTAAGGACCTTGAACGATGCCCCCCCCCCCCACTTCCGGGTCGAAATTCGACTGGTTACAAACGTCGTAGTAAACGCAATAGACCCATTTTCGAAGCACTGCGTTCTTCGTACAGGTCTAAAAATGAATCTATTTTTGTATGATTAATTATGTCAAGTTCTCCAAAAAAAACTCCACCAACTGAACAAAAAACTGTTAAGTGTTGTCGTCAATGTCATTTAGAAAAATGAAGAATTTTCGGCTATGACTATTTAATGCTAAGCTCGTTTCTTTGATGATCGTATGACACCGAAAAAAAAGAAGGAATCTTCTTATGTTCATTTCGTTATGAGGATTTACCTACGTATTTTCACAACTTTCTATTCCACCATCGCATCGTATTAGTTTTTCACTCACATTCATAAAAAATTTACGCTGTTTTTCCTGCGGCTTTTCTTCATTTATTATGTAAAAGGTTCGAGAATACAGAAAAAAACTTGGCCTTTTCAAAAGACACATTTAACTAGAATAGAATATTTGATTTGGTTTACGGGTTGCAAAGTCATTGCGAACCGGTGGTGGTGTAACGCTAGTAAATGGAATCAAGTTGGGTGACAAACCAAAATTATTTAATAAATGTTTAAGTTAACAATTCCATCGCATGAATATTTAAATGAAATTAAGTTAGCGTACGTTTTAAGCCATTGCGATATGTGACACTGTAATCTTGGGTGACATACGCATAAGTTTCCTTGTAATAAGGTTTTGCTTTTGGGACAAATTTTTGCTTACCCTCAATTTTTGTTTGAAAAATCTTTTGCCAAGTTCGGGTAAAAAGAATCTTATGATTTATAATAAAAGCAGCTGTAAATCATAAGAAAAATGAACGAAACTTTTTGTTATTAGAAAATCCTTATTTAGATGGCAAATAGCGAGAAAAACTAAACAAAATTGTGAGAAAGAGTAGACTCGTGCGTTGTCGTAAATTTCCCTAGATTGCTAAAATCACAACAAAAACCTTTTTAAAGGTAGAGTGTGACACAGTCCGTAAGTCTGCTTCCAAAATTAATGATATCGCTTGAGGTGACGCTATCGCAGATAATACGCAGAATACGCGTTTGAATGGAACCTTGTGTTCAGAGTTTTGATTTCCTGAAAAAATTAGAGCGCTTTCTTTGAAACAAAATTACGTTTTGTTAAAAAAAATTGCGTCACAAATGCCGGACGAAGTTTTCAGTTGTTGAAAAAAATTTTCTCAGAAAAGAAAATTTTCTTAGAAAAAAAAGTTCTCCGATTCAGAAGTAGCAAAAAATCCAAGATGGCGCCGCTATGACAGGTGGCAGCCATTTTCTAATGATACCAAAAAATTCTCCAGACGAAACTCTATAACTTTGTAGAAGAAAGCGTCTCTCTAAGTAGCGTCCTTCCGGAGCTAAAATTCGAAAACCGAAAAAGCATAAACGAAAATCCAAGATGGCGCCGCTATGACAGCTGGCAGCCATTTTCTTAGGATCCCAAAAAATTCTCCTGATGAAACTCTATAACTTTCTAGAAGAAACCATCTCTCTAAGTAGTGTCATTTCGGAGCTAAAATTCGAAAAACCAAAGAAGCATAATTTGTACCTAACAAAAATCCAAGATGGCGTCACTTTGACCGCTGGCAGCCATTTTCTTAAGATCCCAAAAAATTCTCCTAACCAAACTCTATAACTTTACCGAAGAAACCAACTCTCTAAGTGTTGTCATTCCGAAGCTAAAATTCGAAAACCAAAAAAAAACCTAATTTATTGCTTGGGAAAATTCAAGATGGCGCCAGTTTGACCGCTGGCAGCCATTTTCTTAAGATCCCAAAAAAATCTAATGATCAAACTCTATAACTTTCCCGACGAAACCAACTCTCTAAGTATTGTCATTCCGAAGCTAAAATTCGAAAACCAAAAAAAAAATCTAATTTATTGCTTGGGAAAATTCAAGATGGCGCCAGTTTGACCGCTGGCAGCCATTTTCTTAAGATCCCAAAAAATTCTCCTGATCAAACTCTATAACTTTCCCGAAGAAACCAACTCTCTAAGTATTGTCATTCCGAAGCTAAAATTCGAAAACCAAAAAAAACCTAATTTATTGCTTGGGAAAATTCAAGATGGCGCCAGTTTGACCGCTGGCAGCCATTTTCTTAAGATACCAAAAAATTCTTCTGACCAAACTCTATATACCGAAGAAACCAACTCTCTAAGTATTGTCATTCCGAAGCTAAAATTCGAAAACCAAAAAAACCCTAATTTATTGCTTGGGAAAATTCAAGATGACGCCAGTTTGACCGCTGGCAGCCATTGTCTTAAGATCCCAAAAAATTCTCCTGATCAAACTCTATAACTTTCCCAAAGAAGCCAACTCTCTAGCTATTGTCACTCCGGAGCTAAAATTCGAAAACTCTGAGCATTACCGAAAAACCCTCAAAATTTACCACTTTTTCCCATGCCACGGCTTTTCCAGAATTTTCCCGGAAAAGCGGCATATGAAATTTTTCATTTGGGGCCGAGACTGACGTTCCCTGAAAATTTTAAGGAAATCGCTCGAGCGGTTCTCGAGAAAAAAAAAGAAGATAGATAGATAACATAGATAGATACATAGATAGATCGTTGACACACCACACAGGAATAAAATTGTTATATTGGAATTGGTCATCTTTGATTGGCGATATCTCAGCCAATTTTCAACCGATTTTGATGAGTGAGCTTGTTGGAAAGCTGCTGCGACGTAGTTTTTTTTTTTTTAAATAATTTGGAGGGGAAGGGGGGGGGGGCGAGGGGAAAAAACTCAAAACTTCGCCTATACATCGTGTCTTGTCCCAAAGTTTTTGTATGGAGGTTTTTGGGTTTGTGGACGTTTTTTTTTTGGGGGTGTGGGGACTGCGTCACGCTTTCCGCTACCGCTCCGAGCATGATGCGATATTTCAACATATTCGAATCAATCGCCGCGCCGCCGCTGTCGAAGGCTAATAAATGTCGGGTTCAAAAAAGTCGAAGCATTTATGGACGGACCTTAATATCAACTCATCTAAGTACAGTAATTCATTTATAATTTCTCGCATATTATGAGATACCAAATCCGATTCATACCACCAAATTTACGTGAATATGAATAAACGATGCATGCGAAAGGTAAGTCAAATCATACGCGCATGCGCCTTGTATTATATGAGTTTAAACTTTGTGGAACGAATAAGATCAAAATCACATAAAGTCGGAGAAATGATCAGTTGGCATCACTGCACCAGTATAAATACATGCAATATTCTCTCCCACATAGCCTGACTGTCATTCAAAAAGTCACTTCTATCTGGTGCATTGGAGACAACTTAAATTCAAAAAATATCTATCTATCATGTAGATACGCCCGATGTGATCCAATGACTTAACTTACGTAACCATGAGCTGAAGCAAGAACGTAATTTGTGTATCGTATACACATCGCACACCATCACATACACAATTCACACTGATTTGTTCTGATGAAAATATTTACGTAATCCACTCAAATTGTACGTAATTTACCAGCGCTACTAAACATTTCGCACATTTCACTTTTGCTTCAATTTGTGTTAATTTTTTGTCAAAGACTATAGTATGTGTTTGGAATGGAATGGAATGAACCCAATGGAATGGAATTGAATGAACCCAATGGAATGGAATGAACCCAATGGAATGGAATGAACCCAATGGAATGGAATGAACCCAATGGAATGGAATTGAATGAACCCAATGGAATGGAATGAACCCAATGGACAGGAATGAACCCAATGGAATGGAATGGAATGGTAGTTTTTGACAGAAAATTAACATAAATTGAAGCAAAAGTGAAATGCGAAAGGTTTAGTAGTTTTGGCAAATTACGTAAAATTTATGTGGATTACGCTCGGGATTACGTAAATATTTTCATCAGAACAAATCAGTGTGAACCGCTTGTCTTGAGAACAAGCTGATGGTTACTCCACCAAAACCAAAATTGTTTTCTTTAGCAGAAGAAAAGCCGAAGCCGCTTTAGAACTGGGCAGTTTTATACTGTTCGGAACTGATGTATATCTGAAAACGTTGGTTACGTACCTCGGTGTGATCTTTGATCATAAGCTAAAATGGATACCTCACCTAGAGGAAAAACTAACCAATTGCATAGGTATCTGCGGGCTGTGTAGAAATGCTTTTGGCACGACATGGGGTCTTCATCCTTTCATAGCGATGGCGATGATGGTCAGACCCACACTTTGCCACGGATGTCTGGTGGCCCAAAGTGGAACTTGAAACCGCCAAGAAAAGACTAGAAAAAATTCATTGACTCGCCTATCTCTGTATAGCAGGGGCGAAAATTTTAACCGCAACTGCAGCTTTGGAAGCTCTCCTGGCTATTCCTCTTTTAGCCTTCTTCGTGAAATCGGTTGCTTTTAACGCTTCTTTTAACATACGATGTAAGGATCAACGGTTGCAAATGCCTAGCGATCAGATCAAGTGTTTTCTTGATGATGAATTTGAGTGGATTATTCTTAGAGTAAATGAAAGGTTCAGCGAAAGAGACTTTTTCCCTTTATCCGAAGGCATTGTGTGCTTTACGGATGACTATGAAGGAGAGATATTTTCAGGAGCCAGTTATTTCAGTGACACTTTGAGATAGAGGGAAGCTCCCTGAGCTAGGTCTAGAACTGTTTTGGACTGCAAAGAAAGTCTCAACGAGCTGGGTAACTTCAACTCCGTCACAGTTGTATGGGTTCCCGGCGATATGGGCACCTCAGGTAAGGAAAGAGCGGGGTCCCTGGGTGGAGCTGCTAACGATTTCGTTGGTTCAGAGCCTTTGTTTGGTATTTCAATGTCGACGAGAAAGGCCATAGTGAAAGACTGCCTTCAGAAGCAACATATCAGCAGATGGAAGGACAATGACGGCGGGAGACAAAACAAATTGTTCTTTAGATCACCATTAACAGAAGTGAGTAAGACACTGATCAAACTTAGTAGGTCCGATATAAAAAGAGTTGTCCAAGCCATCACTAACCACTATGGGCTTTTCAAATAACTCTGACATCGGTTGCTCGATTAGCCCGGCGTGTTTATGCGGACAAGGAGAAGTAACTGGTTTTGATGTTATCAGTGTCTATCCCAGATATAGACTACATAGGAAAAATATATTGGGTAAGCCAGAACTAGATAACTCCGATCTGCTTCTCAACTCTATGGTTAAAACAACAATCTGGCTGATTTTCTCAAGAAAATGAGAAGGTTTCCATGAGTTGTAGTTCCTCGCAACGGAATGCAAATGTCGACCCATTTCAACGCTCTACTACAAAGGTCATCACATTAAAGGCCTTAAGTACATATAAATTCCGCTCGGCCACTGCACTCGGCTGCAAAGACAGAATTAATCTCCTCGCGACTAGCAAGTCCGTTACGTTAGTCTGGGTTCCATAGTAATATCCAAGGCAACGAAATGACGGACAGTTTAGCTAAAGCGGGAGCAACTTGCAAGTCAATTGGCCCAGAACCACGACTTAAAACTCCACCCTCTTTCTTTAAGAGCATTATCAACAACTGGAAAAACGAATCCTTCAAAAAGCACCGGATCTCTATAGACTACGCTAGACAATCTAAAAACTGTATACACCCAAACAGTAAGTAATTACTTTCTCTCAGCAGGAGGAACATCAGAAGAATGACCTCTATACTTACTGGCATGGTTGGGTTAGCGTCGCTAAACACTAGTGTCGCTCCTAGCGCCGCTAATAGCGACGCTTAAATTTAAGACTGCTTGCTAGTAGCGATTAGCGCTCGCTAAAATCCGATTAGCGAATATTTTTCACTAATCGCTAATGGATTCGCTAAAATATGGAGCTGTTCATCACAAGTCATCAGTCTATTTTCGACCGAATGCCAGCTTTTGGTGTTTTTTCTATTCCAGATTTTGGATTATTAGCGAAAAATTAGCGACCGCTAGTAGCGACCGCTACTAGCGCGCTAGTTTTTTTTTTTTGACTAGCGAATCAGTTAGCGACGCTAGTATTTTTTGAAACTAGCGTTAGCGTTAGCGTCGCTAAAAAAATGACTAGCGAGCACAACCTTGCTTACTGGTCACTATCCTCTCAACAAACATTTACACACCATCGGCCTTACAAATAAAAATCTATGTACGAACCGCCGAACACCTCCTATGTAAATGCCCAGCATACATCACAGCTCGAGCTAAATTCCTAGGAGCTTATATTCTCCCTTATAACATCATCTGGAGCATTCCGCCCAGCAACATATTAGACTTCCTCAACCGAACTGCTAGAATGTAGAAGAATGTAGATAGTTTAATGTGGGTATGCACAACAGGCCCAATAGAGGCTTAGGTGCTGGAGCTTAACTCCGCCCAGTCAAACTAACTAACTAACTAAGATCATCACTATGTAAATTGATTGATTGATTGACTATGGCACTGCTTTTTTTGTTCTATTTTTTTTATTTTGAAATTGTGGCTTTACTAAGTTATAATTTTAAATTTTAACCTTAACTTTGACAGTGAGTTTCCAGCTCGAACACCTTTGTTGTTGTTGCTTCTGTTTGTTGTATCTTCTCAAATAAAGGAAGAATCGGCATAGGTGGTACAAAGGATCTCCAGTCTAGGTACTAACATCTAAAAATCCTAATCTAATCTAAATTACGTAAAATTTATGTGGTGTGCGATGCGCATACAGTACACAAATTACGTATTTTTATTCATACGCGGCTATAAGTCTCCCATTGAACGCTAATTTTTGAGATGTTAAATGAGAATTGATTGCATTTATTCTTAGTATTTATTCGTCTAGACTTGAGAGAGAATTTCATATATTTTTTCTCTCAAAATGACTTCACTAAGTTTCTTATGCAAATTACGGCAGTAGAGGCATAAGTTTCTCTGTCTAGGGCGTCAAAATAACGTCAAACTAGAGAAAAATGTACAATGTACATAGTTCTTTAAATTTAAAAAATCGGACTTTCTTTGACAAAGCAAATCGAACTTCTTTTCTTGCATTTTTGGCGCTTTTCTAAGGGAATTCCGACCGTTTTGCCGAAGAAAGTCCGATTTTTCAAATCGGAAAAAATATGTGCTGCTGTTTTCCTGCTGGCGTAGATCGATCAAATGAAAAGAAAAGATTTGAAAAAATGTAACGTTTCATAAAGAAAGTCTACCTAACTAAGAGTAACTAAGACTTTACTGTTCGACTTATCATCGCTATTACAATAAAAAATGTTTCGGTTATTCTCAAGTTATCTCAGTGAATCGATAATCTTATATTTTGTTTCGTATTTTGTTACGTAGACCCAGTCTATATATTATTATGCCATTGGTTCATTCCTTTTCAAGTAAAATCTAAACAGCGATTTCCGTATTATTTCGTAGATACAACCAAAGTTTATCTTAAGTTTTCTTTGTTTCTCTTCATACAATGAGGAATACCCTAGATAAATAGAGAACGTGAGAAATAAGAGAAACGTAGATAACGTTGTGCGACTGTAAAGTTAAGTTTCTTTGGCTGTATTACGGACCGCCAATAAATTCGATCACTTTTTTGACCGTACCTTCTAAATGCTTTCCCTCATCTTCAAACTGCATCTCACTTTTTCGACGCACAGACAGATGGACCGACATTTTTTTGCAGATTTTCCTTGTTTATACCTCAAATTCACCTGGTTAAAAATATCATGGTAAACGCAAAATGTTTCGGCAATGACATTTCGTTTAAAATATCTAAACGAATTCTTCGCGAAATTATAATTTAAATTTGGAAATTTCTTTTTAAACAAACACCAAAGGTTACCAAATGATAACCTGGGCGAGGCTACATCAACTGCTGTCCTCATTCATGCTAGAGAGGGTAGTTGATGAAAACGTATGGGATTTAACAGGTGAGACATATTATACAATGAAATATCAGATGAAGAGTATGTTGATTCCAAGTAAAAATAATTGTTTTAATGGTTTTATATAGAGAAGGAAAGAGAAATATTTTTTAACCTTTAAGCAAGAAAAAAAATGGAACAGCTGCTGCGGTTCATCGTAGCTTAAAGAATGCAAAATTGGTCTATGATTTTAGGTAAAATAATAATTCGCTTCAGGTTAAGATTTTAGTTGATTAGCTCGAAAACTGCCGTAAGAAAAATAAAACACATTGAGCGCAATATAAATAAGAATTTTTTTCTTTTGCGCAAGTGTTCGTGATGACAAAAAACTGCGCAGAAAAAAGTTCTCTTTTAAATTGCAGTGAGTGTATGGAAAAATTTTAAAAAAGTTCGCTTTTTGTTCAACACAAATAATCGACAAAATGCGAAGAAAAGTATGTTTATTTTTCATTTTTTTCAGTTTCTGAAATTAATTCACATGCACATTCTTACGTCCAAGTAATTCTATAGTATCTACATTGATGAGTTAAGGTTCAGTATGCCGTTAGAAAGGTGAAAACAAACAGTTCGGCGACGAAGTGATGGCATCTTTATGCCTATGGTCAGGCATGCCGACTTTATTTTGGGTCGTGGGGGGCAAAAGCCGTCCATTTGTTTGGGATATTTTCTGAATTCTACACAAGCGATTTGCTCCGGTGTAGTCGGCGCCTCTGTTAACACTCAAACACCTCGTTTTTCATCGCAAATGTGCCTTAGTTATTTCTGGAAGTCTTACCGAGTCCTGCAAAACTAACAACTTTTGCCGTTAAATGTTTGAATTGGTCGTGCGCGCCTGCCTATGGTTACATTGTGATCCGCAGTTCATCGTTCATGAGCTCTGTCGTACTGTTGTCAGCGCCATCCATGACGTTCTAGCAGCGGTAGAGCTTGCAACCCCGTATTTCCATTGCACGGTGTTCTTTGTTCATACACAATCATCAGAGCTAATGATTGTGTACAGTTCGTTACGGGCATTGAATACCGTCGTGCACATATGACGTCACACTTGCGATCAGGTTGGCTCTTTAAAGCGCCCAATATATCTTCATGACAATCTCCGCTCTTCCGTCACTCTTCCCCTTCCTTTTCACCACTCATCCAGCCCTTCCCAGCACTTCCTAATACACAAAAAATGTAAAAAAGGGAAAAAAAATTTTAGAGAGGTGACCGCCGTCTAGTAGCTAGTGATTCTTAGTTGTGGGTGGTCCCCTTTCATTAGCACTACCTCTCACCCCATTCACCAACTTGACCAGAAAACTTAAGTTTTTCCAAAATTACTAAATCTGTTGATAAATTAACTGAAAAGTATAAATAGACCTTCTAAACAAGACACGAATTACAAGGACAAATGCTGATTTTGGCGTATCACGACCACTTCAGTACACCTATGTCTTGCTATGACTATGTGTAAATCAGCACAACACATATTGGAATGAGCCGTCATTCCAAATGTATGGACTTTAATACACTGCTTCGTCAACGTTTAAGTTTGTTTTTTATTTAAACTGCTAGATCCCACTTCTAACTATTTGTTGAACTTCTCACATCCAACATTTCGTTGAAGTGCTAAAAAATGTAGACTTGATTTATCAACAAATTTGGTCGTATCGAAGCAATACAAAAGATTTATTAGAGCCGTATGAAGAACGAAGTTCTTCGGAAAGGGGTCTTATGCGTTTGCCACGACTTTTATAAAAAAAGTGTCCATCCGTCCGTCCGTCAACACGACAACTCGAGTAAAACTCAACCGATTTTCAAAAGTAATAGAAAAATCTTTTATGGGATTGAATCTAGGCACTGTCGGCCCAAACCGCCGAGCTAGGGCAGTTTAAGTGGTTTTTGGTCTTTTGTTCATAACTCATCTAAATCTTTTCCGATTTTCATTAATTTTTTTTGTTTGAAAGTTTTGGGCATGGCCAATGGATTTTGAGTATTTGGACTTATCTAGGGCACCAAGTTTTTTTAGATTTTATCAGATCTTATGACCCTTTGTTCCTTTTCCCTTTCATAATTTAAAACCCCTGAAATCCTTTGCGTGCCGACGAGGTACCTGTCTAATATGAAAGGTTCTAGTTCGGCCTCTTTCGAAGGGTGCACGACGTAGCCGCCTAGCGTCCTGTGTCTTGGCTGATGGAAGTTAGGGCATTCACATATAACTTGAAAGCCATTTTCCTCTTCCAAGCCACAGGAACAATCTGGGTCACCTGAAATTCTCATCTTCGTCAGGTGCTTGTTGAGTCCGCAATGTCCGGTCGTCGCACTCACCACCCTTCTTATGCGTTCCCAGCCCATCGTCAGAAGTTCCCTACTCCATTTCTCATTCGGAGTGGGGAAGAAATGCTTGGTATGTATTCCTCCTTCGTACGCCGTCCAGCTTTTTTAGGCTCCGCTTTCACCCAGTCCTTCACCGCTTTCGCACAAAGCGAATTCGGGATGAGGATGTGAGGTTCATGTCCGATGTGATTTCCGTTGAGCCGGTTTTCGCCAGCTCATCAGCCTTCTCATTACCGTCCACTCCGGATTGCCCAGGCACCCAAACTAGTTTGAGTCGATTTCTCAGCCCTATCTGGTTCAAGTAGCCTTTACATTCTTCTACCAATTTAGAAATCACAATCAACGTTTTATTGCTGATTCACAATCAGTGTGCACGACCACGTCCTCACCATTCGGTTCTTCTGGCAGAATTTCTCGAGCTCCTATGCCAGGGCACTAAAAACGAGTCTCTCTAGGGCACTTCGTGTTTTTTGCAGATAACTCGAGTAAATCTTTTCCGATTTTCATAATTATTTTTTAAATCGACAGGTCTATGAAAGCCCAACAAATTGTAGATGACATTTTTTTGAGATTGGGCCCTTGGACTTAGCTAGGGCACTCTGCTAAGGCCCTACATGTTTTTTGTACATAACTCTTCCGATTTTCAAAAAAAAAAAATTAGGATAACAAACCTCTTAATGTTCACTTCCAAAATTAATGATATCAGTGGAGGTGACGCTTACGCTGAAAATACGCAAGAAATGACGATGCAAAAAAACTCTTTAAAAAATTCAAATGTTTGAAATTGCGTCATAAATGCTAGAGCCAACGACGAAATAATTTTTCTGTGCTTTCAGTTTTTACATAGCAAAAATTTGAACTTATTGATGCCTGACTTTTGAGGATAACTTTTTTACTGAGTTCAAAATTAATTTTTCAAACTCTTCTAAAATGTACCCAACTGAAAACTGAAAGTGTGGAAAAATTATTACGTTGATGGCTCAGGCATTTTTGACCCAATTTCAATCATTTGAATTTTTTAAAAAATTTTTTTTTGCATCGTCGTTTCTTGCGTATTTTCAGCGTAAGCGTCACCTCCACTGATATCATTAATTTTGGAAGTGGACATTAGGGACTGCGTCACACTTTACCTTTTAAGAGGTTTTTGTTGTGATATCAGTAGTTTTGAAAGTTTTCAGTTGTTGGAAAAATTTCTATTTTTTGAAAAAAAATTTCTTCAAAAACAATTTTTCTCCACAAAAATGTTCCTCCGAAAAAAATTGTTCTCCAACACCTTCGGCTACCATCAGAACACTTCGTATCACCTTCGGCTACCTTCGGAATACTTTGTGTCACCTTCGCCTTCCTTCGGAACAGTCCGTGTCACCTTCGGCTACCCTCGGAAACACTTCATGTCACCTTCGGCTACCTTCGGAACACTTCGTGTCACCAATTCTTCACTCACCTAAAAAACCCTCAAAATTGACCACTTTTCCACATGCCACAGCTTTTCCAGAATTTTCCCGGAAAAGCGGCATATAAAATTTTTCATTTGGGGCCGAGACTGACGTTCCCTGAAAATTTCAGAAAGATCGGATGTCTAGTTCTCGAGATCGAAAATTACTAATAGAACATAGATAGATAGATAGATAGATAGATAGATAGATAGATAGATAGATAGATAGATAGATAGATAGATAGATAGATAGATAGATATATAGATAGATATGATGGACGATTCTGCAGTTTGAACGAATGTTAGATTTACTCACAGGAGAACTGACGGGACTCAACCCAGTTCATATTGGAGGTGATTTTAACGCATGGGCAGTTGAGTGGGGTAGTAGATTCACAAATGATAGAGGCTTCAGTCTGCAAGAAGCGCTAGCTAGATTAAATGTGGTTCTGGCAAACGTGGGAAATGCAACTACATTCCGCAAGAATGGGCGAGAGTCGATTATTGACGTGACATTCTGCAGTCCAGTACTAGTTCCAAGTCTGAACTGGAGAGTCGACGAAAGTTACACACACAGCGATCACCAGGCATTGAGGTACACCGTGAAAAAGTGTACAGAGGCAACAAGACAGATGACTCATAGAGGAGAGCGAAGATGGAGAACCGGAAATTTCGATCAAGAAGTTTGTAAGGAATATCTCCAATCAAAAGACGATCACGAAGAGAAATCTGCAGAAGAATTGACGAAAGAAATGGTGAATGCATGTGACGCGGCGATGCCAAGAAGGATGGAACCGAGGAATGGGCGAAAAACGGCATTTTGGTGGAACGACGAAATAAGACCAAGCATGCCTAACATGCTCAGATTGACAATGCAGAAGTGCCTCGA
>CM055403.1:147339904-147363788 GCA_029228625.1 Pseudolycoriella hygida
TACGATTGTCGTCCATACGCTGCACATGACCAAGCCATCTTAGTCTGTTAATTTTTGTTGTTCTAACTATGTCCGGCTCTCCATAAAGCTGCATAAGCTCATGATTAAATCGTCTGCGCCATCTGTTCATATTTTCGTCATATACTGGTCCGAAAATTGTCCGCAGTACCTTTCTTCCGAACGTGAGCAGCGATTGTTCGTCTTTCTGAGTCATGCACCACGACTCCGACCCATACGTAACTATTGGTCTTATCACAGATTTGTACAGTGCGCATTTAGAGTTTCTGCTTACTGATTTGGACTTTAAAATTTTTATCAGGCTGTAATTACTCCGGTTGCCAAGAGTTATCCGTCTTTTGATTTCGTCCATGATTACGTTGTCAGAATTAAGCAGAGATCCAAGATATACGAACTTGTCTACCACCTTAAATGTGTGTGTGTCAATTGTTACGCTTTGGTCGTGTTGTCGATTCGATTGGGAGACAATCATGTATTCGGTCTTTGTGTCATTAACCTTCAACCCGAGGTCGGTACCTTTTCTGTCCAAAGCCGTGAACTTTTCTTTAACAGCTTCCATGTTTCGGCCCAAGATATCCAAGTCATCAGCGAAGCCCAGCAATTGACTGGATTTGGTGAAAATGGTGCTGCTGGTGTCGATGTCCATGGTTCTCACTGCTGCTTCAAGGGTCAAATTAAAAAGCAGCGTCGCGAGCGGATCACCTTGACGTAGTCCTCCCTCAATGTCGAAAGCGTCTGACAATTTGTTTCGGATTCTTACTCGGCTGTTAGGTCCATCCATTGTCAACTTTGTTAGCGAGACTAGTTTTTTGGGAACCCCTAATTCCTCCATCACTCTCCATAACTTCCTCCTGTTGACACTGTCGTATGCTGCTTTGAAGTCTACGAACAATTGGTGTATTTCCACGTTGTACTCCTTACACTTCTCCAAGATCTGTCTAATGCTAAACAGCTGGTCCGTTGTTGAACGACCTACACGAAAACCACCTTGATATTCACCAACAGTAGATTCCATGTATGGAAGAAGGCGTTTGTATAGAATATTCGCAAATATCTTGTAGGCGATATTCAAAAGCGAAATTCCGCGATAGTTGCCACACTCCAATTTGTCGCCTTTCTTGTACAAAGGCAGATGATGCTAGTCTTCCACTCTCCCGGCAACTCCTCGACATTCCAGATGCGCTTGATGAGCTCGTGCATCTCCATACATAATGCGTTACCACCGTGCTTGAAAAGTTCTCCAGGTATGTTGTTCCTGGGGTTTGAAATTTTTGAGCTTTAAAATTTCATGCTCCACTTCCTGTAGCGTTGGTTCTGCAATATGTGGCTGCGCGGTCTGAAATGGTAAGTTGTTGTTGGTGTCGTTTCGGTTCGGTGGTCTGTTCGGGTTCAGCAGTTCCTTAAAGTACTCCGCCCATCGTCTGATGCACCTTTCCTCATCTGCTAAGACCAACCCATGCTTGTCCTTGCACAATAAAGGTTGTTGACTGTAACCTTTCCTCGATTCGTTTACTTTCTGGTAAAAATTCCGCGTCTCTTTTCGATTACCAAATCTTTCAATTTCGATTAAAATTTCCTTGTCGTGTTGTCGCTTTTTTCTTCGGAATAGTTTTTTCTCGAAATTTCTCTTCGAACGGTACTCTGCCATGCCAGCTCGAGTGCATCTATTTAGATTTCTCGCTCGAGCCGCATTTTTGTCATCCAGTGCTTTTCTGCATTCGTCATCGAACCAGTCATTTCTTTTCTTTCCCGTTCTCGTTCCTATCGTCTCTGCTGCGGCTTGCTCTACGTTTCGTCTAATTTGATTCCATGCATCGTTTACGTTTCGTTGTTCGCTTTCCATTCCATCAATAATTTTCTTCTGCAAACTATCCACGTATTGTCGTTTAATATTTTTGGTTCGTCCATCAGGTGATACCCATGTCGCTTTATGGATGTCTTTATGTTCGAAATAGGTACTGCAGACAACCATGTTCCTTGACGCTGCGAAATCAATTGCCTACGTTCCATTTTCGCTTGTCTTTTCGTGGAGGCTATATTTACCAATAGTGGGACGGTAGTAGACTTCGCAACCTATCTTGGCATTCAAATCCCCAAGTATGATTTTGATGTCTCGATTCGGTGCTCCATCATACACTTTCACCAGTTTCTCGTATAATAGCTCCTTCGCTTCATTATCTTTTTCCTCCGTTGGAGCGTAGACGTTAATAAGAGTATAATTGAAAAATTTTCCTCTTATCCGTAGAGTGCATATTCGTTCGTTGACAGGAGTGAAACCAATCACCGCGTTTCTGGCTCTACCGAAGACCATGAAGCCTGTTCCGTATCCTCTTGGGCTGTCGTTGCTCTTGCCGCTGTAATAAAACGTAAAATCTAAACTGATCATAGAATCCTTCCCAGGCCATCTAGTTTCCTGTACTGCTGTAATGTCAAGTTTAGTCGCCCTTAGCGAACTACTGAGTGATCTCAACCCTCCTGGCCGTAACAGAGATCTAACATTCCATGTTCCTAATTGTAAATCGTTGTCCTTTTTCCGTTGCCTAAGTCGTTGCCGTTTGTCCTGTCCAATCCGAGGCTCTGTTGTTGAATTCATAACCATATTGCTTTTTTTGAGTGTGGTATGGTGGCTAGCCACACGCACAACCCACTAATCCGATTCCCCTATGACCCGTGGGCAAGTCATCAGGTAGCACTCTTAAGTTTAGCACAAAACTCCGAAGAGAATTGAGGTTCCGGGGACTACGACGTGGACGTAAAAAGAGCACTTGATAGTTAGACAGTTGCACGCCTGGCACATGACACGGACTACCACACTCCGCTCATATGCAACCAGGCTCTAGTTAAAGAAGGCGTGAAAACTTGGAGGGATTACTTTCAGGATCTATTTGATTCTGTTAATCCGGTAGTAGAACCTGATAGGGAAGCAGGTCCTAGCTCGGAAGGTGAAGAGGAAATCACATTAGAGGAGGTGTCACGAAAGGCAGGAAAATCCCAGGTGTAAACAAAATTAGGTCAGAATTTATTAAGCATAGCGGGCGAGGTGGGATTCAATGGCTCTGTAGGATTTTTAATTTAGCCATGAAGTCCTCAGTCGTACCTGCTGACTCGAGCTTCGGTGTTTGTATCAACTACAGGGGGATTTCGCTTTTGAGCGTGATGGAAAAGGTTTAAGCGAGTGCTCTAGTAGATCGGGTTAGAATTATCGTGGAAGAGGTTCTTGGCGAGGCTCAGAGTGGTTTCAGACCTCTGAGAGGTTGTCAGGATCAGCTCTTTTGTCTCAGAGAAGCTCATCTATATTTGTGCATCGTCGACTTAGAAAAGGCATTTGATCGGTTGCCGAGGCAAAGGCTGTTCGAGGTACTTAGCGAGTACGGAATTAGTGAAAGGTGAAGGGATAACAACCCACCCACTTCTCCTAGTGGAAGCTTATTGGCCGCTATTAAAATCATTTATTCCGCGAGCAGGGCTGCGGTAAGAATAGATGGCGAAATTACTGAGGCTTTCGAGGTTGTCTCTCTCCGCTTCTGTTCATAATTTTCATGGACAAGTAATCATGAAAATCCTGGCCTATGCGGATCACTTAACTCTGTTATCGGATAATGCCAATGATTTCCAGAAGGGGATTGACTGCCTGAATGTCACTTGTGAGGAGTACGGGATGAAGATAAGTATAAGCAAAACAAAGCTTATCTCGAAAAGAGTTATCTCATAGTATATATGGAGAGCAGTTGGAACAGGTTTCAAAGTTTTTGTTTTTAGGATGCATTTTCTCATAGGATGGCAAGTTGGTTCGGGACTTTGAAGAAACGAGGAAAATGGGAAACGCAGCGGCCGGTCAGTTGAGGTTGCATTTGTTCAATAAAAAGGAATCAACTAGCGGCACAGAGCTGGCTATTCACAGCTCAATCTTCAGGCCAACGATTTAATATCGTAGTGAAAGTTGGGTGGGCTGCGGCTACCTTGTGCATGACCTGGAGGTTTCTGATGCTCTTAGTAGAATAGCAAAGGTGAATCGGAGGGAGCAGTGGGATTATCATATCAGCAACGATGAGATCAGAGAAATTTTAGGGGTTACGTCAGTGGAAGAGGCGGCGAGGGTCGTCTGCGATGGTACGGGCACGTTCAAAGAATGGGTAGTAACAGGAGGATATTGAGTGCTCAGGTCCCGAGTGTGCACCCTAGGGGTAGGCCAAAGAGAAGCTTTATAGACTCAATTAAATCAGATTTAGAGACTTTCTCTGGACGAACAAACCATCTTCTTGGCACAGGATAGGAGGGTCCATGATATCCGGGCGTAAAGACCTCACACCGAATGGTAGAAACGGTCTGTAAAGTTTGATGATGATGTTACAATTTTACTCAAAGAAAGTGTTCTCGACGATAATGAAATACGAAGTTTATCATAGTGCATGAAATCCTTCTGTAATCGTCGTGTCAAAAATTTCCTGAAGAACAAATATTGCATTGCAAACTGGAATGCCTGGTGCCAAAAACGTTTCTGGCTAATTCCATCAGTACCGTCACCTGGGTAACGAATTTCATCTCTTTCATTCTTTCAATGTGATTTAGATGAACATGAGACGAAACACATTCGTTCCCCAGGTGACATGGTAGCGACAATGTATGGGTTACCGATGGAATTAGCCTTCTATGATAATGCTGGAGTGGTAGACATTAGTATGTACTCAGTTCCAGGCTACTTGAGTAGATTAAGTAGCCATAAAGAACGCAGCCTGGTTGTGGTGAACGAATCTAATCCATCGGTAACTCATCATTGTCGCTACCATGTCACCTGGGGAACGAATGTGTTTTGTCTCATGTTTATATAAATCACATAGAAAGAGTGAAAGAGATGAAATTTGCAACCCAGGTGACGGTATCGATGGATTTATCCATATGCGTCATATAAATTTCAACTCGGCACCAGGCCAAAATTTTCTACTGTGAATATAAGGGCCAGGAGCCTGGTGCAAATTGTTTTTTATATGAAGTACAGTATAGTTAACAATGTGAAAAAAATTTCACTTCAGCGCCTCTCGACTCTGCCTTTGACACCGAAATCTGATTTTAACATAAATCACCCAAGAGACATTCTGAAATAAGAATGGCAAAAAAAATGGTAAAAAAAATCCGAGTTTTCCAATCATTTTGTTCAAAATTGTAGTTAACGCTATCTCGCGCGATAAGATTGTTCCGGTAGGGGGCGTATTATCGTTGGAAAGTTTAGATCCTCAGCTACTCGAATTAGTTTTGCACAAAAATGTTTCACGGTGTACGAGCGAGCATTTTAAATGTATTTTTCCAACTTCCCTTTAATATTTTCAAGCAAAATTGCTCGTGTAAACAGACTTTTCATTCAGCCGCACCGTGCATAACGATGTGCACATTGTTTTTAAAAATTTTCGTCCTGAAGGAATCCACAAGTAGGGCCTTGGTGGATAAGTATTCCATGGACGGACATGTGACGCACAAGCAAAACACAATTTTATGGGAGCCGTAGCTCACAAAACCGAGGTCGGTGAGAATACTTTTTTTGGAATACCGCTGAAAGACAGTTTTCAAAAAAAATTTATTTCTACAATTTGCTTGGGGGTCTCTAAAGGCATTAAGCCTCCTGCCTGCTCCTTCTAGACGTCTTTTATCTGCCTTTTAGTGACAGATCACAGACAGGTGGAACAACATCCGTTAAAGCCCTAGATCTCTTTGCTGCGGTGAACTGCATGAGAATCATAAGATTGTGCAACGTGATTGTGAAAAGATAGATTGAAGATAACCTAAAAATTGTGTACATTTTTAGGTTATCTTCAATCCCCGTAACAGTCAAGTTGTAATTTTAAAATGATGAAAGCATTACATAAGCTCATTAAGGAATCTTTAATAAATCCGATTCAAATGAAAACATAACTACAAGGAATGACTCCGACATCATGGTTCGCAATCCTCGCGAAAGCAGCATAAGAAAGGTCAAGTATGCGGCCAGCAACAAATGGACCTCGGTCATTGATCCTCACATCCACCGTTTGTCCCGTTCTCTCGTTCTTTACACGCACATTCCTACCGAATGGCAAAGTTTTATGTGCAGATGTCATAGCATTTGGATTGAAAACCTCTCCAGACGCCGTAAGTGCACCGGGTGGTAGTTCTCCTGGCGCTCCGTAAAATGAGCACATTCCGCTTTCAACCGGTTTACCTAAATTAAAGAGACGTTTGTTTATCAAATATTTTACAAATACGATCATTTCTAGCGCAACTATGTAGGATGAAACCTTCATAATCAATTAAAAACAGAATTTGTGAGAATTACGACCTAAACTTCCACCTAAACATTGGACATTTGGAATGAAAATACACAACTTTAGCTTCAACTTTAATATTTCATTAAATGGCTACAAATCCACGATAGTCTTTGGACTAAATATCACTGATAGCTCAATTGTAACAACCACGCTCATCACCCGGTCCATTCAAACCGAACGCCGCCCGAACTTTTCCGTAAATAACAAAGCGAGTGCGAGCTATGGCAACATTTGGACCATTTCCGCACTCCAATCCCCCATTGATCCCCTTTGTTGTTGCTCCGAAATGACCGCTGCTCACACCATCTTTTGTGTGAACATTTACCTATAAAAAATTGAAAATTTGCATTCAAAACATTTTGGCTCGGATTCTCATCACCTTCCAGAACCAAAACGCAGTATCCCAGGCCAAGTTTTCGTCTGTAGCAACGGAGTTGGGATTTGTAACCAGATTGTTATTCCCCAATAAGTCTTGTGATGCCGCTCTGTAGTTGGCACACCAACTCAATTGAATATAGCCGCGACCATAGTAATGTTGACCAGGAGCATCACAACCCGGCGTTTCGTATTCTCCAGGACAACCGTTGCTTATGCATTTAAATTCTCGTTTAGCTGTTAATCCGGCACTTTCGTGTATGAACTGAGAAAGTGCCATGGCAGCTTCCTCTTTACTTGAGATAGATCCTTTCGGTAATCCTTTAATAAAAGCGTCATACGTTTGCTGGGACGGTTTTGGATAACCATTCGAAGTAACCGCAGTTGAAAATTCAACAAATGAAATCAGAGCTATCGGTTAAAAGAGAAAACATTTTCACATTGATATAGAGAGATAGATAGAGAGAGATAGAGAGAGAGAGATTGATAGATAGAGATACATATAGAAAGAGATAGATAGAGATAGTAGAGTGAGACAGGTGAAAAGTATAGATAAAATGGTGTCATGTCTCCTAATCACTTCTAAAGAGAGAACTTAAGGATCATACACATCACCACTTTCTTTCCGTCGTTATATTAAGTGAAAGTATTTCAAATCTAGCATACCTCCACCCGGAGGATTCGGTGGTGTTACAGAGCCAGATCTTGCACAGCAGTAGTACTTGTTGCCACCGGAACAAGATTCACTTTTCGATTGCACCCATTTATCAGCTGGAAAGCATCCCCTTTGAGCCCAAGTAGTCGGTTGACAGCCTGACCACCAGCAGTTAGCGCTACCAGAGCTGCCAGGATTACTACTGCCTTGCAATATTCCAACAGTAACCCCAGACTTAGAAATTACTGGACCTGTTCCAGACTAGACGTATTTTTAAGAAAAAATTAATGATTTCCTAAATAAAACACCTAGAACTTAACTTACTTTCAGCCAACATGTGCCACCTTGGAAATTATTCCAAGCATATGCCTTACATCCTCCAGTTTTCTTACAGATATCACAGCAATTTCCTAACCTAAAAGAAAACCGAATTCATAAATCATTAAAATCAGAGTTGTATTAGCGTCGCTCATTGTTTGCGAAGATTTTTCGCTAACAGCAAAGTTAGCGAGGTCTTACGCCATTCGCTAAAATGTTACTTTTTTGTGGCTTTGATCATCTTCTCTTTTTTTGAAACGTTAATAGTAGATTATGCACCTGCGGGGAAATTTTTTTATCTTAGAGGGGGAGCTTTGCATCCCGATCCGAAGGTGACGGATTTAATCCCCTGAGTAGATAAATAAATTTTCCCGCAGATGCAAATGCTATTTTATTCACCGAAGCAACAAATCAACGAAACAAAGTTTGACGCCCACAATTAATGTATTATTTAACACCCTAGGGAATCACTGCGGTGCATTAGACTACATTTTCTAAAGAGCGCATTGCAAAAATGTGAACTGTCAAATTTGCGATGTTTTCTTAGAACAGAATCCTGCGTAAATAACAAATTATTCAAAATTATATCTCATGTACTGTGAGAGGATGACTCTTACACGATTCATAGATATGAATCAGAATTCAAAAAGTTTGAGTATGAAGGTAAGTTGCTCTGAAAAATCATCGCATTCCAAGTTCATTTGCGATGTTATTTCAGAGCAAATTTGTGCGTTTGTACTTAAAGTTTTTGAATTCTGATTCATCTATTATTTTCGTAAAAGTCATCCTCTCACAGTGCATGAGCTCTAATTTTGAAAAATTTGTTATTTACGCAGAATTCTGTTCTATAAACATATGCCAGGGACCCGTACGCATTGGAATAGATGTGGCAAACAGAAAAAATGTTACAAACATACGTCCACATTAGATTTATCAGTTTGGGACGATCGTCTAAGCGATCTTGAAACACAGATCCTAGGATCCTTTGTTTCCTTCCCGGTCATCATTCAAATCTTCACGCGAGCCTTCCTGTCGCTACCAAAAATCTTTCAAGTGTGGCAGGTCCCAGATTAGCGATTTGGGATGGTCCCGAAGATCTTATGCCTCAGCTGAAGGTACTTGGAACATTCACAGATTAAGTGTATGCCCGTTTCCTCCCCTAATCCACAAGAGCATTCGGTGGTTCCTGAAAGCCTCTACTTGTACATGTGCCGATTCAACCCGCAATGTCCAGTGATCGCTCCCACAACCCTCCTAATGCGACACCGGTCCATCACTAGCAAATCATTAGCCCATTTCTCGTCAGGCCTCGGGAAGTAGCGCTTCGTGTGAGCACCTCCGTCATATTCCTTCCATCGCTCCACGTGTCCTCGCCGCACCCAGTTATTTAGCGCTTGCGCACACAACGACTTGGGTATTGGCTGGAAGAGTTCGGCTCCCATTGATATAGTCGTGGACCCCATTCTTGCAAGTTCATCCGCCCTTTCGTTCCCCTCCACACCAGAGTGACCAGAGTGCCCAGGTACCCAAACCAGAGTGATCCGATTGCTCGAACCCACATCGCTCAGATACTCCTTGCACTCTTTGATCAGCCTAGAGGTCACCACGCGCGATACGAGCAGTGGCGCCGACTTGGCAATATGAATAACGTTACATTTTGATGATGATAAAACTATTTCATTGTATTCTTTAAAGTATTTTAGGTAGACTTTCTGGGGGTGGCCCAGAACAAAAGTCGTTTCCTTAACACTCAAAAATCAGTTTGAACTCTCAAAAACACGCAATTTTTTACTAAATTTTGCTGTGTTTAACAAAAATACATGAATTTTACCCTGTTATTCGACGTTCAAATGGACTTCTAAGGATGAAAAATACGACTTTTGTTCTGGGCCACCCCCAGAAAGTCTACCTAAAATACTTCAAAGAATACAATGAAATATTTTTATCATCATCAAAATGCACCGTTTCTCATATTGGCATGTCGGCGCCACTGGATACGAGTGCCCTGTTCACTTCCTTACTATCCGAATTCTTGGATCCATCTGTAAATCTAACCTTTGCCCTTCCACTCAGATAGGCCGGCCATCTGTCCAGCCACTTCTCTCTGCTTGGAAATACCGTTTCGAACCGCCTTGTGAAGTCAATCACCGGCGTCATTCGGTCCCTAGACATGCTAAAAACTGGCTCCGTAATCATCCCAGCAATTTTGCCATGTCCAACCCCGAAACGGGCAGCCCACATACCATTCTGTACCAACCTGTCCACTGTAGCAAAAGCTCTAGTCTTGATAACCAAGTCCAGAGGTGGTATAGCCAACAGTACTTCCATGGCAGCGGTCGCCGTGGTCTTCATAGCTCCAGTGATGCAAAGGCATACCAGTCTCTGAATCTCACTCAACTCCTTCTTCGCACACTCAACGTTGAGCCTTGGCCACCATACCACAGAGCCATGGCTCATCATCGGCCTGATCACAGCCTCGTACATCCATAGAATAGCCTTAGACGGTAGATCCCAGTTTCTTCCGAAAGAGTTCCTTCAGATCCAAAAAGCCGTCAAAGCCTTCCCTGCTTTGTCCGTGTCATGGTCAATCCAGTTCAGCTTACTATCAAGCGTGACCCCTAAGTACTTTACGTCCACATTAAATTGTATTGGAAATTGCCAATAGGACAATATTGAAAAACCCGTCCGAAGAAACTTTGTAAAAAACATTTACGAAAGCACAAAATTACTCATATTGGCAAGTCGGCGCCACTGGATACGAGTGCCCTGTTCACTTCCTTACTATCCGAATCCTTGGATCCATCTGTAAATCTAACCTTTGCCCTTCCACTCAGATAGGCCGGCCATCTGTCCAGCCACTTCTCTCTGCTTGGAAATACCGTTTCGAACCGCCTTGTGAAGTCAATCACCGGCGTCATTCGGTCCCTAGACATGCTAAAAACTGGCTCCGTAATCATCCCACCGATTTTGCCATGTCCAACCCCGAAACGGGCAGCCCACATACCATTCTGTACCAACCTGTCCGCTGTAGCAGAAGCTCTAGTCTTGATAACCAAGTCCAGAGGTGGTACAGCCAACAGTACTTCCATGGCAGCGGTCGCCGTGGTCTTCATAGCTCCAGTGATGCAAAGGCATACCAGTCTCTGAATCTCACTCAACTTCTTCTTCGCACACTCAACGTTGAGCCTTGGCCACCATACCACAGAGCCATGGCTCATCATCGGCCTGATCACAGCCTCGTACATCCAAAGAATAACCTTAGACGGTAGATCCCAGTTTCTTCCGAAAGAGTTCCTGCAGATCCGAAAAGCCGTCAAAGCCTTCCCTGCTTTGTCCGTGTCATGGTCAATCCAGTTCAGCTTACTATCAAGCGTGACCCCTAAGTACTTTACGTCCACATTAAATTGTATTGGAAATTGCCAATAGGACAATATTGAAAAACCCGTCGGAAGAAACGGTGTAAAAAACATTTACGAAAGCACAAAATTGACCCCCAAATAGAACAAAATTTTCTCCTCAGTTTTCTCTACAACATAGCAAAAAACCATTTTTTAGGCTAGGGTCGACATTAGTTCCGACCTCGGGCCCTTAGCGGAGGCCTCGCATACATAATTCCATAGACAAAAATGTTTCCCTCAATTACCTAGAAAAAACATATGAAGGGACCCGTACGTATCAGAATAGATGTGGCAAACAGAGATGATGTAACGAAAAGATGTAAATAAATATTGCCTTAACTCTTAAGTGTTTGAAATTACGTCCATATTAAGTTGTATTGGAAATTGCCAATAGGACAATATTGGAAAACCCGTCCGAAGAGACGGTGTAAAAGAACCTTCCCGAAAGCTCAAAGTTGATCTCCAAATGGACAAAAATGTTCGCCTCAATTTTCTCTACAAAATTTTTTTTGTTAAGGGCCAATTTTAGGACCGACCTAGGGCCATAAGGAAATGTCTCTGACACATACTTCCATAGACAAACATTTTTCGCTCAATATATGACAATATGACAAAAAAATGCTTTTTTGGTTAGGGCCGACCTTAGGACCAACCAGAGACCCACTTGAGCCCCAAGCACAGGCCCAAATTTGTTTACCTCTCAAATAGAAAAAGAATCAACAAAATCGGTTAGGATTTGCCCGATTTATGTAAACAAAAACACGTTAGGCCTAGTTTAAGGGTCCTGGCTGAGTCCAAGGGTATCTTATCAAAAAACTATCTTCCATCAAATGTGAGACATTTCTAGACCTTTGGATTAAAATTTTTTTTTGAAAATCGGAAGATATTTATACTCGAGTTATGTACAAAAAACACGTATGGCCCTAGCATAGAATCGTTTTTAATGCTCTAGGTAAGTCCAAGGACTCAAATCCAAAAAAGTTTCTTCCATAAATTGTCGGCCATGCCCATGTCTTTCAAACAAAAAAAAATTATGAAAATCGGAAAATATTTACTCGAGTTATGACCAAAAACCACTTAAACGGCCCTAGCTCAGTGGCCCTTGGGCCGACAGTGCCAAGATTCAATCCCATAAAAGATTTATCGATTACCTTTCAGGGAAAAGAAGCTTTTGAAAATCGGTTGAGTTTTACTCGAGTTATCGTGTTGACAGTTTTTAAGAAAATATTTTTTAAATTTTCTCAAATTTTTAAAGAAATTTGAAAAAATATTTTCTCCAAAATAAACGTTGGAAAAGAAATTTTTTAAGCGAAAAATTTGAATGAGGAGTCAGATGAAGTAAAAACGCGGCATGTCGTAAGACGTAAGAACATACGTTATGTGTGATACGTGTCTCTGTTCTGTTACGTAGTAAGCCCACACCAACATTTCCTAATATCGAATCAATAAGTAGATATATTTCATTCAATCGGAATTTTTTACTGGTTTTTTACAGCTAGTAATTTACGTTGACGTTGATTGTAAGATTTTCACTTTTCTATATTAGGAAGAATTAGTGGTCGCTTATACAATCAAAATGCACTAAGCTGACCTTGTTGAACTGACTTGTTTTGTTCAGCAATTCACATTTTAGCTGAAGCCTTACGAACCTTTTCTTCCTTGCAAATTGTGTGCAGAACGCCAGTTTCATAAATCACCTCACCTAAACTCAGGAACCTCAAGGCACGTTTCCTAAGTATCACGCACATTTCCTAGAGTCTAGGACACATCAGGCAATACACGAAAAAATGTAGAGAAAATGTATGAGGCTTGCTCTTCTTTGAGTTTTTAAAAAGTGGTTTTAGGCTTTAGGAACATTTAGGAGAAATTTTATGTCTTCATTATGGTATTTACATTGTCTTTATTAATTCTTAGGTAAATTAAACTATTCTGAACAAACGAAATACTCACGGCTGTCCACTGACAGATTTTAAGTCAGGTAAACCAATATCACTGTTACTTTGCGACGAACAACTTTGTTGATAAGAGGAAGTAACAAGTGTTCCTACAATTAATAATGTAAGTTGTAAAAAATATTCCATTTTACAACTCTGCTGAAGCACAACTTGTAGAAACTTTTAACTTTGATAAAATTTATTGGAAAACTGACGTGTTCTTGCAAATTTCCCCGTACTTATAGTGATTTCATTTTGCGTCTTTAATTTGTCAAGAACACATTTGTTGGGTTTTAAGGAATTCGTTGTCACAATTGTTACGTTTTATGATCGACATTACTTTCAATCAGAATTCGTTGCAATGTCACTCAAACGTCCAGGGGGAAATTTTCAATTGAATTGTGTGTGTTCGTCTTTCGACCCGACCCAGACCGAACCGACCCGATAAGATTTTTCGAAACCCGAAACCCGAATTGTTTCAAAACCCGACCCGGACCGAACCAGACACCCAAGTTTTTCGAAATTCACAACCCAAATTACTTCAAAACAAAAATTATTTCAAGGCCCGACGTCTGCATTCTTCACGGACCTTAGACTAAAACAAAATTCGTGTAATGTAAGATGATAAAATTTAGACGAGTTTTGTAAAATATAAAAAGTCAATAAAGGATCGCGACCCGAATAAAATGATACAACAACCCGACCCGTACCGAACCCGACCCGATAAAATTTTTTGAAACCCGACACCCGAAACCCGAACTGTTTCCAAACCCGACCCGATTAAAATTTTCGAAACCCGAAACACATGAACCCGAAAAAAACAATTCGTTTTCGGGTTCGGGTCGGGTTTTTCGAAGTTTCGGGCAACCCGCTCATCTCTAAATGTCATTTTAGTGTCACTCTAGAATAGTTTTTTCCATTTTTCGTTGGTTGGTTTTCGACACCGTTGCGTTTGTAATTTCTTTTCGATACTCTTACAAACCATAGGACATTAAATTTAAAAAATTATAAAATTTTTTTTGTTCGATGTGTGATACATGATATTTTTATCACTCTAACAAAAAAAAATCGTAATTTTCACTTCCGAAATGGGAGTTTTCAGCGCGGGCTGTAATGCTCCCACAGGATTGAATTTTTATACTTTCATCCCTGGTGCATAGAGCCGAAAGTAAAAATGTCAAGGGACAAAAAAAAACTATAATATCTCTGCGGTGATACAATAGGTATAACAACCGCAAAGAGCAAACTCGCATTTACCAACCTAGATCAACTTTGAGAAGCGATATGAGGCTATCATTCCGAGCAGATAGGAATGGCTAAATGATTGGCCAAAGCGTCTGATTTGCTGGTGATTTGCTTCACAGATGTTTCGAAAAACTCTGGAGGAACAGGGACGGGGTGTTTGCTCTAGATCCCAGAACGGAGGGGAAATTTCGCCAGTGTATTCCAGGCAGAAGCGTTCGCAGGGATGAGTCGAGTACAGGGCTTCTTACGACCGGAATCGGAAAGCGAAGGGGTAACTATCTTCTCAGATTTTCTTTATATTTATTAGGGTGGGATGGGCCATTTCTGGCTCCTAAAACACAGATCTATTGATCCTTCAGATAGCGAAGGAATAATTAAGGTGATAATGCCGCCTGTCACCACTTCCATGCTAATAAAGGAGTTCAAGGAAAATCTCTCTAGAACTCTAAATCAACTGGGCCGGAAAAATAGGGTAACACTTGCATGGGTCACTAGCCGAATTCTCGTCAGAACAACTTCATCTTGAGGAATAGTTTTTCTGGCAGATAATTTGACGTAGATCAACGTTTGTGAAGAACGTTTTTCGAAACAATTGGGTCTTGATGCCCGGCACGCGACTTTTGTTCTTGTAACTAAAGCGTTAGTTACAAAGAGACAAGCTATATCTGTCTCACTCAAACCAACCCTTTAGAACAGAATAACAAAAGTCGCGTGCCGGGCATCAAGACCCAATTTTTTCGGAAAACGTTCTTCACAAACGCTGAACTATGCCAAATTAACTGCCGGAAAAACTACCCCCCAAGATTAAAAAGACAAGTTGGTCTGAAAAGAATTTGGCTACTGGACACTTTGTAATAGAAGGAAGTGAGAAAGCTGATGAGCTAGCTAAGTTGGGCTTTAAATCGGTCAGCCACGGGCCGGAACTGTTCATTCCTATACTGCATTCACTGTGTGTGAAAGCGATTAAGGAAAGGATACGATCTGAGGCTAGTAAACATTGGCGCGCTTATAGCAGCCGGCTGCATTGGAATCTTCCCAGTGCACAGTATGACATTTCCTTCAAAATGGCGGCGTGTGTCAAAATCGGGTACTACGCCAAATTTACCAAATAAGGCAAAAGCGGATAAGGATGTTGAATCTATTATGAGTTACAAGCAACGCTACACTAATTTTTTTTTAATTTGTGCCGACTGCCTTATTTGGTAAATTTGGCGTAGTGCCCGATTTTAACATACGCCGCCATTTTGAAAGAAATGTCATACTGTGCAGTGCCCGATGTTAAATGGGCTAGTGAACTGTTGAACATGGACCGGTATCAAGAAGGGAAGTGGGAACGATTGGCGGACACTTTTAGCTGAACATACATTTGGCAAAGTGGGTATCGTTAGCGATCCTGAATGTACCTAGGTGAGGAGACGGGCTATCACATCATTTGTGAATGTCCAAGGTTCTTTTCATTCAGGCGCAGGATCCTGGGTGACTGTGTGATTAAACCGATGGATGTGATTAAACTAGACCGCTTATCTTAGACAAGTTTCTAGCTGCCACTGGCAGTTTCGGATGATTTACATGATGGACGGGTAAAGAAACAAAGGGTCAGCAGATCTGTGTTTCGGGACCCATAAATATGCCTACCCAACCTGATCTAAAAAAACCTACAAGGGTTTTCGCTTAGTGCAGATAAATTATTAAAAAACAAGAAAATGAGATCATTGATGCGTTCGCAGGTGAATTAATTAGCTCAAGACTAAGCACTGAATGAAATGTTTATTTTACTTTTTCCATTTTTGTGTCGTGTAGATTAATAAGCTACCCGTGTAACAAATAGCTTCACTTCAGCTCGTAAGTGATTCGTAAAATTTATTTATCTAAAACCTTCAGAATTTTTTTTATTAATATCGTACTCCGATAGGTATCGTGTACTCCGATAACGCAATATACGACTAGACGAACAATTTTTTTCTCTAGTAACACTAGACTGCGTAACCAATTATTGTTACACTACTACTTGAGAAATTATATTGTTGTGTTTCTGTAAAAATCATGATGTATAACACGCTACGGGGGCAAAAACCTAGAATTGACCGTAGAAAACACTATCATTTTGGGAATGCGAAAGGGAAATAACTTCCTGGGAAATCCCGTGACCATCGGATCCCGTTTCTCGAGAAGTTCCAATATGTTTTCTGGGTTTTTGTAATTTCCGTTCATTCAAAAAATGCGCTCTATTTGTACAAACCGTTCAAAATTAATGTAGCTTTAAAGAAAATTTGCAAGTCATGGCAATCGTTTTCAAAAATTTGCAAGTCATGACAATCGTTTTCGTACTTGCAGTTTGCAATGTTATTTAGGTTTTTATTTTTTGTGTTTGTGTAAAGAACGTAGATGAGGGCCGATCTTAAAACCGACCTTAGAAAAGTTCTCTGACTCATACTTGACATTGACAAAAAATCCTCTCAATTAACTCCACAGCATACAGGGCGGCATGTGACCCGCTATTCTCACTTTTTTCAACTTTTTTAGGCCAGGCGATAGTGAGTTACTTTTTTCTTCCTATTTCCAACTATTTTCGATATAAGAGAAAAAATAATTCCTTGCGTTTACAGTTTATTCATTTGTTCTCGTAAAATATACCTACAGAAAGGGAACTCACGACACCGTCTATTCTCCGCATCTACAAGTACCCACAAATCATCTACTTTGACTCATCAACACCTGCTAGAATTCATGTACTCTACACATATCATACCGACAGAGCGTTCTTTAAAATTCTCTTCAACCTTCCGTGTAGACATATCTTTCTTCACACTGCATCCTAACCAGATATAGTTTCCTTTTTTCCATCACAACCTCCCTGATATCGCCATTGGACCAATACTTTATTTTGTTTCCACCCCATCCAGACACTACCTGAACATTCCCTAGGGTCCTCAGCGTTATCCAGAACGAAATTCTTAAAAATTTTGCGCTCTACCTAAATGTATTTGGATTCAGAGGATAACTCCTTGTACCTGGATACGACTGAGGAATGTCTAGGAGGATTCTCTTCAGTCGGTGGAAAATCAGTAGCTGTATCTGGTTTGGTTGCAGGATAAGACGCATGAGAAAGAAGAGGTTTGTCAGATATATATTTAAGTTAAGTCTATGGTGAATGAGTCGAGCTCTGGGAAGAAGTAAGAAGTGTTGGACTATTATTAGGGACTTCATTAAACGCGGGAAAGAGGGATAAAGATGGCTAATTAGTTACGGATAAAGGAGGGGTCCTTAATTGTAGCGATTCCTTTCGGGAACTGATTTCGTCTGCCAATCAAGTAGTAGTACCTGATAAGGAACTGGGCTCTATTGAGGGGTTTGAGGAAGTTTCTCGTAAGATTCGGTAGCATGGATGTCGGCAGAGATGGATGAAATTGGTGCGGCATTTATTAAATATATCCGATCAGATCCAATAGTTTACAGCCAGGGAAATTTAACTTTACAGTCGTACAACGTCAACTTCGTTTTCTATTCATCTAATTTGCCATATGAAATAGCATGGAGAATGAGAACTGCAAAGTTAAATTTCTCTAGCTGTAATAGGATTATCAAAGTAGTCATGAAATCTTCTGTAGTGCAGGTGTTATACAACTTCGGTTCGGTGTTATTGCTCCGATTTCTAAAAATGCCAAGCGCAAGGTATGTGGTAATTTGCTGCGAATTTTGCTTTTGTGCGAGGTCGGCAAGTAGTTGTTGTTGTGGACGATGTTTGAGGTGGTCTGAGACCTTTAAGAGGGCATTACATATTCTGCCTAGGGCAGTCTGTCAAAGAACTTCATGAAAAGAATATGAACTTGTGTTTATACTCCCAAATCTTCGAGAAGGCACGACCAGGTGCAAGGGAAAACTTGTTCGAGGTGCTCACCGAGTATGATAATTCATGGGAGAGAGCACGCTGGTGGTAAAACATAGATTAAAAAGTAGGAAAATGTGTTGAGTGCGAATGCTCTACTGGGTAAAATATACAGATATCAGACTTCTGTTGTATGAAGAAATTTTAGATCGAACCTTTGTAGAAACTTCTTTCATACAACACAATTCTCGTATGTACTTAGTTTAGCATGAAGACAACGTTCGCACGTCACCTACTAATGGAATGGCCCATCTATGTCCCTATGCAGCCTTTGCAGGAGCAAAGCTGCGGTCAGAAGACAGATCGAATGAGGGTGTCCGTTATTGCTGTTGCCATTCTCGATACGTAGAAACCATTTGTAAAGAAGATGACAAGCTAGATAGGGAATTTGGGGATAGTTTAGGTCGCACACGTCCAACAATTTAGGCTAAGAGCTATGCACCGTTCAATCCTTAGCCCAATGACATTGTATGGAAGTGAGTCAACAAAAGTTGTGAACATAATTTCTTTCTACAAGATAAGGGTTTAGAGCTGGTTAGCTTTAAAGTTCAGAATTTTCGTCGGCTTTTTGAGAAGTCGGAAAAGCTGCCATGGAAATAGAACACTTGGAAAATTTTGGACTTTTACCTATATTTTGACATACATACCGCCTTCATAGCTGTGATAGTCTTCTCGAAATAATTCATCAAACGTAAATATGCAAGGAAAACTTTGGGAGGGGGTGGATGGCTGAATGGAGGTCAATTCTATTACTCACTTTTTTAGTCACTTTTTTTACATAGACCGAAAGTGAGTAAATTTAAAAAACCTCTTTTTTATCTGCAAAAAACCACATCATCGAAGGAGTATTTACTTAAAACAACAAACATCGTCTAGGGCCGCTTAGAGTTAGGCCAAAACTGAGGACTCTACAGACCGAACCATTCAACCGATTTTCCTTACATTAATTTTCGTGATTTTTTGAGGTCCATATCTTTCATTCAAAACGTTGAAGAGAGATTTCCGTCCTAATTTCGCAAAGATATTAGTCAAAAGGTTTCACCAGCCTTGAATCACACAATAATTAGCTCTGATGACGTCACTCAAAAAGATGCAAGATTGTGCACGAACAAAGAACACTAATTATCTCTACAACGCAACTGTTCTAGATGTGTTGATGTCTGAGTAATGAGTTGTATCCTAAGATTGATTCCAAGTTTACGGGCTTTAATCCGTAGAGATTTGAAAAGTGTTGAATGACTTTTCATAGTTGGGTTTACTCAACAACAAATTCTCTGAATTAATTACGAGTTTTGTGTGCTCCCTCACATAGCCGGAAATTGTTTTCCGTAACGACCGCCCATGATTTAACTGATTTACTATCATTAGATATTACCGTTCTATGTGTATGTATGCAACAGTTTAATCGAACTAAAACCTCACATTACATAGTTACAATATGTTGGCATCTGTCACTACAAGATCGCATAGGCTTTGATGAACGTAATAAGCTCTTGAGTTAACTTTGGAGACAATATACTCAGTGTGAGAGTAAGAAATGTTTAATTCAATAGAAGATATAGACATCAAAAAATCACGGAAATTAAATTAGTGAAAATCTGTAGAGTGGTTCGGGCTGTAGAGTCCTTAGTGTGGGTCCGCTACGCGACTCAAAACGATATTTGGTGGTTTTTCGAGAATATTTCTTTAATGATAACGTTTTTTGTTCAGTGTTGTAGGGAAAAAAGCAGCGAAGTATCCATGGAAGTATGGGTCAAAGTCCTCTCGTAAGTGCTCAAGGTCGATTCGAAGATCGGCCCTAGTGTGAAAAACATTTTTTTATATTTTTTTTTTCAAACTTTGGGCTTTTTTATGGATATGGAGAGGTTTTTCGAAATTGGTTCGGAAGGGTTTCTCCATATTACACTTTCATCATTTTCCAATCCAATTTGTGTATGTGATTTCATACACTTAAGACTTAGCGCAATATTTACTTAGATACGTTCGTAAGAGTTAGCGCAATATTTACTTAGATACATTCGAGTCTTTTTGCAACATCTATTCTGTTTGCCATATCTATCTATCCATCTATCTATCGTACGGGTCCCTTGCATATGTTTTTTTATTAAGTAAAATGCAGTAAAATATTTTGTCATGTAGGAAACTTTTTGTGATACATATTAAAATAATTTTGTGATAATTTTTATTTAATGACACAGCCATTGATAATGCCGCCCGTTGATGGTGAGCAGTGCCGTATCCAGCATATTTACCGCCCAGGACCAATAAAACTGAGCGTCTCGTGGACATCAACTCTATATCGTTGAAATGAATCCCACATTTCCAACGGTACCGAACTTAATCCTGGTTCGGTCAGTATACTGGCCACGAAGGCGTAAGTCATACAAGGTGCACCAACTCGACCGCACAGAAATTTAGAATGAATTTTTTATTGGAGTTACAATAGAATGACTCATACAGTGATCTCTCGTAGTTACATACTTACTTAACCGGCCCTACAACCCATTAAGGGTCTTGGCCAACATGCTTCTCCAACCGGACCTATCCTCAGGTTGTCAAAAGCTGCATCGCACCATCTGGATTTTGGTCTGCCAGCACTTCTTTTGCCTTCCGGTTTGGTGATAAAAAGTTTCTTCGGGATACGATTGTCGTCCATACGCTGTACATGATCAAGCCATCGTAGTCTATTAATTTTTGTTGTTCTAACTATGTCCGGCTCTCCATTAAGCTGCATAAGCTCATGGTTAAATCGTCTGCGCCATATGTTCATATTTTCGTCATATACTGGTCCGAAAATTGTCCGCAGTACCTTTCTTTCGAACGTGAGCAGCGATTGTTCGTCTTTCTGAGTCATGCACCACGACTCCGACCCATACGTAACTATTGGTCTCATCACAGATTTGTACAGTGCGCATTTAGAGTTTCTGCTTACTGATTTGGACTTTAAAATTTTTATCAGGCTGTAATAACTCCGGTTGCCAAGAGTTATCCGTCTTTTGATTTCGTCCATGATTACGTTGTCAGAATTAAGCTGAGATCTAAGATATACGAACTTGTCTACCACCTTAAATGTGTGTGTGTCAATTTTTACGCTTTAATCATATTGTCGATTCGATGGGGAGATAATCATGTATTCGGTCTTTGTGAACACAAGATTCCATTCAAACAAACTTCTGCGTATTATCAGCGATAGCGTCACCTCAAGCGATATCATTGATTTTGGAAGCGAACTTACGGACTGCGTAACACTCTACCTTTTAAGAGGTTTTTGTTGTGATATCAGTCGTTTTGGAAGTTTTCAGTTGTTGAAAAAATTTCTATTTTTTGAAAAAATTTTCTCAGAAAAGAAAATTTTCTTAGAAAAAAAATTTCTCCGAGAAAATTGTCTTCTCACATCATTTCACACACTTCCCACATCATTCCACACACTTTCCACATCATTCCACACACTTCCTACATTACTCCACACACTTCCTACATTGCTGCACACACTTCCCACGGCATCCCACACACTTCCCAAATCATGCCACACACTTCCACATCATTCCACACACATCCCACATCATCCCACACACTTCCCACATAATTCTACGCTCTTCAGACATATAGCCGAAGAAGTGCTCCCGTCAGTGGATTTGCATATACAGGTGGTTGTATGGAAACTTTGAAGGCCAATAACTCAGTTCCAAGATTTTTTGGGGGTAGCCACCGGCTGAATTTTCCATTTGGGACCGAAACTGAACTTCCCTTAAAATTTAAAGGAAATCGCCCGGGCGGTTCTCGAGAAAAAAAGTTGATAGATTCATCGTGGACACACAACACAGGAATAAAAATTTTGATCATTTTCAAACATATTTTTACCATTTTTATATGGAAATTGATTGGCGATATCTCGGCTCGTTTTCAACCGATTTTGATGATCCAAAGTGCGTTGGAATCAGGATAGGAAGTAGTTTTTTTAGATAATTCGGAGGAGGAGGGGGGCAGGGGGAAAAACTCCAAAGATCGCCTATACATCGTGTCTTGTCCCAAATGTTTTTGTATGGAGTTTTTTGAGTTTGTGGACGTTATTTTGGGGTGTTGGGACTGCATCACGCCCTGCAGTCCATTTTAGACGACCAACGTTTTTGTAGGAACCCTAGTTACATTAAACATAACTTTACGCTTTTGAGGGAAAGTATGAAATACTAGAAGAAACGAGAACGTAGCGAGCGATTTTTTTTTTTTTTATTTTTGGTGTCAAGTAAACTGTAAAGTTAAGTATCACCAAGAATTCTAAATGGATTTCAATTTTATGAACCATCTTCCTCTCACAAACATTTTCTCGGAACTAATTTTGAACTCTTTGAGAGGGTGACCTTTGCAATTTTCAGGGTGTGCAAGGCACCTTTACATCCATGTAGTTACGACCGTGTGATCAGGTGGTTTTGGTCTAAATAGAAGATCAAGAGAGTTTTTCCATAAAAACTTATGAATTTTAGAAATTTGTTTGTTTTCGAATTTAGTGCAACTTTGAAGAGTCGCAGAAGCTTAAGTGAAAAAACTACACGAAAAGTATCCTCCACGTTTTTCTGATCTGCATTGGTACTATCAACTGCCTCAATACCATCCAGTTCTGAGACTGTACACAATACGAGAGAATTAAGTTTTGCCAATATTGGAGAACTTATAACGCAATGTGAATTTTATGGTGCAGTTGCATCGTTTTTTAAGATTCGATTTTTCAGCGCCCTGGACCATGGTCCACTTGGTCCGTGTGAAGATACGGCACTGCTGGTAAGCGAAATATTTGACAATAAAAACAAATTTTAAACTGAGCTATAGTGTGTTTTTCAATTTAATTTGAAAGCAAAACAAACATCTTAGTGGGCGGTGAAATCGGACGGTCGAAAAATTATTTGGCTTCTCGAAAAATCTCTATAATATTAAATAAACATAACCAAAGACCCGTACGTATCAGAATAGATGTGACAAACAGAATAGATGTGGCAAAGTGACTCAAACGTACCTAAATATACAAATAAGCAAACAATCCAACGTTTTCTGTTCTTTTGCAACTGTAAGAATTTCAAAGATCAATAGAAATTACCCAAGGTAATGTCAAAGGCCCTACCGAAGTACGTCTCAGACCATTCAAATCTAGATAAGCTTATATCCAAGGACTAAACTATTTTCCCCTAAAACCCTGAAACACGTATTATCTAAAATTTTATTCTTTACAACTTTGCCTTTGGAAGCAACTTTCTACCTCTCATAGTTCCGGAGATTCGGGTCATTCTGCCCAATTATGGAAGTACCCATATACCAGAATTAGGCCATATTTCCCCAAAACCCTGAAACACGTGTGAGCTTAAATATAATTCTCTACAACTTCGCCTTTGGAACTAACTTTCTAACTCTCACAGTTCTGGAGATCCGGGTCATCCTATCCAATTATGGAAATGGCCATATACCAGGATTGGGCCATATTTCACCAAAACCCTGACACACGTGTTCGCTTAAATATAATTATCTACAACTTCGCCTTTGGAACTAACTTTCTAACTCTCAAAGTTCTGGAGATCCGGGTCATCCTATCCAATTATGGAAATGGCCATATACCAGGATTGGGCCATATTTCACCAAAACCCTGAAACACGTTTTCCCTTTAATTTAATTCTCTACAACTTTGCCTTTGACAGTAAATCTCCATATTGCATAGTTAAGGAAATATAGACGAAAAACTGTTTTCGTTTATGGCCAAGTATCTCAATTTCGTC
>CM055403.1:147364288-147378604 GCA_029228625.1 Pseudolycoriella hygida
TCGTTATACCACAGAAGGGTTCTGGCCCAATCGGGCACTGGTTTGCTCCCTTGTCTGCTAATTCGTCAGCTCTCTCATTTCCTTGGATACCGGAATGACCCGGCGCCCATAGAATTGTAACCTCATTGTTCTGTTTACCCAGCTCGATGAGATTTTCCTTACATTGAAGCACCGAACTGACCATGGGAGATTCTAGAGCTTCAATTGAGGATTGGCTATCCGAGCAGATGTAGAGTCTTCTATGCCGAAGATTCTTGAAAGTCTCGGTACTAACTAGTTCAGATATTGCTAGGAGCTCTGCTTGCATTACAGTGGTGAAGTATCCCAGCGATATGGAACCTTCAATTCCGGCTTCATCGCTGATAAAGCCAGCTCCAGACAGCCCTTCTCTCACTAGGCCGTCCACTGGGGGATAGATTTTTTCCATGCCTAACCATTCTTCCCTACTCGGTATGACACACCTAAAATTGTCGTCCAGCATCAACGTAGTCGAAATCTGGTCACTCCTCATAAGGAGAGTTTCATCTTTTATTAGGTTTGTAATTGCCATATGCCCCTTAGTCGAGCCCGGTGCCCAGAATCCGTTACATTGGATATTGAGAGCTGAGCTGAAAGCTATGGATTTTACGTGCAAATCGAGCAGTGGGATGAATAGAAATGCCTCTAGGGCCTTAGTGGCTATGCTGACTTTCACTCCTGTCATGCACAAACATGCTAACCTCTGGAGTTTGTCTAGCCTTTTTTTAGTTGTCCCTATCTCTACTCTGGGCCACCAGACAATGCACCCATGGCAGAACATTGGTCTAACTACTGCTATGTATATCCACCAGATAGACCCCAGGTCCTTCCGAAAGCATTTCTGTACATCCAGAAAGTTCCAATTGCCTTATCTAGCTTGTCTATTAAGTGCATTATCCAGGTCATTCTATGGTCGAAGGTGACCCCTAGGTATTTTACCATCGTCCTTGGGATAAGTATTTCCCCAAAGAGTCTCAAACTACCAAGCTCCAGTTCATTTACATTGTTCTTTCCTTTAAAAAGCATCAATTTCGTTTTTCCCGGATTTACTCGGAGTTTTTTCCCTTTACACCATTCTTCTACTATTTTTAGCCCTTCTCTCATCAGATCCCCCAAAGTCGTCGGACAGATTCCTCCGATAATGACAGAGACATCGTCTGAATAATCCTGGGTAAAGAACCCAGATTGATTGAGCTTGACTAGAAGAGAATCTATTACCATACACCAAAGTATGGGTGATAGAATACCCCCTTGGGGACATCCCCTAGTCACTCCCATGCTGGTTGTGGTACCGCACACGCTAGCTTCCACAGTTCTGCATCCCAGCATTCTAACAATCCACCTCACCGCAATGTCCTCCGTGTGTCTATCCCTGACAGCTTTCTCTATGACGTCGAAACCTGTGTTATCGAAAGCTCCCTCTATATCCATGAAACAGCCCAATGCTACTTGTTTGTTTCCCAGAATGCTTTCGATTTTTTGGGTCATTTGATGAAGTGCCGTGTCCGTGGATTTGCCCGATTGATAGGCATGCTGATTTGCATGAAGTGGAAAGTTCCTTAGGACTTCCTTCCTCAGGTAGAAGTCGAGAAGCCTTTCCACTGACTTTAGGAGAAAGGACATCAGACTAAATTCCTTAGCTTCACAGTGAATCGTCCTCCCAGGTTTGGGAATGAAGGCTACTCGAACTCTTTCCCAGTCCTAAGGTATGAAGGTCAGTGCAATGGAACTCTTGAAAATGCCGATCAGTCGGTGGAGAAGAAGTTCCATGGATAATCCATTTCTCTAGAACTATAAGAGTTAGAAAGTTGCTTCTAAAAGTAAAATTGTGGAAAAAAGAATTTTAGAGAACACGTATCTAAGAGTTTTGGGTAAAAATGCCCCAATCCTGGAATATGACCACTTCTAGAATTGGGGGGGATGACCCATATCTCTTTAACTATAAGAGGTAGGAGGTTGCTTCCAAAGGCAAAGTTGTATAGAACAAAATTTAAGAGATCACGTGTTTCAGGGTTTAAGGGGAAAATGGCCCAATCCTTGGATACAACCATTTCTAGATTTGAATGGTCTGTGATGTACTTCGGTAGGGCCTTTGACATTACCTTGGGTAATTTCTATGGATCTTTGAAATTCTTATAGTTATAAAAGAACATAAAACGTTGGATTGTTTGCTTATTACTATATTAAGATACGTTCGAGTCTTTTTGCAAGATTTGTTCTATTTGCCACATCTATTCCGATACGTACGAGTCTTTGGTTATGTTTTATCGTAAAGCCCACAGAAATGCAATACTTCTATCCAGTGACTATTTTTGAGAAATTGTTTTTCAAAACTTTTTTCAATATTTTCTCAAATGCGCTTTTGTAAAAAATGTGAAAAAATTTTAAATTAAGAATATTAACAAAAAAATGAGAAAATTTAGAAAAATATTTTCTCAAAAATAGTCCCTGCTTTTATCACCTCATGCAACACTTATGCAACATTAGTGCACTAATTATGCGTCAATTACACAACAGAAATACATCCTCATCATTTTTATATTTGCCATTCTGAAGTTTACTCCACAAATTTATATTGATCTGAATTTGAAAGTTTTTAAGTAAATAAGATCTTTAACGAATAAAAGTTCTTTTTCTGAGTTAAAACTACATCAACAATTGGAATAAAAGAAAACTCAATGATTTCATCTGTTTTCCATTTAAAACTGACTAAAACAAAATAATTAATGAAAATTAAAGTTGCTGGGTGAAAACGTAATCCATAGAAAGTAATAAAACAAAAAAAAAATATTTGAAAAGCTGCTCAAACGAGATAAGCTTAATGAAAGTTATAAAAGCTATCAAAAGTATTTCAAATTAGCGTTTGTATGCGAATAAAATTTATCTCATATCAAGTTATTTTTATGATGCAAAGACAATTGAGTACAGGAGCATTACATGTTTTCATACGTTAATGTAATCAAAATTAAGTTTCAGATGTACCTTTTGTGATTTTCGTTTAAAAACTTTTTAATAAGCTTTATCTTTTAAAAGCTTTACCAGACATAATTTCATTTTATTTCGCTTCCTACTAGTATCGCATGACAAAGCCACCGTTCATTTATAATTCAGTTCTCGTCCGGAGAATCACTTATAGAAAAAACTTGATGTTGTTGAAAGTTTACAAATGATCAGCGATGTTAACTTTCGTTCGTAGAAGTTGCAGGAAACTTGGTTCTATCCAGAATATTCTACGTGAAAATCGTAATTCTGCCGTCGAGATTATTTTTTAAATTTTGACACAAGTAGCGGCACAGGTAGATAAGAGATTTGAGGTTTAAAGATGATTTGGCATAAGTCTGAAATCGTCAATGTATGGTAGAGGACGATTTCACTCCTTTACAGCGCCACAGACCCGAGAACGTTTCGATCGGCCAGATGGAAACGATCGTATACACCGGACCTATGCCTTTTATCGAAAGATACGGATGGCAGCACAATAACTGCAACCCGATGAGTGCTCAGCGGCTTTCCGAACAGCCAACACAGGCCGGTAATTGTGAATATCAGTCTGAAGGTTCCGATTATTCGAGCTAATGCGCAAAAATCGATGGAATTTCACCAAAACCAACTGGGAGTCGTTTTCAATAGAGGTAGACCGCACCGTTAAGCGCATACCACCCATCTCCTCCAACTATAATCGATTTGCGAACCGCCAAAAATAACATCCCGAGAGGTCGTAGAGATACGTATATGCCTGGTTGGACCGAAGAAAATCAATTATTGTACGACCACTTCAGAACAACAGGCGATGCCCAAATCGGCAAAGAATTACTCAACGGATTAGACAAAAGACGAAAAGAGGAATGGGAAACCAAAATGACTAATCTCAGCTTCGCAAAATTGAGCAAAAAAGCTTGGGGTCTATTACATCGGCTCAACGGAACGACAAAAAAACGTTTCGTCAATATCACCTAACTCAATCGCAACTCAACTAGTCAAAAATTCACACGGTTCCGTACCAAAACAGCATAAGCGTAATGTCGACAAGGAGTACATGCAAAACTTCCGCAGTAGCTCTATCAGCCCAACATACTCAGCACCATTTTCACCAGCAGATATCGATGAGATCCTGTCATACACCACAAGCGGTAAAGCCGCTGGTAAAGACAACATTTTCCAGACTTTCTAAAAAATGTGGGCCCTAAAGCTAGAGATTGGCTGGCCAGGCTTTTCACGCAGATACATAGAAGCGGTAAAATTCCGACTATGTGGAAAATGGCTAAGGTCATAGCAGTGTTGAAGCCAAATAAACCAGCGGAGGAACCACAGAGCTATAGACCAATATCGCTGCTAAGCTGCTGCTTAATGATTTTCGAACGATGCTTTTGCAAGGCTAGATGCTGTCATAGACGCGACGACCCCGATAGAACAAGCCGGTTTCAGAAAAAAGCCCAACTGCTGACAAAATCCAGAAAGTTCACATATGCTGACGACAACGCGCTGGCATTTCAGTCAAACTGGTTCAAGGAAATCGAAAAAACGCTCACCAACGACTTGAAGACGCTTGCTGAATACTTTAAGAACTGGAGACTACGCCCAAATCCCGGAAAGACAGTGTCGTGTTCGTTCCACCTAAATAACCAAAAAGCAAACTATCAATTGAAGATTAAGTTTAACGGCGACACAGTTAAACACGAAAAATTCCCGAAGTATCTTGACGTCTACCTCGATCGATCACTTACATTCAAACGAAACTCGGAAAACATGCGTATGAAACTACGATCTCGGATCTCGGGTCAACGTTGTTCAGAAGCTTACAGACACCACCTGGGGATGTTCAGCGAAAACTCTGCGCATAACCACGAAAGCAATGATCCTCTCCATCGCCGACTACTGTTCACCAGTATGGATGTTCAGCGTACATGTAAAATTAGTCGACACTCAGATAAACGTCTAGCTACGTATCATCACGGGTACCGTTCAATCCAGCCCAATACTTTGGCTACATGCTCTGAGCAACATTGCCCCGATGGCGATTCTGAGAGAACAATCAGCAATCCGAGAATGTGAGAAGATTCATGACAACTCACGCCTCCCGATATATAGCGATATGGCGTCAGCTCCGTCCACGCCAAGACTAAAATCACGTAGACCTTTCTGGAATTTCTACCGGACAGTCGAAATAATGGAAAATTTAAAGACACGCTGGAGACACTGGTGGCATGGGTCGGACGTAGCAAATAGAGATCTCATTGCAGATCCAATAGTCGAAATGAACGGGTCGGAGATGCCAAGAAGAATCTGGTTGATGTAAGTTTTACGAAAATTTGATGTATATTCGATGTATTTTTGATGTATATTCGATGTATTTCTGATGTATTTTTGATGTATGAGTGTTGTAACTGTTGTATTAGCGATATGTTGTTGTTGTTTTGGTGTCGTATATTTTATGTGTCCATGATGTATATGAATTGCATGTGCGATTTCACTACATCTACATCACTTATACATCACCAGTACAACAAAAGCACATCAGTAATACATCACCAGTACATCTATACATGGTAAATTTGATGTATTTTTGATGGATTAGTGTTGTTTTGGTGATGTATTAGTAATGTATAAGTGATGTATTAGTGTTGGTTTGGTGTTGTATACTTGGTGTGATAGTGATGTGTTATTGATGTATGATTCGCATGACACACCTTACCCCTGAAATTGTTTTCTTTTGTCATAGAGTGATAAGAATGAAAAAGCCGATAGATTTTTTATAAATTCCAATGGTAACAGACCACAAAGTAGTCAACACATGCCCTTGAATGTCTGTAAGCAATGAAAGCAAGTTTGTGTGCTTTATTACGTAGTATTGCGGTTCGGCAAGGAAGCCAAAAATATCTGGAGTTAATACCATCTTGGATGGAACTTCCAGATTTGTGCATGTCCTGTCCAGTGACGATTTTCATTTTTAGACCCGTACGAAGAACGAAGCTCTTCGAAAAGGGTTCTTATGCGTTGACCACGACGTTTGAAACCACCCCAATTTCGACCCGAGAGTAGGGTTAGCTTCGATCATGGTCCTTAGATGACGAATCAACAATAAAAAAATGTCCGTCCGTCCGTCCGTCACCGCGATAACTTGAGTAGAACTCAGCCGATTTTCAAAAACTTTTTTTCCCAGAAAGGTAATTGAAAAATCTTTTATGGGATTGAATCTTGGCGTTGTCGCCCAAGGTCCGCCGATCTGGGGCCGTTTAAGTGGTTTTTGGTCTTGCGATTTTAATTTTTTTTTGTTTTGAAAAGCCAGGGCATGCCTGACATTCTATGGAAGAAAGTTTTTTTAATTTAGAGATTTTGCGCTCAGCCAGGGTCCTAGAACTGAATCTCTACTAGGGCCCAATTTGGTTTTTCATCATAAACCGGGTAAATCTTATCCGATTTTCAAAAAAAAAAATCCTGAAAGATAATCGAAATGTTGATTACAAGAATGAATTTGGGCGTAATCTGTCGAAAAATTTCGAAGTTAACGGTCGAAAAAGTGGTGAAAAACGTTGTTTTTTGAAGGTTGGTGGAACTTTTTCACTTATATCTCTGCAACATTAAAACGGAAATTGCTCTTCAAGGTTTTGAATGAAAGATGTGGGCATCAGAAGATCAGGAAAAGTAAATTAGTGAAAGCATGTTAAGTTATTCGGGCTGTAGTGTCCTTAGTGACATGATATTTTTTGGTTTTTCGTGAAAATTCCTTTAATGATTAGGTTTTTTGTGCAGTGATGTAAAGAAAAAGAAGCGAACTTTTGCATCTATGGAAGTGTGGGCCAGACGCATCTCCTAAGTACTATAGGTCGGTTCTAAGTTCTGGGCTTATTTTAAGGGTTTGGGGAGGTTTTAGGTGTTGTTGCTTCGTACGGATTTTTCAATATTGTCCTTTCAGCTAAAAAGAGGAAATGAGATGCAGAATGTATGTAGGTCTCGATTTTGACCATAGAAAATTGAATAAAAAATCAGAAACTGTTTTGACCGCTGATTCCTCATAATAATTTCGCTCCTGCTAGCAGTGGACTACTTCATCAGCACGATCACATCACATCAGCACGGTTTATCTCACACCAAATTTTCAGAAATTTCAGCTTAAATTAAGTTGACAAAATTCAAGTGGACCGTCCCGCAGCTTCTTCAAAGTGCGTTGTCTCAAAGATTTTTTTTTTAGAAAAATGCTCTAGAGAGCAAAGTTATGTATTGAGAAAATATTACAGCACTATCAATCACAACATTCATCCCTCCTACGTGACATTTTTAAGTATTCAAAGTCATACTAGCGGCATTTGCATGTAATAAGCTAACTGAAAATGTTGAACATTTTCGGATGAGCATGCACAATGCCATGTTAATAAGAACAAACAATTTAATAAAGTTAAGTACGTATACCTCAGATTATGGAGAGAAGCTAAAAGTAACTAAGAAACTGGTAAAAGAATTCCTTGCGGTATTATTAGGGGATATTCATGAAAAACTTTACCATTTGCTTCAAAGAAATTTCGAGTTTTCAACGTATAGTAGAAGATTGTGGAAATATTTCAGGTTTCTTTTTTCAACATTTAGCGTTCCAATGTAACCAGCAACGAAGTTGAAAGCAAACACCAAATTAACTGCACAATGCACTAACGGAAACCTAGGTATGCATTAAGAAGTTTACCTCTAAACAGACAGTACGGAGGAAAGTCGTTACGTTAGGGATCAATTTTGCGATATGAACCGAACTTAAGACTGTTGTTGTTCAGAGGTAAAGGAGAGAATTCGTTACAAAGTGATGCAGAATAAATGAGCTTCTTTCAACATTCGCGGGTTTCCTAATTTTTTAATTTTAGTCAAAATAAAAATGGAGAAGCTCATGAGAACGATATTTTACGTACTAATAGAACAGTGCGCCGGCTTTTCGTTGGCTGGGTCTTCAAGACAGTCTCTAGCCTTTGGACTACATGCTAGACTTGTCCAATATTCAGCAAAAATGTAGGAGAGTTGTACCTAATCGGCTCTCAAAGAAAATTTTTCTGGTAAATTTCACCGGAACAAATTATTTGAGTTGCGCCGACTTAACATCGATGGTCAGCCGAATGCGGCCGAATTTTCGATTTTAAGTCGGCGCAACCCAGATAACTTGTTCCAGCGACATTTACGAGAAAAATTGTCTTTGAGAGCCGGTTAGATACAACTCTCCTCAACATTTTTGCTGAACATTGGTCAAGTGTAGGATGTAGTCCTGAAGCTAGAGACTGTGTTGAAGATCCAGCGAGCTCGGACTGTTCCAGATTTCGTTTCAAAAATCGTTTTCAACCCACACAGACTTGTTGCTTTCGTTTCATAAATCGTTTTCATCACGTATACATAGCTGTGGTGAAAGCGAGGTGAAAACGATTTTTGACACGAAATCTGGAACAGTCCGAGCTCTAAACCAGCCGACAAAACTCCGGCGCACGGCTCTACGTTCTGATATGTACGACCAACTTTGAAGGAGTATTTCGTACGATAAAATATAGCACAAATTTCGCTCTGACATGAAAAGATCTGTCCCGAAACTACCTGAAACCTGAGAGCTGAGCTGAATCTGAGTCTAGAAAATAAAAACGGGACACAGTAGGCTAATCCGTTATATTCATGTTCAAAAATCTATATCTCGTGAAATATTCACAATGTCTCAGAGCGCTGAACAACAATTCGCTTCAAAACCACAAGGAAATTCATCCCTTTCATTTATCCCAAAAATTTCGCGCCAAATACCTACAACACGGGAATATGGAGTGAAATCAGCTTTTCGGAGACACACGAAAGACTTAAGAGGTTAATGGATTGCTTCGCAAATCATAACGTCATGCTCCTAATCACAGTTTTACAGTGCCCCTTTGACGATTTGGCTCCACCGGAAAAAATTCTTATTTTAGTCCCTGGTTTGTCGGTTACAAAATACAAGTATGAGTAATGTACGTCCTACTAGAATGAAGAGTTCTTTAGAGGAACTAAAATAAAATATTGTTCCGCATTGCCTATTGTAACCTAAGTTTAGGTGCGAACAAAAAACCTAGTCCTCGTCCCGTCTTTCAAAACAATTTGGGTGACCGTTGCAGCTTCGGAACGCAAAAAATTCTTCGGAAATATTTTCACATTTGAAACTGTCAATGTTAATAAACAAGCGAACAGTTGAGAAAATAGACAAAAGACAGCAGTAGCGGAGTGCGTGACGCAGTCCCCCCACCCGAAAAAAGAAATTCACAAAGCCAAAAAAACCATACAAAACCAGGGACCAGGGGACCAGGAACTATATAAAAGCAAACTTTTGAAATTTTTCCCCCTACACCCTTCCATACCAAATTTTCTTTAAAAAAAGCACGTCGCAGCAGCTTTCAAACGAGCCCAGATTCATAAAATCGGTTGGAAATTGACTGAGATATGGCATTTCAAAGTTCACGAATTTCCATACGAATTGCACCGTTTTTCCAACTTTAAAAATCCTTCAACTTACTCTGTATGTGATTATAATCATCATCTTCATCTATTCACGGATCACGATCTCGAGAACTAGTCTTGAAATTTTCACTGAACATCAGTCTCGGAGGAGTTTGGGATACCGAAGAAGCTAATAAACCTGATGAAAACAACCTTGACCGATACCAAGTGCAAAGTGCAGATTCTAAACGTTCAATCAAATCCATTCGACATAAACACCGGACTGCGTCAAAGAAATAAGCTATCGACAATCCTATTCAATCTAGCGTTGGAGAAAGTCATCAGAGTTATGACAGTGAACTGGAACGGGACAATATTCACGTCATCAAAACAAATTACTGCGTTCGCCGACGATGCCGATTTAATGGACGGGGAACGATTGCGATCAAGGAAATGTTTGTCCAAATGGATAGGGAAGCAGACACGATTGGACCGGAAATCAGTGAGGATAAGACGAAATGTCTTACGCTAGACAGGACACAGGGATCGCGTATTGGACAAAACATCACATAATGACGATAACAACTTCGAAGTTGTCCAGTCATTCAAGTACCTCGGCTCAATCCTAAACACTGAGAATGGCGTAGACGAAGAGATCACGACGAGACTGATACAGGGAAATAAATGTTTCTACGCACTGAAACACCTGTTTAGAAACTCGCTGGTCAGTCGAAACACGAAACATCAACTATACAAGACACTGATCCGACCCATCGTAATGTACGGCTGTGAAACATGGTCTTTGACACTGAAGGAAGAATCGCTACTGAACTGCTTTGATAGGAGAGTGCTAAGATCTATATGTGGACCACTATGCGAACAAGGACGACGGAGGATAAGAACGAACAGAGAGCTGACAGAAATCTACGGGGACGAAACACTAGTCGGTGCTATGAAATCTGCCAGACTGCGATGGGCAGGTCATGTAGCGAGAATGAACGACGATCGAATACCAAACAAGGTAATAGACCGTAACTTCAACAACAACAGAGCCAGAGGAAGGCCCCGGAAGAGATGGCTGGATGGTGTTGAAGAAGACGCGCGAAAGTTGGACGTTGGGCAGCGGAGAAGTCTGGCCTAGGATCGCTCCAGATGGAGAAACGTTGTAGAGTCAGCCAAAACCCGCTTGGGTTAGTAAGGCTGATAAGTAAGTAAGTAAGTATCAGTCTCGGCCCCAAATGAAAAATTTCATAGGTCGCTTTTCCGGGAAAATTCTGGAAAAGTCGTGGCATGTGGAAAAGTCGTCAATTTTAACGGTTCTTTCTTCAGGCAGTGCTCGGAGTTTTCGAAATTTAGCTCCGGAGTGACAATAGCTAGAGAGTTGGTTTCTTCGGGAAAGTTATAGAGATTGGTGAGTAGAATTTTTTTGTGACCCTAAGAAAATGGCTGTCAATGTGACGCCATCCTATATTGTTTGCTATCTTTTGAATTAGAATAGCTAGACAGCTGGACAGTTGGTTTCTTCGGTAAAGTTATAGATATTGGTTCGAAAAAATTTTTTCAGAGAAATTTTTTTCTTGCAAAAAATTTTTTTCAAAAAAAATATTTTTTTTTTTCGGAGAAACTTTTTTTCCAGAGACGAATTTTTTTTGGAAACGTTTTTTCGGGAAAATTTTTTTTCGAAAAAATGTTTTTCGAAGAAAAATTTTCTGTCGGAGAAATTTAATTGCGGAGGAATTTTTTTTCGTAGAAAAATTTTTTCTGAAACTTTTTTGGAAACAATTTTTTCGTGAGAAAAATTTGTTTTTTTGAGAAAAATTTTTTTCTGAGAAAATTTTTTTCGTAGAAAATTTTTTTTTCGGCCAAAAATTTTTTTTAAGAAAAACTTTTTTCGGATGTTGTAATGTGAGCGGTGTCACTTGGACGCCGCTAACATATTCGTAAGAATGTCATTGGTGTCATTATTAATAAATCAGTAGTATCTACATAGTCAAACGAACAACACGTGTTTGAATTGATATAAAAGATACTACATGGCGCTGCAATAAAAGAAACTTGTGCAATCGAATTACAAACTTTAATCTTTAAATATCATTGAAATCAATAAATGAAATTCAAAAGTGATAAAAGATTTCTACCAAACGGGAAAATTAGCAACGATCGCAAAAAATTAAAATCGTTTATAGTTAAAAATTTTTACGTTCCTAAAAAAGAAATACACGTGTTGCTCAGCAGAAGAAATTGCCATTAGCTCTACAAAATTCTACAATTACATCGATTCTTGGAAAGCCAGATACACAACAGCAAGGAGTCGTTCAATCTGACATCATGAATGATAATCTACGAATTCCCGATCCATTAATTCTGACTGGAAATGTGAGTGAAAATTGGCGTCGTTTCAAAAGAAACTTTGAAATTTTTATGGTGGCCGCAGGAAAAGACACGAAATCCGATTCCATCCGTATCAACACGTTTTTAAACGCCATTGGTGAGGATGCAGTGGAAATTTTCGATTCATTTCCGTTAAATCAAACAGAACGAGAATCGTATGACAGAGTCATTAACGCATTCGAAGCTTTTTGTCAACCACGGAAAAATACAATATTTGAGAGATTCCAATTTTATCAAAGAGAACCAAAAGATGGTGAAACGATTGACGAATTTTTGGTTATAATTACACGCATGGCCCGACATTGTAAATTTGGACAATCGGAACATGAAATGTTGCGAGATAAAATAATAATGGCCACGAATAACAAAAATCTACAAATGCGATTGCTGTAAAATGATAACATAACATTGGATCAAGTGGTGGAGAAAGCACGTTCAGCCGAAGCAACAAAAACACAAAGTGATACCATGAATAAGGCGACACACACAATCAATGAAGTGAAAACGAAGTACAATTGGAATGGGCGCATAAAAAATAATTTGCAGAAAAGCACCAACAGACACTCGAATAGTGGCATCAGTGGTAACAGTATTAATGCCAAGACCAATTTAAATCGTGTTATCAGTAATCAAGATAACATTACCTTTAAGATGATTGATTGCACTTATTGTGGTTTAAATCATAAAGTCCGGAGTTTTCCAGCGTTCGGAAAAACTTGCAATAAGTGCAAACGGTCAAATCACTTTGAAGCAATGTGCAAAACGAAAAGCATTGCAACTATTGATGTTAATAATTTTGATACCGATTTTTATTTAGATACTTTAGAACTTCAATTGGACACGACAGCGACTTTGAATGAAAAAAATGAGTCATGGTTCGAAAACATAAAAATTATGAATTTAGATGTTCTGTTCAAAGTCGACACAGGTGCTACTATTGATGTGCTGCCCTTGAATATTTTCCAAAAGATAACAGAAGAAGTTGTTTTGCATCCGACGAGAATTACATTACGATCATTTACAGGACATACCACCAGTGCTATCGGTGAGTGTTTTTTGCGTTGCTCTTACGGTCATGCGACCTCAACTTCACGAATTGCTGTTGTCGATATGAATGTCACTCCACTTTTGTCGCTCAAGACGAGCAGAGCGTTGAATATTGTGCCAGAGCGTAAAGAATTACATACTATTGAATTGAATTTAAACAAAGACATAGTTCTCAAAGAATTTCCGGATTTGTTTGTAGGATTAGGATGTTTTCCGAATGAATATCGAATTTTAATTAAAGAGAATGCTCAACCAATTGCTTACCCTCCTCGTCGTGTGTCGCTCGCTTTAAGAGATAAACTAAAAAATAAATTAGAAGAAATGCAAAAGGCAGGAATCATTGAAAAATCAGATGAATTTAGTGAATGGGCACATCATTTAGTTACCGTTGAGAAGAAAGATAAATCACTTCGCATATGTATAGACCCATCCAATCTTAATAAGAACTTATTAGAAGAGCGTGCGCGAGAAAGAAATGTCAAATTCAATGCTATGAAATCACAAATAGCATGTGAAGAAGTCAAATATTTAGGACATAGATTTTCATTAAATGAGATCAGGCCAGACTCAGATAGATTAGCGGCTATAGAAAATATAACTCATCCAAAAGATAAAAAAGATTTGCAAACTTTTTTGGGTGTTGTCAATTACATGAGACCGTTTATCGACAACTTATCGGAAAGAACAGCTCCTTTGAGAGAATTACTCAAAGAAAATGTTTTGTATTTTTGGACAGATCGTCAATCACGCGCGTTCAATGAAGTTAAAGAAGCAATATTGAAGTCGGATATCTTAGTCCCGTTCGATGAAAATAAGGAGATAAAAATTCATTGTGACGACGCATCGAAAAATGGTTTGGGTTGTTGTCTTCTTCAAGATAACAAACCGATATCTTTTGCATCCCGTAGTCTCACTAAAACAGAGGAAAATTATTCACAAATTGAAAAAGAAATGCTATCGATTGTTTTTGCGTGTCAGAAATTCGATTTCTACACTTATGGTCGGTGTGTTATTGTGGTAAACGATCACAAACCGCTGTTTGGAATCATGAAAAAACAATATCATAAAATAGCGTCGGCAAAACTACAACGCATGCGACTGAAATTGTTAAATTATGACATTTTGTTGCAACATGCGCCGGGTAAAGCAATTCCACTAGCAGATTATTTGTCACGTTACATGTTGCCATTCGACGGAATTAGTGACGATAAAGATATTTCAGACTCAATTCTAACGATCAACGTAAGTGAAGAAAGAAAAAGTGAATTACAACGTGAAACTGAAAATGATGTATTGAAAGTCGTAATCGATTATTGCCAATACGGTTGGCCTAATTCTAAAGAAAAATGTCCCAATGAAATTCGATATTTTTATACGCTCAAAAACGATATAGTCTTGGAAGATGGCTTATTATTTTTTAATGAACGACTAATAATTCCG
>CM055403.1:147379104-147408104 GCA_029228625.1 Pseudolycoriella hygida
TTAACGCCCGTAGTGCGGGCGTTAATAACACCCCGGGCGTTAATAACACCCCGGGCGTTAATAACACCCCGGGCGTTAATAACACCCCGGGCGTTAATAACACCCCGGGCGTTATTAGCGCCCGGAGTGCGGGCGTTAATAACACCCCGGGCATTATTAGCGCCCGGATTGCGGGCGTTAATAACACCCCGGGCGTTATTAGCGCACGGAGTGGGGGCGTTAATAACGCCCCGGGTGTTATTAACGCCCCGGGCGTTATTTGCTGTGGAGAAATGTCCTGCCACCCCTCAAGCGATATCATTAATTTTGGAAGCGGATTTACGGACTGCGTCACACTTTACCTTTTAAGAGGTTTTTGTATGCGATGTTGTATAAGGGTAACCTTGGCATGATGAGAAGTTAATAAAAGATTATGATAATGATGAATCGAAGTTTATTAAGATAGATTGAGATTTGTCTCGATGGACAAAATATTTTGCTGCTGGGAAGACCTACAAACTCTGAAATCAAAATTCAGACTTTTACAAATGCAACGAAAAACGCAACAAACACAGTCAATTCTCAACTGTTCAGCAGCTTAATAAATTAATTCCCTAAAATTACCATATTTTTCGTGGAAATTAGGGAATTAGTTCGCAAATATTAGGCCCTGCTGTTCAGTGCCCCATCTTACCACGGTGCAAGTGTGTAAATCATTTCAATTCGTTTTTAATAAACACGCTTTCGATAATTTTTTTTTGTATTTTAACCACAGCCAAATTTACTGCGTTTTTCATGTTAAATTAAACTAGCTTTGTGATCCATGGAGTGTGTAATTACCCGATTTATTTAACTAATGTAAAAAGTCGGAAATACTGAACCATATCGCAATGTTGTTTTAACCAACAAACCTGAATGCTTTAGCACAAAACATAACGTTTTCGGCGAGTTACAGGACGTATAACATCGTAAATGTGTTGGGATGTGAAACACCAAGTTTCTAATTAAATTTCCTCTTAAATTAAAACTCGAAACGAAAGTACATAATTAGTCTTCTTATTATTATAATAAAGTGAAAGCTTTTAAAACACAAGGATTATTAATATTTATTGCAGGCGAATGGAATAAGAAAAAATTTCATGGAAATTCTTATTCAAGTTGTTCGTTTTCGTAATGATAACAAATTAACATTGTTAAAATATGAACGGATATTTCCACTCTTTAAAAGACAATACACAGACAATATTGTTGAAACAATTGCGAATCGAGTTTGGGGCTCAGAGGTTAAAGTTGGTAAAGTAGAGGTTATTCGGAAATTGTTTCAACTTTTTTAGCAATTACAAATAAATTGAAATTAATTAAAGAAGTTCGCTTTAAATTGTATTAAATTTCTTCCCATTTCGCTTAGCTAATTACGAAATTGTCTATGTAAGAGCGTACGTTAGACGTCTTGCGTAGATGTCGTTTTTACATCAGCACATTCAACAGAATTCGTGAAAAAGGAGTAAATATGAATTGCCCACAGTGGTATTAGAACTAAACTCAAAACTTTTCGAACATTTTACAAACCGCGTCTTACCCAAGGCACTTGGGCAACCTTAGGTCCAACCTCGAACATACTTTAACTCTGGAACACTTACTGGGCAGAAATATTCACCTCAACGACCTCTACGAAATATTGCAATTTTTTTTTTGTCCGTGGTCATTAACCTCTCAGATGTGAGTGTGCGGGTTGACTTTATTTTTTCAAAATGTGACTTGAACCGAACCCGTTCCTAAATAAAAATTTACAGCCAACAAAACTAATCATGTCCGCAGCGGTAGCGGAGGGCGTGACGCAGTCCCCACACCCCAAAAAAGAAGTCCACAAACTCAAAAAACGCCATACAAAAACCTTTGGGACAAGGCACGATACACAGGGAAACTTTTGAAATTTTCCCCGTGACCCCCCACTCCCCTTCCCCTCCAAAATATTTAAAAAAAAACTACGTCGCAGCAGCCAAGGCTGGCATGAGCACCGCTCTGAGCGCGAGCGGGAGCGCCGCTCATTTTTCAAAATCACGAGCGGGAGCGCGAGCGCCGCTCATTTTCAGCGCTCATGCGCTCATTTAATTTATTTTCTTTGAATTTTGTTATTTTAACGCTGTATCGTTTAAAGAAAAATATTTTTTGCTGTAAAATTTTCCTGTCGTGACGTTCTATTTCATTATGTTTTTTGTTTTAGCTGTTCAAAGAAAGGCAACAGAGATGTTCTGGAGGCGGTGGATACAACGTCATATTTTATTGATAATATTGTTCTGACAGTCGAAGAAGTATTTTTTTGGCCGTCTTTGTTGTAAGATTTGTTTTCAAAACTTTTAAGCGAATGAACGAACCACCGTGTGTGCTTTCATATCATTTTATATGGTTGTCCTCTTCGCACAGGTGCGCGTGTCGGACGTACAGCGGTATAAACGCATGAAATCAGGCGAGGTGGTTGGTTTATTCGCTTAAAGGTTTTGAAAACAAATTTTACAAAAAAAAACGTTTGTGCTTGTTTTGTCAGAAGACGAGTATATGAAAAAAGTCGAAAATTATATAGTTTTTGCTATAATGTTTTCATGCACCGTCTTTCGACAAAACAAACACCGCATCAAAAATTTACTAATTCTGACAAGATTTGGTCTCTCTCTTTCGAAAAATATTTGGAATGGAAACTTCGATTACCATAGTTAGAAATTACGCCCTTTTCTAACCATGGCCAAAACGTCAGAAAAAGTTCACTTTTCTGATCCATACAGAATCCATCATAATATGTAAGATTTATCTCAACATTAGTATAGGTTTGTAGGCCCGACAATGCACTAGTAATCCGTACATACTAACGTTACATATAACTTGAGTAACATATAATAATGACTAAATGAAAATGTCCTCACATTTTTCTTTGGACCCCAATTACTCTACTTTGAGGGGTGATGGACACTCAACTAGGCCATATTCTGCAAGAGCACACTAAGCCTAACATTGGGCAATGACAGACAGGAAAGATACAAAACCTCTGTAGACTAGTGTTTTTAGCCTGAAGCCTGAAATTTTTTTTCGCCGGAATTTTTTTCTTCCGAAATGTTTTTTCGCCGAAATTTGTTTCCTTTTGCTTCCAAAATGGATTGACACTAATTGATTTTACCGAAGACGAAGGTTGGGGTCGCCGCCGCTAGATATGGCAGCTGCGTGAAGTACCGTAGCGCCAAATTTCGTCCCTACTTCCAAAACTACTGATATCACAACAAAAACCTCTTAAAAGGCAAAAATTAAAAAAAAGAACAATATTCGCACAACGAAACAGAAGTTAAATTTTTGCAGCGTAAAAACTGAAAGTATAAAAAAATTGTTTCGTCGTTGGGTTTGGCTGGCATTTGTGAAGCAATTTTTTGAACACAACGTAATTATGTTTTAGAAAAAAGTGATGCATATTTTTTCAAAGAATAAAACTTTCACCACAAAGAAACATTTATTTCAAACAAATTTCTGCGTATTATCAGCGATAGCGTCACCTCAAACGATATCACAAATTTTGGAAGTGGACATTAGGGACCGCGTCACACTTTACCTTTTAAGATATATTTGTTGTGCTAATCTAATGGAGGGATTTTCTTAAATCTTTCTTTGTAATGTTTTCAAACTCAATTTTGACAATTTTTTGCAAGAATTTTATTCGGGTTTGAAACGGGGTTTTCTTGAAGTTACGGGTGACCCGCTCACCTCTATCTGAGATACGGTTTGAAGAAAACTCTCATACTGATCTATTTAGGGTTACTTGTAGTTTGGTCACCTCTATCAACCCCACTAAACCGATTTCTAACAAATTTTTTCCTAGGTTTCCTATATTTTTGAGCATTTCGACGTTTTCATTAGTAAAGGATGAAAGTACAACTGTCAACTTTTGACAGCTGTCAGATTTGAATTTCGGCAACAATAACGATTTGAATTCTTCAAATTATATTTATGTCAGTGTGAGGGATCACTTATGAAACTTCGAGCCAAAATTCAAATCTGACAGTTGTCAACAGTTTACAGCGCGTTCGAAAACTAAAATTCTCAGCGAAACCTGAGCAAAATAGAATATTAGACAAGTTTCTGACATAAACCGTTCAGTAACTAAAATGCTTCACTGGGTTTCCTTGAATAAAAATATTTGACAATACTTCAAAATTTAGAATAAATCAAATTGTCTTCCATGCTTTAAAAATTAATTTATTACCTTCAATAATCGTCCCTCGCACTCCAAGCCACTATACTGACAATTTTACTTCAATTGACGAACTATGTTTACTAACAATGACAACAACAAACATTCTTCATGACATTTCTCACATTTTGCACGACCGATTTTGGCCATGAACCTTAAAGTTAACAATGACAGCATTAACTGAGCAACTCTGTGAAACATTTTACTTTTCGAACGCTCTCTTACTGTTGCAATTACATAATTTACGAATGGAAACGACGATCTTCCGTACTGCTCTTCTGACATCGTAACCTATGAACTGGTCAAAAATACATACCTTTTCTGAAGGTCACCCTTTCATATGAAAATGATTCTAAAGTTTCACCCTCATAATAATAAATTGGGACTTATACATCAATTTTCCGATGTCTCATTTGAACTGAGAAAGACATTTGTTTTCTAATATTCTCTTTTCGTGATGGTAGTGAGAGAAGCTGTGTATCTAGAAAACAATTTATATTGTAGTGGAACTTTAGGACATTTTTGGTCACGTTATCAAAGGATGTCCAATAATGATGTTCATTTTATGAGGAAAGAATCTGAATGGAAAGGGACAAGTCGAAACTTGTCTGAGAAAATGACGTTAATAAAAAATGTTACTGAACGGCAATTGATGATGATGCCACTTATTGCCATGGTTGGTTAAAGTTCATTCTATTGAGTTAGTCTGGGCAACAATCTATCAATTTGCTCAACTTTAAATTGTTTCGCCTCATTAAATTCAAATCAGACGGTCTAAGCAAGAAGATTAAATTCATAAGTATAATGGTGAATACATTCACTGATGAAGTCAATGTTCTGTTAAATTTGGAATGTTAAAACGAACCGAGTATCATATTCGAATTAAAAGTTCTTTAGCAGTGCTTCAATCTGGTTATAAATATCTTGGTCCAGGGATGTATTTAAATCTCCAAGCGGCTAAGCTAAATAAATTGTCGCCCATCCAATCGCTAATCGCAAAAGATGTTACTGTTTCGTATAATTTCAACATCAAAATTAATTCGTGCTAGTTGTGGCAAAAGATGCGCTTGAATTTGCGTAATCGAATGGCGCAGGTGTTGGAATTTGTAGCTAGATTTGTGCTTACTAACGATAAAACTTCCGGAGTTTTAAGTAGTCGGGGAGCCCCGCACAAATGAAAAAGTTGAAAAACTCATTTTTTGGTATTTTTTGTATGAAAAGTTCCTGAGGGGCCATCCATGAAGTACGTATGTAATAGTTGAGTACGTACTTTAGATTCTTCCTTAGACTTAATTTTTTTTTAAAGAACTTGGTTGGTGCTTGGTTTGTGCTGGTTTATGATACTCTCGCAAGTAGTCTAAGTAGTTTTTTTGTTAAAATTAGTGTTCTATCAGAGATAGAAAGTGCACGGAGGCATCTGCTTGAGACTATTGTGCTCACTATTTTTTTTACACGTTAATTGTGGTTTTGCCAAATCTATCTGAGCTAGTAACGTAGCTCAGAATGTGTGTTGGGTGTAGAGATGTAATTAGGCCGTACCTAATTGTGTAGCCACCCAGATGCTTCTTTCTTTCGTTTATGAAAGCAGGACAATAGCATAGGAAGTGTTCAGCTGTGTTCATGTGTTCCCCACATAGATCACAGCTTGTATCATTGCGTTTGCCGATAGTTGTCAGGTGCTTGTTGAATTCAAAGAGGCCGGTCATCACCCCAGTGAAAGTTTTTACTCTTGTTGTACTAACATTGATAAGGTATTTAGAGTTGCTCTCGTTTATTTTTATGCAGTTTTTCTCTAGTCGCTAGTAGTCGACTATGGCCCTTCGTGTTTTTTGTAAATAAATCGAGTGAATTCCATCCGATTTTCGTGAATCTTTTTTTTTATTGGATAGGTCAATGAATGCCCAATATTTTATGGAAGAAAAGTTTTTGAATTTTAGGCCATCGGACCTAGCTAGAGCCCAAAAAGGGGGGAACTCAAGTGTTCTTTTAGAAATATCTTGCAAGTTTTGAGAGTTAGACCATTAGTTTCTTTGGCAAATTATCAGATTTTTGTGAGTAGAACAGATCGATATAAGTGAGAAATGCTGGGCTGTTGGAAAAGTGATCAATTTTTAGGGTTTTAGAGTTATGTGGGAAGTTCGCGGAATAAGAGCATTGGTGTGTTCGGCAAAGTCTCAGAGTTTTGTGAGTAGAACATATCGGTATAAATGAAAAATGCTGCACAGTTGGAAAAGTGATAAATTTTCCGGATTTTAGAGTTATGTGGAAAGTTATGGGAGTAAGAGTGTTAGTTTCTTCATCGAAATCTCAGAGTTTTGTGAGTAGAAGAGGAAAACATCGAGAAAAAAAAATGTCGTGCGTCACTTCGGAAGAGTTTTTCAAAACTACCGTTTCGGCGATTTTCAATGTAATCTAAGAATTTAAATCAATGAATTTACCTAAAGTTTAACCTTGCTTTACAGTTGCATTACAGGGGGGAGGGGGGTCTGAAAAATGTCGATTTTAGCGTTACATTTTTATGAACAGCCTCATACAAATAACTCTGTGCAGATGAATATTATTTCGTCTTTTAGATTCATTTCTTTTATGATAAAGCATGCTTCTCATTCTGCTAGGTATATTGGAGAGTGCTTTCCTAATGGTCTGCTTACATAAGTGTCAACTTCCGCACAAAAAAGGACTGCTCCTGCTGAATTCTTAATGAGTGACCCATCTGAATAAAATACCATTCCATGTTCTGGTATAAATTACGTATGGGTCAAATATGACTCTTTGAGTGTTACAGGGGAAGGGGTCTGAGAAATGTCAATTTTTTCGTTACGTAATTTATGTACGGCCTCTGTTGTCTGAGTTGTATTCTCACTTCAAATTTTTTATCAGATCTGTGGGTCGATACTTTCATGTCTGAAGGCATTGAGGGATCTTCTTTCCCTAAGTTAGTCTAGGTTCTGGTGTGGTTGTTCGCATTCAGGATTTTACGGTTCCTGTCGACTCTGCTTAAGGCAGCTATGACTTCAGTTTCACTATAATTGTGTAATGGGGCTAAGTGTAGTAAAGCTTCCATCACCACAGTGGGGATTGATTTCCAAGCAGTTGTTATAGCTATACAAGCCTTTCTTTGAAATTTGTTCAACTTATTTTGGACGTGCTTTAGTTTACATCATGGGCGCGCGGTAGCATTGCGCCCGTGACGCAGGTCCCCATACGATCAAAAAAATCAGAAATTTTTTTTTCGTAGACTACGGAACCATATATACAGCTAAGTTTTGACTTTTTCCCTTGCGTCGTACCCCCCTGAGACCTTATTTATCGGATTCTACGTAAATTTTGATTGAAATCGACATTTTACTCATTAGAATCGGTCCAGTGGATCCGAAAATATGGTCTTTAGAAAATCGTCATTTTCCATACTAAATGCACTGCTTCATTGAAGCCAAAGAAGATGAATTATATCCTACGTTAGTTAGTTAGTTAGTTAGTAGTTCCAGAGCCATTTGTATGGAAAACGAATTTTTTGGCGATTTCTCGAAAACTGGCGGTCAGATCTTCTTTAAATTTTGCAGGGAACTTCGGATGGGCATTCTACGCCATCTAAGATTTAAAAAAAATGGGGTCACTGGCCTCGTTTTGGCGCTAGGGCTCCTGGAAGCTCCCATACAAATCCCATATAAAATGATGTATGTGGTGAGTGTCACGGTTGGGTAAGTGAGATATTCAACTTCCATTAGAGTTTTTTATATTTTTCGGTTATTCTCGACATGAGTGAGGTCATCCAATGGGGCTTAATAGGTTTATGGGATTCTTGTGGATTTCTCTAGCACTTTTCAAATTCCATCAGATTTTTTTGATATTTTTAATCGGTTTCAATTGCTTTGAGCCGAAGGCTCGCAGGCTTAGATATAGTTGAGAAAGTGAGGATCTTCGGGAAGGACGTTGAAATTAGCCCCAGGTGAAATATCTGGGAGTTACGCTTGACCGCAAGCTAAACTGGATGTAGAGGACAAAGCTCAAAAAGCTCTGACGGCCTTTTGGATTTGCAGAAGTGCTATTGGGAAGAGCTGGGGCTTATCCTCAAAAGCAATGCTGTAGATGTACGAAGCGGTAGTAAGGCCCGCGATAAGTCATGGCTGCGTAGTATGGCGACCAAGGCTCAACGTGCAGACGGCGAGGGAAAGGTTGAAAGAAGTTCAGAGGTTGGCGTGTGTGTGTGCCACGGGTGCCATGAAGACGACGGCAACGGCGGCCCTGGAAGTGCTACTGGCAGTGCCACCTATCGATATAGTAGTGAAGGCGAAAGCTTTCGCAACAGCAGACAGGTTGACACAAAATGGCTGGTGGTCTCCAGGTTTCAAGACCGGGCATGGGAAGATCAAAAATATGATCTCTGATCATATTTTTGACATGCCGCGGGACTCTGAGTTTCGAAAGAAACTTTGAAGTGCTATTCCCAAACAGAGATGAGTGGGCGAACGGGTGGCCACTTACGCTACCCGAAAGTGAATGGGTCAGATTCACAGACGGGTCGAAGACAGGTTAAGGGACCGGAGCCGGGGTATATAACCCGAGGACGGATACCGGCACCTGGATTCACCTGGGAAGTCTATCCAGCATCTTCCAGGCGGAAACTTCAGCAGCTCTTTTAGGAGCTCGAGAAATTCTGCCAGAAGGACTGAATGGTGAAGACGTGATCGTGTGCACTGATAGTGAATCAGCAATAAAGGCGCTGATATCACCCATTGTGACTTCTAAATTGGTAGAAGAATGTAAAGGCTACTTGAACCAGATAGTGCTGAGCAATCGAGTCAAACTGGTTTGGGTGCCTGGGCACTCCGGAGTGAACGGTAATGAGAAGGCTGACAAGCTGGCAAAAACCGGCACAACGGCAACCTCATACAGACCCGAACCATACAGACCCGAACCTCACATCCCCATCCCGAATTCGCTTTGTGCGAAAGCGGTGAAGGACTGGGTGAGGGCGGTGCATAGAAAAAGCTGGACAGCGTACGAAGGAAGAGTGCATACCAAGCATTTCTTCCCCACTCCGAACGAGAAATGGACTAAGGAGCTTCTGACGATGGGTCGGGATCGCATAGGAAGGGTATTAGTGCGACGACCGGACATTGCGGACTCAACAAGCACCTGACGAAGATGAGAATTTCAGGTGACCCAGACTGTTCCTGTAGCTTGGAAGAGGAAACGGGCTATCACGTTACATGTGAATGCCTTAAATTCCATCAGCTAAGACCCAGGACACTAGGCGACTACGTCGTGCACCCTTCGAAAGTGGCCGAGCTAGGGTCTATCATATTAGACAGGTTCCTGGTCGGCACGCAAAGGTTTTCATGATTTTTGAAATGATGAGCGGGAAAAAGGAACAAAGGGTCACAATATCTGTGTTCCAGACCACGAAAGTGATCGTCCCAAACTGATAAAAATCTTTAAAAATTGCTTCCATTGACGAGGACTTGCGTCCCTTTTAAAAGGGTTTTGTTGTGACATATGAATCCACAGAAATGAAGCGAAGGCTATAATTGGTCTGATCCAGTGCATAACCTTCGGCGAGGGTTCCTATGTATACGCTGTGCGACATTGCCATATTAAAATCAGCGCTTTTCCTATCCTTGCTTCTAGGTTAGCGATCCAGAGCAGTCGGTGGTCCAGAAGGTTCCCCAGTTATTTCACAACTTTATAGGGAACTCCTTTTACGACCGGAATTTTTATTCCTTTTATTTCTTTCCTAGTGAAGGGAATCAGGGTCAATACTAAGTTCATTTTCATCATACCATCTTGAAACTATATTTAATGAAGTTTGAAGCAGGTCACATAGCACATTTACAAATTTGCCTTTGATTATCGTGGCTAGGTCATCTGAGAATTCTTTCGTTTGAAATTTTATATCATTTAAAGTACAAATTAGTTCATCAATCACGAGACACGAGGGGGTATAACCCCTCCTTGAGGTCATACCTTGATAAATAAGTAGTTAGTTAAAATGGGCCGTTAAGCTTTCGCACTTAAGTTTCTTTAATGTCACCTTTTTTTGAAAAAAGCTCGAGAGATTTTTCCGTCATGAAGATAAGCGAATTGGTTAAAAAAATACATAGACCGGTCATAGTCCGTCACATGCCGGTTAATGTTGAGAAAATTATTTCGCCGTATTGACCGTACTGTTCTGTTGCGTTTTGAAGGTACAGATTCTTTACGATGAAATCATAGAGCATCGAAACAATCATCAAGCAAATCGAAAACAAACATTTCGCATGCGTTTGTTCTGCGTCTTAATGACGACCGGATTCCAATACTCTTACATATTCCGAGATAAGATGGTAATTGATAGCTGGCATAGCGTTCGCCTCAAGGCATACATTAAAAACTTTTTCTGAATTCTTTCGATTTTATCAACTTGAGAATCATACTATGGATATCATACAACAGAGGCGTACTCTTAGAGTGAGTATACATAGGCAAAATACACACTTTTTAACGTCCCAATGTTTTTGAACTCTTCACAAATTCTCATCATGAAGCCAAACGATTTTGCAATGACATTTTCAACGTGTTTAGAAAAAATGAATTTTGGGTTCATTAATATGACCAATATTGAAACAAGATTAGAATTTTGTACTTCTGCGCAGGTTTTTCACACTGCAAAAACCTGCGCAGTAGCACAAAGTTCTCATTTAAATTTTGTTCATTGTACTTCCCCATCAATGATGCTCCTTTGCATCGTTTGCAAGTAAAAATACATGAAATGAGGGAGTAGCTTTAATATTGAATACGTTAATCCGTCTAAAGCTTTCGCAAATTCCGTGCAAACCCCGTCGAGTTGAGGTTTGCTTTGCTTCCCCACTTCTTTGTGCTAATAAACGAAATCAAGTAAATTAGTAGAAACGGTAGAAACACATCTTCCTTTAACAAAGCCGTGTTTGTCTGTCAAAATGTCACAATAGATTTAAAGCAATGACATACTGTTTAGTTTGCTGGGATTAGAACTCGGATTATTTCAGGGGGTGACAGTATTTTGTTCTGAACAGTGCAAATGCTATTCACAGTGAAGTTAGCTGCAGTTGCGATCGTAGCTAACTTCATTACAAACAATTCAGCTGATCTCATTCACAAATTTACAGAAATCAGCTGACTTCATTGACAAATTTAAAAAATCAGCTGATTTGCTTGTAATGAATTTAGCTACGATCGCAACTGCAGCTAACTTCAATCTGAATATCATTTGCACGATTCAGAACAAAGGACTGTCATCCCCCTGGATTATTCTAACTGTCAAAATGACGCTTTAAACGTCAAAGCTATAAAGCAAACTAGGGCTTGGTGAAAAGCTGCAATAGGCATGTAACACTAATGTTTCATACATTTGATCAAAAACCCTAAGAGTCTAAGACTAAAGACAAGATGTTTGGGCCATACTAGCTGTATGTAATCGTATGTAAATCGTAATGTACGGCTGTGAAACATGGTCTTTGACACTCAAACAAGAATCGCTACTTAACTGCTTCGAGAGGAGAGTGCTAAGATCAATATGTGGACCATTATACGAACAAGGACGATGGAGGATAAGAACAAACAGAGAGCTGACAGACATCTACGGGGACGAAACACTAGTCGGAGCTATTAAATCTGCCAGACTGCGATGGGCAGGTCATGTAGCGAGAATGGACGAGGATCGAATGCCAAAGAAAGTAATGGATCGAAACTTTGACAACAACAGAAGCAGAGGAAGACCCCGGAAGAGATGGCTAGATGGTGTTGAAGAAGACGCGCGAAAGTTGGACGTTGCGCAGTGGAGAAGTCTGGCCCAGGATCGCTCCAGATGGAGAAACGTTGTAGAGTCAGCCAAAACCCGCTTGGGTTAGAAAGGCTGATAAGTAAAGTAAGTAAGCTGTATGTAATATGAAAGCGGTCTCCACTGCCTTAATCTTACAAAATTGTGAGTTTGGTTCTATGAAACGACACTATTCTAAGATTAAGGCTGTGCAGGCCGCTCTCCATATTACATTTTCCACTTTTTCGTAGAATTGCCCATTTATCTAAATATTTGACGTTTTAAACGTCATGTTGACAATTGGAATAGACCGACTTTTGGTACCAAAGGACTAAATTGACAGTTTTTGACAAAAAATTAACAGAAATCAAAGCAAAAGTGAAATGCGAAATGTTTAGTAGTGTTGTTAGTTACGTAAAATTTATGTGGATTACGGATTGTCAGCAGTTTGAATTGCATATGGTTGGTGTGTGATACTATAAACAAATTACATATTTTCATTTTTTTGGTGGGCAACGACTTTGCAATTTTCGATTATACAACTCTTGAGTAGCTTCATAAGAGCTTTTTTCCTAAATATTAGGTCCTGACTTTTCGATATTGCTCTAAAATTGGCATAAAATTCATAAGGCCAGATTAAGCCCGCATACATAGTCATCTGTGTATTTGTCGACGTGTCCGGGCTTAACCTGGCCATAAGGGATTACATCCCTGTTCACGAAATAATTGGCGCTTCATTTTCTGTGACAAAGAAAAACATAAAAAAATACTTTAAAAGTGTAATGCAATATCGAATTATCTACGCGTTTATAAAGCTTTTCTTTTTCCTTTTTGTTTTCCGTTTTTCAATTTCCTAATTTCATTGAAGAGATGAAATCAATTTGAAAATGTGTAGAACCGCAAACTCAGCATTTCGTATGTTGAGAGGTGAACTTATATCCTTTTTTTACGGCGCGTAGACCGGAATCAAAATCAGATTTACGTTTGCTTTGTAAATACAGGTTGTGCGGAAACTTTTTTTTTCCGAAATGAAAGAAGAAAATCTTAAATTGCTTTGAATAATGGAGTTTTTAAAGAATGTTTTATTTGTTAAGAAGACGCACCGCATATTGTGAATTTGAATCAGAAGATATTTTTTAAATTTAGATTCAGTGCATGTACTTACCTCACAAGACTGTTAGAATGACTGAACTATGGCAAAATAGCTAGTCACACAAGGACGGTTTGCAACTCATTAGTTGTAATCAGGAGAATCAGGGCCTTTTTTGGAAAATCGTATTTCCAAAAATTTCCAAATTTTCCAAATAATAATTTGAAAATTATTTGGAAAATTCGGAAATTATTTACAAAATTTGGAAATACGATTTTCCAAAAATAGGCCCTGGTTGTAATACGTGACACATTACAACGTGTGCGGTGAAATCTACTTGTGTTACAGGGTAGAGACAATGCTTCTTGCAATAAGAAAAACACAAATTTTCAACAAAACCTGCAAATCTTTTTCTGTGAAAGAAAATTTTTTAGGAGAGAAAGGAAATGTAAGAGCATGTTACGGGTTTGGGCATTCTTCAACATGCGTCTCAAACAGAGCCTACGTGCAGCTATCTTCTCCCAGCTGGCCATTCCAACAGATTTGAAGGTGCCCAAAGCACCAATACTTAATCGGGAGTCCTAGCGAATTAATTTCAACGAGTTTTAACAAGAAAAATGGAGTGAGTAACAAAATTAAATACAAATCTCGAAGAATTCTCGTTGAATTTTTCACTAATATAATTCTCTCAGTTGTTTCTGCCTGTGATGATAAGTAAACCATGCAAACCCGAATCAATTTGACGGGTCCGGTCGGGTTTTATGTTTAGTTTTTTTTCGGGTCAGCTTTTCGTTTTCTTTTTTTTCGAATCGGGTCGGGTTCGATGGCTTCAACTAACCAAACCCGAATTTTGTTTCACTGGAAGGGAATCGAATGAGCATTATGCATAATTTTCTGAATAATGTTCATATTGTATCCAAATACAAACAGCCTTCCTTCCTTCCTTTTCGTCGACGACTGTTTTCAAAATATCGTATGTCATTACTTCGAATTTCAGAGAAAATTAGTCACACTTGATGCACCAGATGAAAAGCATTCGTTCCCGTGAATAGTTGCGTGGCAACGACTGTTTTCTGTCACTTCGTATTTATTACTTCCGTAACATTTATCGATGTTTAGGGGAAAATGGCTTAATATGATCCAAACTTCGAATATTAACATCTGAAACGCCCAAATTCAAGGTAAACAGAGACAGAAAGTACACAGTACTCGAACAGAGCCAAACCCGATCCAAAATAAAAAATCAAACCCGACCCGAACCGAACCCATTCAAAAATGAAAAATTAAACCCGAACCCGATCTAATATAAAAAGTCAAACCTCAACCCTAAATAAAGTGGGACATTCAACTGTGTATTTTCTGTTTGTGTTTACCTTGAATTTTAGAGAAAATTAGTCACATCTGGGGCTTTCTAGATGTTAATAATCGAGTTTCGAATACATTAAGCCAGTTTTCCCTAAGCATCGATTAGTGTTGCGGAAGTAATAAATGCGAAATGATAGAGATGAGTTTTGCTCGAGTTATCGAGTTGACAGACTGACAATTTTTAGACCCGCACGAAGAACGAAGTCTTATGCGTTTACCACGACGTTTGTAATCACCCCAATTTCGGCCCAGGAGTATGGGGAGCATCGATCATGGTCCTTGGATGACGAATCAGCAATAAAAAAATGTCCGTCATGTAGAGATGAGCGGGTCGACCATTTTTCGAAACCCGACCCGGGCCGAACCCGACCCGATAACATTTTTCGAAACCCGAACTGTTTCCAAACCCCGCCCGGACCGAACCCGACCCGATTAAAATTTTCGAAACTCGAAACCCATGAACCCGAAAAAAAACAATTCGGGTTCGGGTTCGGGTCGGGTTTTTTGAAGTTTCGGGCAACCCGCACATCTCTACCGTCATGACGCGTCAGACTGTAAAACTCAACTGATTTTCAAATTTTTTTTTCGTGAAAGGTAATTGAAAGTTCTTCTTTGGGATTGAACTACGGCTAAGTGGTTTTACTGCTGTGAAGTTAACCCGTGAGACAATCCGACCGTGAGAGCATATGGAGGTCAGAGAGTCAGTACGTGAAAAGCGAACGGCTCCTCGCCACTCTCTCACAATTGTATTATCTCAGACAAATCTTTATATTGTGTCATTAAATATTCATTCATAAGCTCCCCTTTAGGGTTACGGGTTTATCGGCGCTCTACGTGTGAGCGATCCCCGGTTTTTTTTTAATAAAATGTTGATAAAATACACTTTCAATTTTATTTTTTACTCTACTTCCGGAAGCATCTATGCGAGCTAACACATTTAACAAAGTTCCCTCCATTGAAATATGTCTCAAAAAAAGTTATTCGGGGGATGCGAGATCTGAGGCCTGAACCGAGTAGTGAATATAGTCATTAGAAAGCCTATTTCCAGGACTGTCTCTGGTGAGAGTCACCAATGGGTCCAAGCCTTCCTTCCCAGACGGCAGCCCGAGAAAGTTCCCGCCAGTGTAAAATGTATTCATAGAGACTTTGTTCTGGGAATGACAGATGTGAGGCCTGCACCCAGTAGTGAGTATAGTCGTTAGAACGCCTATGGCCAGGACTGTCTCTGCAGGACTCACATCTGTCATTCCCATAACAAAGTCTCTGTGAGTTCATTTTTCACGGGCGGGAACTTTCTCGAGCTGCCGTCTGGGAAGGAAGGCTTGGACCCATTGGTGACTCTTACCAGAGGCAGTCCTGGCTATAGGCTTTCTAACGACTATACTCAGTACTCGGTCCAGGCCTCAGATCTCGCATCCCCTGAATAACTTTTTTTGAGACATATTTCAATGGAGGGAACTTAAATGTGTTAGCGCGCATAGATGCTTCCGGAAGTAGAGTAAAAATAAAATGGAAAGTGTATTTTATCAACATTTTATTAAAAAAAAATTCGGTACCAAACCGGGGACCCTTCACACGTAGAGCGCCGATAAACCCGTAACCCTAAGCTTGTGAGTGAAGATTTAATGACACAATATAAAGATTTGGCTGAAATAATACAATTGTGAGAGAGTGGCGAGGAGCCGTTCACTTTTCACGTACTGAATCTCTGACGGGCGGATTCTCTCACGGGCTAAGTTCACAGTAGTGTGGTTTTTGGTCTTTTGTGCATAACTCGAGCAAATTTTTCCGATTTTCATATATTTTTTTTTGTTTGAAAGATCTGGGCACGCCTGACAATTTATGGAAGAAACGTTTTTTACTTTTCAGCTTTTGGACTCAGCCAGGCCCCTAAAACTGAGTCTCTACTAGCGCCCAATGTGTTTTTTCTACATAAATCGGATAAATCTTATCCGATTTTCAAAATCTTTTTTTTTTCCTGAAAGATAATCAAAAAATTAATTACGAAATTGAATTCGGACAAAATCTTTGGAAGTTACGGTCGAAAAAGTGGTTTTTTGAAGTTTGGTGGAACTTTGTTACTCATATCTCTGCGAAATTAGAACGGAAATCGCTCTTCAAAGTTTTGAACAAAAGATGTGGACATCAGAAAATCACGAAAATTAAATTAGTGAAAATATGTTGAGTGATTCGGGCTGTAGTGTCCTTAGTGTGGGCCCTACATGATATTTGCTCTTTATTATTCCTTTAATGATTAGGTTTTTTGTACAATGATGTAGAAATAATGAAGCGAACTTTTAGGTCTATGGACCTGTTTGCCATTATCTATTATTGCTGATTCGCCATCTAAGGACCATGATCGATTCTCCTCCCACTCTCTACTCCCGGATCGAAATTCGACTGGTTACAAACGTCGTGGTAAACACGATAGACCCCTTTTCGAAGCTCTACGTTCTACGTATGTACGGGTGTAAAAACCCGACTCGAACCGACCCGTCAAATTGATTCGGGTTCGGTTCGGGTCGGGTTTTTTCTTCGAGTTTCGGACGGCCCGCACACCTCTAAACCTTACCATGTTATAGTCGTTTTACATTGCTCACATAGCAAAAGTAATGTGAAGAACACGTTCAGGTCGAAAAACGGATTGAGATCTTTCAAGTCAACCTTAAAACTTCAGAGAACTATGATACCGTATTTGAATATTTACATCAAAAATCCATTTGAAATCCAAACCGAAATTTTTATTTCTGAGAAGAGAACACTAAAAAGGTTTTGTTTTTCAGCAATTAGGACACGTTACACAAATGCTATTGTGTGCGAGTATCAGTCATAACAAAGATTTACGCAGAAACCCATTCATTCTGCACAAACAAAACCAATTTTGTAAAATTTAAAAAAAAAACTTTTTCCATTTACAATTCGTAATAGCATCTTCTTTCCCAGTGCGGTGTATTAGGGTTGCCATCCTAAGGGATAAAACAGAGTTTTGTATCGATCGTGTCTTTGTTGGCGGTCTGTGAAAATTTTCTGGGTGATATTTTCGTACACTACAAACTTAGTGACGTTCCATTCTACTTCGTTCGGTTGATTCGGAATCCTTGTATACGCTATGTTGTCGTGAGTGCATAAGCTCCTTGTGGTCTAACATTTATTTATTTATGATTACGTCAATCGCCCGCCGTGAGGCTTCCTGACTACAAAGCTAACGACAATGTAAGTAATTTAAGTAATTTAAATCTTATAACAAACAAGATGAGTGATGAACAGTCGAAGAACAGAGAAGAGCAACAGGTTACATTCATTGTGCAAAAAAAGAGCTGATAAGATTAAATGATCTGACTTTGGCGCGGAAAACGTTTCTTGATGATGTACGATTGGGAAAACGCGTTAAACATTCTGACAATGCTGTTCATCGGTTCGTGTTGTCCATAATCGGTTCTATGGTAATCGACATCATCATTTGTCCTCAAATCACGTATCGGAGTGTTGAATCTGATTTTTGATGAAAGAATTGGTGACTTAACACGACCACGCAGCAGGTCGAACACGAACATTACATTCAGGCAGTTTAATTTTTCAAAAAATCTCTTGAAATTGTCTCATCTTTCGCACAAAATATTGTATTGATGCAAAACCCTCAAAAAAATTTTTTTTTTAATTTTCTGAGAAAAGCTTCGTCCTGGGAAAAATCGATAAATTCGTTTTTCAGCTATTTTGGGGGGTTTCTCCTTCCATAAGACACCCGATCAGGGGCAGGTCTCCGAAACTATTTTTCTATTATAGGCCAATTCATTATCTTTCAAATGATGCCAAACTCAATGTTTTACGACAGAAATTAGTTTTTTAGCGGCTTTTAGACTGAGTATGTGTTGAGGCACAAAAGAGGTGAAAAGTTTTTTAAAATTGAAAAACTAAGTAAGCTAAGCTAACATTGAGTTTGGCTTCATTTGAAAGATAATGAATTGGCCTATAATACAAAAATAGTTTCGGAGACCTGCCCCTGATCGGGTGTCTTATGGAAGGAGAAACCCCCCAAAATGACTGAAAAGCGACTTTATCGATTTTTTCCAGGAGGAAGCTTTTCTCAGAAAATTACAAAAAAAATTTTTTTGAGGGTTTTGCATCTATACAATATTTTGTGTGAAAGATGAGACAATTTCAAGAGATTTTTTGAAAAATTAAACTATTACGACGACGCCAAAGTGGTTCAATGTTGATCGAAGCACACCGACTCAAGTAACTGGGAAGAGATAGTTATGATCACGACGTACTGTTCTTCTCAATGCGTAAAGTAAAAATCTTTTTCGTATTGATTCAATTTTGGCAATGTGGACGTGTTCATGTGGATGCCACACGACTGAGGCATGCTCCAAGTGGGAACGAACATGTCCAAAAATACGCTTTTTAGAGCTTGAACTTTCGTAAATTGCTTACAAAATCCTTTTCATAAATCCCAACATCGAGTACGCTTTTGATGTGATGTATTCGAAGTGGCGGTCAAATGTTAATTTTTCATCGTACCAAATGCCAAGGTCACATATGGTTAATACTCTTGTTAACAGAATCCCGTCGATTGTGTACTCAAATCGCAACGGACATCTCTTCCGAAAGAATGACATTACTTTGCATTTTGCTACATTCAGGTCAAGTCTGTTTAATTTACACCAGTTCAAGAGTGCGTTGATGGTTTACTGTATACCGATTGCATCAGTAATAGAATTTACCTTGGACCATAATTTCAGGTCATCCGCATACAGAATTTTCAAACTCGTGAATATCTTAGTGACGTCATCCATAAAGAGTATAAAAAGGAGTGGGCCCAAATGACTACCCTGAAGAACGCCTGACTTTACAACAAATTTTCTGGACTCATATGATCCATCAGCGATCGCTGATGTGAGACGTAATCCAAGATATGAGATTCAGATCCATACCGATGGTCCTACGCCTACTAATTAGTACTAATTAGTAGTAAATTACTCTTCACCTAATTGTTAGACCCGGACGAAGAACGCAGTGCTTCGAAAAGGGGTCTATTGCGTTTACCACGACGTTTGTAATCAGTCGAATTTCAACCCAGGAGTAGGGGAGAGCATCGATCATGTATCTTAGATGACGAATCAACAATAAAAAAAATGTCCATCCGTCCGCCCGTCAACACGATAACTCGAGTAAAACTCAACCGATTTTCAAAAACTTTTTTTCCCAGAAAGGTAATTGAAAAATCGTTTTGATTGAAACTGGGCACTGTCGGCCCAAGGGCTGCCGGGCTAGGGCCGTTTAAGTAGTTTTTGGTCTTTTGTACATAACTAGAGTAAATCTTTTCCGATTATCATAAATTTTTTTTGTTTGAAAGATCTGTGCATGACCTACAATTTGTGGAAGAAACATTTTCGATTTGATACTTTGGACTTAGCTAGGGCACTACAAACGAGTCTTTGTTAGTGCCCTACGTGTTTTTTGTACATAACTCGAGTAAACGGACGGGTTGGCACAGTGGTTAGCGTACTGGCCTTCCACTAAAAACGATCCGGGTTCAAATCTCGTATCGGAAAAATTCTATATGGAATTTTTCTAGCAAGTGTAGCGCATTAATAACGTCCTAAAGTTCACTCAAGCTTCAAAAGTTGGGTAGTTGTGGTGTGTTTGGTGCCCATAACGACGTACACACTGAATGAATCGTCTGACGTAACCCATATACGACGAATTTGTGCACGAAATATCTGGCCTCCATTTAGGCGAGATAATAATCAAGCGCCTAACAATTCTTGGAGTAATTGCATAATAACAAAGACGCTACATTCCCATTACTCTGAGACGTGGTTCGGAAGTCACGTTAAGCCGGTGGTCCAGACAACACTTGTTATTGGCTGTAAAAAGCTGTTAGTGGAGTCTCTAAAATACAAATACAAAAAATACAAATCTCTTCCGATTTTCAAATTTTTTTTTTGTTTGAAAGATCTCGGCACGGTCGATAATTTATGGAAGAACTTTGGCCTGTGCTTAGAGATGAAGTGTTGTCTGCTACACGATTTTTCTTCCAAGAAACAATGTTTCAAACCTTTAATTTTTAAATTTGACTGGATTTGGTAAACGTTCGATCTGGAAAAGGTTCCTAGTTACGGCCCTGGTCCTCGTACTCTATTTTCGGTGCCATTTCAACGTGAAACTTTGTCTAATTTTAGTGAACACCGGCACAAATCAAAAAGCTGAAACGCCGATAGACACACCGAATCTTCTATCATTGAGGAAGTTTCCATAAAAAATATGGCAAGAATTCTATCAAAAAAGAAATGGACGAAAAGGGAGCAATAATGGCAACCCTACGAGTATTCCGTTCCTTAACGGAAATATTTCAATTTCGTAGGCTGGCTTTAGCCGTCATGTAATATAATAATGAATTCAAGTTCATTAGACCAGCACCAGTGATGAGAAAGAAAAGAGTAAAAATAAAAATGAGGTCAGGAGGCCTTTTATTATGATACACTCTTCCACCATATGAAACCTCAGTACTATACTCGCAAACAATTTTGCAACAAATTTCTCATTTTATCTCTATAATTTGCTGGTGGATGGGGAAAGATGCTTCGCTCCTGTTAACTAGACATTCAGCGTTGTTGTGTTGTTTGTAGAACTGGTGAAAAATGTAATGACGTTATGGCACAATGGTGACTAACATAGACAATTGAGCACACAGTAAATGAGTTTTTGTGTGCGACACAAACTTAAATGCATGAGATAGGAAAATGAGGGACGGTCTGTAGAAACCTTCTCAATATAAATATAAATGAAAATTCTATTTCGTTGTTGCACATTACATTGAAAGAGTGTAGAAAATGAGAAATTAAACCTTTGCAAATTTTCAGTAAAAATGTAATTTTCTGCTGTTGGCAAAATATGTCTTTCTTTCCTGAGTAGAATATAATTTTCGCGCAGACGGACAAAAAACGTCAGATTTCCTCACAATATTGAGACCGTAAAGTAGGCTTGTTCGGTACACTTTTGAACAATAACTTTTTTTGCCACCTGTCGTTTTCGACCCAGGACCGAAAAGTCTTTTTTGCCCAGTTGAATTTACTGACTTCAATCAAATATCGTAACTAAATGAAAACATCACATCAATTGCAATAATAATGCCTGAAACTAAGTTCTCACATAATTATTTCCGAATTCACTTCACTTTTGATACAATTTCGGTCATCGTATCAATTATTTTTCACATCGAAAACAACTGTTATGAAAAATAGGATGAAGAATAAGGAACAAACTGTCGCAGTGTCCTATGATGAAAATGCAAATTCTGTATTAAAGCTTGTTGAGTGTTTTGTTCGGAATCTGACTTTTTGTCCGTCTGCGCGAAAGATAGTATACATCACTCGGAGCTAAAACGGTACTGATTTAGACCACGGTGTTGAAAAGGTCTTTCCTCGGGCTCCGCTGCGCTCCGCCCTCGGATTCGACCTTTTCACCACCTGGGTCTAAATACACCGTTTTAGCTCCTTGTGATGTAATGTACTATTTGTCACAACTTCACCTTTCATTCTAAGATTTTGAATCGAAATAGGCAAACTTTACAATCCCCCACAGGCATTTATTTCATGTTTTCTTTATTTATTTAGACTTAGCCCGACCGACATTTTCATTTCCATCCGCCCATATTTCAGAAATGGTGAAAAACTTTAACAATAAAAAATACATTCTCTAGAAACATGGGCTTTTAATGAAATGGTGCCATTCTATCTGTAGAGTATACAATATCGAAAGTAATAGACAATGTACTTGTACATGTACAATTATCATTTGTACTCAGTCTACTGCTTATTAGACGCAAAGGAACAAGTCGGAACTTTTGTTCAGGCCTTACCTGATGGTTACGATTTGTAGCACCAAGTTCTGCACATTTTTGATACAACGGTGTAAGTTTGCCGAATCGTTATTATTATGTCACATCTTGTGCGAATATCATATCGATTGTTTCAGTCAACATAAGTAGTCTGCATCGGGCAACGATCGAGGCATAAGATGGCTGAGCCACTTGCAAGTGGACAAGTAACGAAAAGAAACGACTAGACTTAATCGAAATGAAAATTTCCTACTTCTGTACACTTTTCATGGGCGCGCGGTAGCATTGCGCCCGTGACGCAAGTCCACATAAGATCAAAAAATACAGAATTTTTTTTTGTAGACAGCGGATGCGGACTTTTTTCCTTTGCGTGCGTCGTATCGCCCTGAGACAGGGTTTATCAGATTCTACGAAAAATTTGTTTTGAAAACGGCCCTTTACTATTAAAATCGGCCCAGTTGCCGCCGACGACGACCGTTTTTCGTCGACGCGATTAATATCGATATTTAGACAAAAATAAAATTGAAAAAAGTTGAAAATTAAAATTTTTTAAAGCAAACGCCGCCGCCAGCCGAAAAGGTTTAAAAAACGGGCGTGGCCGCTGTAGAATATATATTTGAGCTGCGTCGGGTTTTGAGGCGGATTACCCTATGGGCAAACCGGGGCAGCTGCCCCGGGCGCTGGAAAATGGGGGGCGCTGAAAAACGGCTAACGAAACAAAAACTGACAAGATGTTCATTAAAAATAACTATTTCTCTAATAATTTGAGCCATTTTCTGCTCTGCTTTCTGTGCTGCATATAAAAAAGGACGAATTTATTCTAACGAATTTTAAGTAACTCGTGTTTCTTCTGACAAAATGTATTAGGTGTTCGCATTCGAAAAGAGGACACTACTAATGAACAGCGTCATTATTTTTTTTTCTGAAATCGAGCATCAGTCACTATGATGTAATTTACGGTCGTTGCATCTGAAAAAAATGCAAAAAAATTGTATTCCAAAGTTTTTCTATTTCTCTGTTTCTCTCAATTCTCTCAATTCTCTCAATTCGTATGCTATTTCAAATGGTAAATGAGAGAAACTCTCAAAATCAACAAAACAGACGAGAAACCGAGAAACTTTTTTTGCATTTTTTTCAGATGCAATACCTGTAGAGACAAGAACAATGTCCAATATTTTCTTGATTTGTATGAAAAAATGCAGACAACAGGAGGGTGGTCAGAAAATTCGTGAAGAAGCAGATGTGATCTATTCTCAGTCCCGAATGGGGTACAAGTAATTATAAACACGTGCGGGGCTGTTCACGTGTCAAGCAAACGCACTGGTCCATACAAATTAGAACAGTGCGCCGGTCGAAAAATGTAAACGGCGGCGAAAACACTTTTTGGTCTAAGCGACGGCTCAAATCGCCACATGTTTGAAAAAATTTCGGCTGTAGCTGCAATTTTTTTTTTCTATTTACAAGCGGCGATCGGCGTTGCGCAAAAAGTTAAAAAAAATCAGAAATTTGTAATGAGTTTTTGCCAATTTCGGCGGCGGCTGCTGCAAAATATTTTGTTTACAACGGCGGCGCAAATCGGCGCACGTCTTTACAGATTTCGGCGGCGACTACGCCATTTTTTTACTCTTTTCTTCAGCGGCGTTTGAGCCGGCGCACATTTCTAATACAAATATGGGACACAAATAGCGTGACAGTGTGGTCAAAAATTCTGAAAAAAAAGCTTGACGTCATTTGTGAAGAGCTCCTAAGGGCGCTGAGTTTAGATTCGCCCAGGGCGCTGATTTTAGATTCGCCCAGGGCGCTGGAAGGTCTTAATCCGCCTCTGCCTTTCTGCACCGCCAATCAAAGACAAAAAGTTCTTACACCGACTACGATTTTTTTTAGCGGCGCACGCCTCTAGTTCCAGGGCCATCAAATGAAAAACGACTTTTTTGGCTCGTCCTCGAAAACAGCTCGATAACTTTTCTAGAAATTTTGTAGGGAGCCTTCGCTGCGTTTTCTACGGCGCGGCATATGAGATTTTGAAAAAATGTTGATTCTCGGGCGAATGGAAAGTCGTAAATTTCGTGTAGGCAAATTTAAGGAAATAAAGTTAGGTCTAGCTTTATGGCAAAATTCGATGAATGTTCTGAGAAATTTTTCTTCGGTGCAGCTGAGGAATGCTTGATAAGTGTCGCTAGCGGAGGTCGAAAAAAAAACAGGTTATTAAGAAGGCGGTATTGGAAGAAAGGAAACTACTTGATCTGGTTACAAGACACGACGCGACGTAAGGGAAGTGGGAGGCTTATAGGGATTGTAGGCAACTGGTTAAGGATCTGATCAAGGAAACGAAAGACCGGGAGGGGAGGAAGTTTAATGAGGAACTGGAAAAGGCAGGGATTAGAAATTTTGGGCGATGATTAAGGACATTAGGCGCAGTAGCAAGAAAAAGGGATGTAGTAGCATTTTATTATTTTCAAGATTTATTTACATCTGTCAATCAGGTACTGGACAATGATAGCGAGGCAGGTCTTAGTTTGGGGGTGGAGAAAGAAATTACACTGAATGAGGTGTCCCGAAACGTCGGCAGATTAAAAGTAGGAAAATCCGCACGGGTGGATGAAATTAGGACGGAATTTATTAAGAATAGCGGATCAGGTGGGATCCAATGGCTTTGTAGGATTTTTTATTTGGCCATGAGGTCTTCTGCAGTACCTGCTGACTGGAGCTTCGGTGTTTTTGTTCCGATTTATACAAAGGACAACCGTGAGGTTTGGAGTAACTACAGGGGGATACCGCCCTTGAGCGTGGTAAGTAAGGTGTACGCGAGTGTACTTGTTGACCGGGTTAGGAACATAGTGGAAGGTGTACTGAATGAAATTCAGGGTGGTTTCAGGATTCTGAAAGGATGTCATTATCAGATTTTCTGCCTCAGACAGGCTATCGAAAAGCTTTATGAAAGTAACAGGACATACTTATGTCTCATCGACTTTAGGAAGGCATTCGACCGGATACCAGCTGTTCGGGGTTCTTAGCGAGGACGGTATCAATGGGAGTTTGTTGCGTGCCATTAAGAGCATTTACTTCGGGAGCAGGGCAGCGGTAAGAATAGATGGCGAAATTAGCGAGTCTTTCGTGGTTAATGAGGACGTTCGTGAGGGTTGTTGTCTTTTCCCGCTTCTGTTCATAATTTTCATGGACAAAATCATCAAGCGGGTGAACTTGCAGGGAAATGTCGAGATGGGTGAGGTAATAATGAAAATCCTGGCCTATGCGGATGACTTGATTTTGTTAGCAGATAATACGAAGGATTTACAGGGTGGGATTGACTGCCTGAATGCCACATGTGAGGAGCACGGGATGAAGATAAGTGTAGGGAAAACTAAGGTTATGCATGTCGGCAAATCTCGGAAGGAGATAGCTTGCAATTTAAATGGGGAGAAGCTGAAGCAGGTTTCTGAATTGAAGTACTTAGGAACCATTTTTCAGAGGATGGCAAGTTAGTAAGGCAATATGAGGAAAGCAGCAAAATGGGAAACTCGGTTGCCAGTCAGTTTAGGTCGCACGTGTTCATTGAAAGGGAATTAAGTAGCGACACAAAGTCACAGGTCAATTTTCAGGCCGACGATTCTGTACGGTAGCGAGAGTTGGGTTGACTACTGATTTCTCGTACATGACCTGGAGGTTTCTGATATGAGGGTTCTTAGGAACATAGCGAAAGTTAATCGGAGGGAGCAACAATGAGTTGCAGCTTGACGTGCGTACCTGGTTTAACCTTAACCACTCGGCTCCCTGGGCGAGGAATTGGGATACGCCCAATTAGCTCGAGTCGAGGCTCTACATTTCGAATTCCAGTATGTAAGTACCGTCCTTCATCCAAGGTGGGGTCCGAGACTACTAGCATCCTCTTCTGTCGTAGAGAGGACGGTAGGTGCAGCGAACCATGCGTTCTAATACCACAAGCTCCCGTGTTTCAGCGCCATTGGCTCCTCAACCAGTGTTTGGGTCCAGATGTTACCATCTGGTGGTTTTCACAGTCCCCTCGGGTGAGGGGCGTTGCGAAACGCCCAATGGTCCTGCTTAAATGGGCCCGCAGACCGTTCAACCAGCGGTGTCCACCCCTGCTCAAAACTCGCGGATCCATGGTCATCCGATCATTCCTCGTATTGTACTTTCACACATGACAGTCCACGAAAAGATCTTACGCGGTTTGAGTTCCTCATATGACAGTCCACTGAAAGGATCTTACATCATAACAGTCGCTCAACAGATACAGTTGTAAACAACTTCGGCTCTGTTAGGCCCACGACGAGAACTCCAACAGTAGGATTTGGCAAACAGAGGATAGTGGAGCTCACAAACGCTGCTCTGTGTTGCGCGTGCTCCCCCTTTGGACCCCATCGCAGGGAGCAGTGGGATAATCATATTAGGAACGACGACATTAGGGAAAATTTAGGGATTTCGTCAGTAGAACATGCGGCAAGGGCCAGTCGTCTGCGCTGGTTCGGACACGTTCAAAAGATGGCTAATAACAGGCTACAGAAAAGGATCGAGAATGCACAGGTCCCGGGTGTTAGACCAAGGAGAAGGTTTATAGATTCAATTCAGTCAGATTTAGACGTTAGGGGACTTTCTCTGGGCGAACAAACTATCTCCTTGGCGGGCGAAAGAAGGGAATGGAGGACGATAGTTCACCATTCTGGGGTTATGGCGTAAAGACTTCACACCGAAAGGTACTAATATGGTCTATAAGGGTTGATGATCATGATGATGAGGGGGGTTCTCGAAGCTCCCATATAGAAACATGTTTCGTATGTGTTTGTGTGTAAGTGATATTCAAGTTACGGGTGAGTGAGGTTTTTTGATCGTTTTCGGTTATTCTCCAAATGAGCGAGGTCATCCAATCGGGCTTCCTAGGTTTATGGGATTTTTGTGGGTTTCTCTAGCGTTTTTCAATTTGAATTCTGATTATAGATGAAGTGAAGACGATCATTTTCGCATATACTACAGTACTATTTGTACCAACTTAATACGATAAATTCATACATTTCTACTGACATACTGACAGCATCCAGACAACATTCCACAGATATGAGCGGGAAAAATTAGAATTTTTGAAAACGTATGCTTTCATAATTTCAATTAAATAAAAAAAAACTGTAAATGTATTATCATATTATCAGTACATAAATTGACATACAGATTCATATTCATAAAGAAATTACAATTGCGAGGTTAGATTGAAGTGGTAAAATTATGTACAATAATAAATCTACAATTTTTTGCCAACGAATGAAGAATCAAACCTTTGAGTACAAGAAATTCTTCATATTGGCATATTTCAACAGGCATTCGAACTCTTCGTATAAAATTCAACATTCAACTTAAGCTCGAAATATACAAATAAAAAACAAACTTGAAACTGATGACGTGAAGCTAAAAACTTTTTTTTTTGCTTTGTTATGTTCTATTTATAATGTCGAGAGAAAAGTTTTGTCGTGTTGTATTACTTCGAAAGTATAATATTATTTTGATTCATAGAGAATTTTCTTTTTATATAGAGATAAGCGCTTACGGTTTTTATGATATCAAAATAGTTCAACATATGGTTGAGTTTGTGAAAGTTCGTGGTGTTAACATTGGGTGTAAGGAAGGAAATCCACTCAGAAAAAGCTACGTGTCTGTCTGAGTGGTGAGATGACATTGTTTTTGCTAATAGAACGACGAGTGTCATAAGTTTTCTAATTTTCCTAAAACTCTGCAATATCTCGGTACATAAGTGTTTATTTTTATATTTCAGAGCCAAAATATGAAAATAGAATTTTGCCAAATGTTGTTAATTTTCGCCTAACGTCTTATGAAGTAATAAAGAAAAATCTAATCAAGAAACTATATATAAGAAGAAATGTAAAATACTTAAGTGTCAGGCTAGAATTTGACTAGAAAGTAGTGTGTGGTATGAGCTTAAAGTCGTCGGCCTACAATATTCAGAGTAGAGCTCGAGTATTGCAAGTCAGTAAAAGGTCAAATAGTCAGCTATAAAAGATTCTAATTAGTCTTAAGGCTATGGTGGTTTGTTGCAATTTTACTTCATAAAAATGTTCTAGACGACGATGAAATAAGGAGTTCATTTTGTAGATTGGTCCTTTGTCTAATGCATGAACTCCTCAGGGGCCTTTCACAAGTACACAACCTACTAAGGGGGGAGGGGGTTCGAAAAAACCGTGTTGCCATACATACAATGTATGAAAATAGGCTCGTAATAAATTAAATTCGAAAACGCAGATAAAAAATTTAAAAACGCAGATGAAAAATTATAAAACGCAGATAAAACAAAAATGTTTTGGAGACAAAATGATTAAAAGTGAAGATAAAGTATTCAGAAATGGAGATAAAATATTTCAAAACGAAGATATTTTGATTAAGTTATATGTATGTATTGTTGTTGTATGTATGTATTATAGTATCTCCATTTCTTAATTCTTTATCTCCTATAGCAATTTAATTTATCTCCGTTTTAATAGAATTGGTATCTCCAATTTCGAATATTTTAATTCTTTAACTACATTTTACTATCTGCACTTTTTGAATTTGTTATCTTCATTTCTATTTTTTTTTTTTTTGGATCTGCGATCTTATAACTTCCTATTTCCTTAATCAATTTATTTATCTCCAAAATAAATTTAATTATCGCTTTAAAATAAGTTTTTATCTGAGCTTATTAATATATTTTATC
>CM055403.1:147408604-147435673 GCA_029228625.1 Pseudolycoriella hygida
CAACTAATGAAAATTTGTGTGGAAAAAGTCGCAATTTTCTGTAACGTTTTTCTCTTAAAGCGAAAACGAATGCCTTGTTGGCTTTTGACTTTTACAAATATTTGCAAATGTATCAACTCAAAAAGTTTTTATCCATTCCTGACTCGTAGAATTTGTTTTCTGTTATTACAAATTTTTATTCAGTTAAAGATTAAGTGAGCAAACACATTGGTCGAAAAAATTATGCGTTTTGAAGTGTTTATTAGTGGAAAAGCTGACTGACTTTTGTAGTGAAATATTGGAATTCACATTTCTGGCAAATATAAATGTTTTCTCCGAAGGAGTTTCCGCAATTTTGTTTGGCAATAGGTTAAGTATCTAATGACGACATAAGCATTCCTTTTCATTTACGGCTTTAAGAGAAAAACGATACAGAAAATTGCGACTTTTTCCATACGAATTTTCATTAATTGAAAAGATTCCGACAGATGGCTCTTTAGTAAGCAGTGTGTACTCTTAACAACATTATACCACAAAACTCAGCGCAAATACAACCTAAACACATCAATTAATTCTACAACAAATTAACTACAAAAAAACATTTTGTTATTATTATTTTTATTATTATCAACATTTTCTTGATGATTTAATTTTCTAAGTTTCAGGGTGCCTTGCACTTTAAATAAACGCTATATTTATTTGGACGTCTGACGAAAGATAAAACCTTGTCAATCAAGGCACCCTGGTGCTGAAATTCTGATTACGCCTAACTGGAAGAACAAATGAGATTATAATTTAGTAACACCATCGATGTCGGCACCAGGCTTCGAGGCCTAAAGCTGGAAATAACGAAGCTAGGCTGGTACTGAACATCTGATTTTATCAAAGTGGAGGCAGGAGTGAGTTCTATACGTCATAAAAGTTTCAATTCAGCACCAGGCTGCTGCTGCCCCCTACATTCAAAGTGTCATAGCTCAAGGACGCAACCTGGTGCCGAGTTGAAACTTATGTGACGTATAGAACTCACTCCTGCCTCCACCTTGATATAAACAAATGTTCAGCACCTGCCTTCTTTGTTTACAGCTTTAGGCAGGTGGGTGACAGTCCTTTGTTCTGAACCGTGCAAATGCTATTCAGAGTGAAGCTAGCTGCAATTGGGATCGTAGCTAACTTCATTACAAACGAATCAGCTGATCTCATTCACAAATTTACCAAAATCAGCTGACTTCATTGATAAATTCAAAAACTCAGCTAACTTGTTTGTAATGAAGTTAGCTACGATACCAACTGCAGCTAACTTCACTCTGAATAGCATTTGCACGTTTGAGAACAAAGGACTGTCACCCCCCTGGCTTTAGTTCTCAAGTACGCAGCCTAGTGCCGACTTCCATGGTGTTACTAAACTAATAACCTCACTTGTTCTTCTAGTTGGGCGTAGTGAGAATTTCAGCGCCAGGCTGCCTCGATTGACAAGGTTTTACCTTTCGTCAGATGTCCCAATAAATATAACGTTTCTTCAAATACCGCCTACTCTTTGGTAAAAACCAGGTGGGTGACAGTCCTTTGTTCTGAACCGCGCAAATGCTATTCAGAGTGAAGTTAGCTGCAGTTGGGATTGTAGCTAACTTCATTACAAACAAATCAGCTCATTTCATTCACAAATTTACCAAAATCAGCTGACTTCATTTATAAATTCAAAAAAGTAGCCCAACAACATAGATGAAAAAACACTGATTTTATATAGCTGTTGAGTAGCCCTTCTCATTTCAGATTGAGTTCTTTTTTTAGGCTTGTGGAGTTGTTTTTCTGGTAGCTAATCGAGCCTAGCTCAACGTTTAGGAAAATCATAAATGGTGTCCAGGCAGCCGCGGATGACTTTTCTTCTTCTATTTCAAAACGTTGGTTAGAAAGAGACCAACTATATCTGTCTCTTTCTAACCAACGCTTTTAAATAGAAGAACAAAAGTCATCCGCGGCTGCCTAGACACCATTTTTTCGAAAAATGATCTTCGTAAACGTTGCTCTAGACTCGATTATCTACCAGAAAAACAACTCCACAAGCTGTAAAAAGAACTCAATCTGATATGAGACGGGCTACTGTTGAGGCACTTTTTTGAAATTGGCCATTTTTTTAAATAAAAGTTACTCTGGAAAAACATTTTGCTCGAGCTAAACCGACGGTTTAAAACCGTCATTGCGAGCTGTAAAGCCTCTAGTCTTTTCAACAAATTATATCTTCATTTTACAATATAATTTTCGTTCAGTTTGTTCATGTCTTGGGGTATCGTTCCTGGTACCGACGCTGCATTGCCTCTTTGATTATCAATACTGATACTCTGGACCAAAAATTATATCTTGGTTCGCCAGTGGTTTGCTTAAGGCCCATAACTGATGTGCTAAAATATAGCCTACATTTAGGCGCTCAAATAATATACTTTCGCTGATATCTGTGGACAAAGACGCAGTTTCAAAAAAGTAAGTCAGCATTTTCCTTTCTACATATGTCGTCTTTTAAGAGAAACTAAACTTATTTTTTGGGATTAAACCTAGTCAAAGAACGACGAGTTTTTGTGTAAATTTAACGATTTTTTTCACCGTTCTCAGAGAAGGTTGAATCCCAAAAAATAACTTTAATTACTGAAAAACTGAAATGCCGACTTACTTTTTTGAAACTGCGTCTTTATCCACGGATATCAGCGAAAATATAATATTTGAGCGCCTAAATGTAGACTATATCTTAGCACACAAGTTATGGGCCTTAAGTATCAACGCGAAAGCAAGGGATTATGTCGCGAAGAAGAACGGCTTATGTGTGTGCCTATAAGACAATTGTTTTTGTTCACTTAAAGAAAAAATCAGTTGTTCAAATTGTGTCCGAATGTATGGGAGCTTAAGTTTCCCAATCCACCTCTTAAGCGTTATATATTTATGTTTAAGTTCCCCAAAAAAAGATCATGAATCGATTTTTTTGTACAGAGCTACTAAGAGTAATAAAATTGTGAAAAATGTATCATTGGTATTGATATTCAGATAGCCATTCCTTTTGCTTTTTCCTGAGTGAGTTTGTGTTGCTTTTTGTAATTCCCTCTGGCTGGGTGTTATACAGAACACTTCCAACTTCTAGCAACAGTTAATGCCCCTTCTCCTAGTCTCGTGCGTGTAAAGGAACTGTAGAACCTTTTGCGATTTCTGGTTTTATAGATTTTATCCCCGAGAGAAGTTTTTACAAACGTGACTATACTGTGTGATTGCTACCGAATCGAATAATGCATTAACCTACAAAGACTATAAATATTTAGGACACCTGGACACTGACACCTCTTTTGAAAGGTTTGACAACTTCTATTACTAATCCATTCAGCATTGCGGCTTTCGTTATTCATTGATTTTTTAGGTTTCTACGCGGTCAAAAAACCCCCGGACAAAAAAATCCCTTGCGTCTTGCTTGTTATAATCCGGATTTTTGGTCATCTGCATATTTGGTCATCAGGATTATTGGTCATCCGGATTTTTGGTCGTCTGGATTTTTAGTTATCGGATTTTTGGTCATCCATATTTTTGGTTGTCCGGATTTTTCTGTCAGGATTTTTGGTGTCCGGATTAGTGGCTTACACCATAATTTCAGAGAGTTGTAATTTCGATCGCTCTCTCTCCAAATGCTGGGTTTTTTGTCTGGGGGTAATTTTGTCCAGGGGTTATTTTGTCCGGGGGTTATTTTGTCCGGGGGTTATTTTGTCCGTTTTTTTTTGTCCGGGGGTTATTTTGTCCGGTTTTTTTTTGTCCATGGGTCGTTTTCTCCGAATGACGAAATTTATTGATCGTTAAGTCGAACTGACTTAGATGTTAAGTCTTCAGTACTTAAAATGAAAATTTGTTAATTTTGAAATTTGGTGTCTTTGCCATACGATTAAAAAAAAAGTTTCAAGGAAATAAATGATTTAAAAGATTTAGTTTATTGAGCGAACGAAAGTTGCATGTACAATTTAAAAAATAATTTACATTGACTGATCACCTTCCAAATTGTTAACTATTATCGCAACTTCTTGAGTTTGCGTAACCATCAGCTGAAGCAAACATGAAAATGCGTAAATTTATGTGTAGAATGCACAGCACATAGTTGAAAATACGTAATCCAAATGTGTTGGTTTACCAATACACATTTCTTGTTGGCTTCTTGCTTTTTGTTAGAGAATGCCAATCTTTACTTAGTATGTCATTGGAACATAAGCAGACAGAAATGATTATGCAAACAAAAATAAAATGTTTACTACGTACTAAATCAACGTAAAATTTTGATGAATAAACCGACTTTTTTTAATTGAGAAGATCCAATTAACTTTTTTGCCAGCGTTTGAAAAGTGATGTACAACCACCCTTGAAGAAACCGTTTAAGCAATTGCTGCCAAATGAGGAAAACGTTATTTGTATCCTCCACCAGACCGATTACCATTTGCATCGACAATACTTGCTGTATTCTCTCCTAAAGCACTCTTTGAACTTTTTTTTCGAAAGTGTCATTCGAACATTATATTGCTATAAGTTCTACTAACTCATTTTGTTTATCAGTTTCCACATTCCGGCGGTTCAAAAATTTTTGGCAGTGGTGGCGCTGCAGACCCCATCGATTATTTTACCGAAAGTGTATGTTGATTTGAACCCCCATCAATCATAAATCCTACAAAATAAACTGTTCTTAAGTGTTGGGTAACCAGTGCAGTTGCAGACTGCGTTGGATCGACATTCAATATACGTGATTGTTAACCGTTCGAGTGTATATTACACACTACGAGTGAGTGAATGCGAATCATCGGTGATTCATTAGTGAATCATCGGTGATTCATTAGTGAATCATCTGTGATTCATTAGTGAATCATCGGTGATTCATTAGTGAGTCATCAGTAATTCATTAGGGGTAGTACACATATGACGTCACGCTTGCTATAAAATCCACAAAGTCTATAACTCCAAACTGGTAAGAGATTTTGCTTATAGTACTCCGGCTGCCCCCCCCCCTTCAAATACACCCCCTATTTGGGGGGGTAGCCAGAGTCCTATAAACAGAATTTGCTGTCTTGACTAAGTTATGACCGTTTTATGGATGCTCATTTTTTATAGCAAACGTGACGTCATATGTGCACGATCCCTTCATTAGTGAATCATCAGTGATTCATTAGTGAATAATCGGTGATGCATTAGTGAATCATCAGTGATTCATTAGTGAATCATCAGTGATTCATTAGTGAATCATCAGTGATTCATTGGTGAATCATCAGTGATTCATTAGTGAATCATCAGTGATTTATTAGTGAATCATCAGTGATTTATTAGTGAATCATCAATGATTCATTAGTGAATCATCAGTGATTCATTAGTGAATCATCAGTGATTCATTAGTGAATCATCAGTGATTTATTAGTGAATCATCAATGATTCATTAGTGAATCATCAGTGATTCATTAGTGAATTATCAGTGATTCATTAGTGAATTCTCAGTGATTCATTAGTGAATCATCGGTGCTTCATTAGTGAATAATCAGCGATTCTTTAGTGAATCATCACTGATTCATTAGTGAATCATAAGTGATTCGTTAGTGAATCATCAGTGATTCATTAGTGAATCATCACTGATTCATTAGTGAATCATCAGTGATACTCTGTGAATCGGTGATTCCCCGGTGAATCATCGATGAGTTCACTGTAAATCATCGGTGAGGCCCTGAAGCACATGCAGACGGACGGACATGAAGTGTGAAAAGATGAAGTAGTTAGCGCTACTTAATAAATGTTTTCAATACATAGCTAGCGATATTTTTGTGTTACACTGAAATTTCATCGCTATTATATAAGACAAAGTAAATGCCACGAAATTGCAGATAACCATGTTTGAACTATACAAAGCCATGTAACTCAATTTACATAGTACGGTGTGAAACTATCTAATCGTACTGAACAAAATAAACATTCCTACTTTGATCATGTCGAAGTAAACGGGTGAAAAATTGCGATTTTTTTGTTTGTTTCCAACATCCCGCTCGCTTATGCATTAAAAGTTTGAATTGAAATGGCTCTCCTTCGGCTCGAATATCGCAAACATTTGCAAGTGTGTTACAACTGAATTATGGGCACGCGGTACCATATATACATCGAAGTTGTGACTTGTTGTGGAGAAAATTGAGAGAAATATTTTTGTCTATGGAAGAATTTGTACGAGGCTTCTCCTGAGAGCCCTAGGTGGGACTAAGCTCGGCCCTAGCCCGAAAAATGGCTTTTTGCTATGTTGTAGAGAAAATTGAGGTGCATATTTTCGTCTATTTGGGGATCAAGTTTGTGCTTTCAAAAGGTATTTTAAACTGTTGTTCGGACGGGTTTTTCAATATTGCCCGATCGGCAATTTTCGATACAATTTAATGTGGACGTAAGGCAATATTTACTTAAATACGTTCGAGTCTTTTCGTAACATCAACTCTGTTTGCCGCATCTATTCTGATACGTACGGGTCCCTTCATATATTTTTATTCGGAAATATTTCAAAAGAATTTTTTGCGTTCCGAAGCTTTAAGCGTCACCCAAATTGATATCAGTTGTTTTGGAAGAGGACTTGCGTCACATTTCCATTTTAAAAGAGGCTTTTGTTGTAATTACGTTGCCAACGCAGTTAATAACTATTAGCGCTTACGCCGAATGTGTGCTGTGCAATTAAAGCAAACAGAAGTTAATTAAATCGCCTAAAACAGGAGTTACATATACTGGTAGCTCGAGACCGCCGCGCCGGCACTACAGAAGTGAACCATTTGTGGGGAAGGGAGGAGCTGAAGAAATTTGCAATTTTCTTTTCTATTTTTTCTTTGCCCGATCGCACTTTCAAACTGATGCTCTAGTCCAACACTGAATGCAATGAACCAAACCCTTAAACTTTCCCAAAGTGAAACAAAAATCATCTACAACTGGCGGAAATTTAGAAAATAACCATTTTTCGCACTTACCAAACAACAGTTGGTGAACATCGATCTTGTGAAAGTACATAAAGCTTTCCCTTTTAAAATTTTGTTTTATAAAAAGTATGAAACGGCTATAATGTACACCAATGACCGTAATATTTCAATTTTTTTATGGGAATATGAAATAAATAAAAATCGATGACAATAAGTACAGGACGGTGACTATTCCACGTCATATTTATATTTTTCCGCAGCTTTAATGGGCGTGGTATTTGAATATTATCTCAGATGCTGAGCTCGTGTTCCTATTTTGCGAATGGATCACATGTGTCCCACATGTAGTTGCGGTTGTCGCAGTGGTGTTGGTTCGGGGGAAAAAAACTTTATTGACGTTCAAGCATAAAATATATCGACGAACATAATTCCAATATTTGAATCGAGTGGAAATAATAAATTCGAAAATGTTGCCTCTCAAATATGTCAGAACATGTTCAGCAGTTCCTTTTCCCTACTTTTTTTTATTGTTTCAAATTTGGCACCTGTGCCACTCTAACACACCACTCACGCGTCAAGCAAACGAGAGAAAACCTAAACAAATATTATATGCCAACAAGATTTCATGCAAATAAAATTTTCATCATCAACAAAAAACACCCGTTCGATACGATACCCTGCATTGGCTACAATATGTAAATTCCAGCTTTTGATGTGATGAAACTTCGACAACATTTTTAATCAAATAAAAAGTTACATTTTTTCAGTAATTTTTTCATCAATAATATGTTAACTAAGGTACGCTATACGGTATTTGCATTAGTTGATAGCTAGACTCAGATTTCCCAATGGGCTAAGTGGGCATAGTTTTATTTTTGCTTTCATTTAAATGAAAACTTTCAGCTGAAAGACTTCTGTTAGGTGTATTATACGCTTCTTTTCAACTCGCGTGAACTATATGGGGCCTATTCGTTTACTGCTATGTTTGTAACAATCCCAAATTGGCCTCCCGAGTTCGGGAGAGCATTGATTATGGTATAAAAACACCGACTCCGCTAAAAAATTCATCTGACGGAAAGGAAAAATTTTTGTGAAAATTCATTGAGTCATTTGGGCTGTTGGTTCCACAGAGTGGGTCCAATCCCTTGTCATGAATATTTCATTTGTTGGGTGTTGTTGGGAAGGCGATTAGGTTTGGAGTTGTCGTGAGTAGAATTAGGCTGGAAGTTTTTAAGATTATTAGCTGGCAGCGGAGTTACTTTTCCTTCTGAAAGTTGTTTTTTCAAATGTTTGGCATTTTCCGTTTTGTTTAATATATTTTGACAAATGAAAAACTATTTTTAGACCCGTACGAAGTACGTAGGTCTGATGCGTTTACTACCACGTTTGTTACATTGCGAATTCGAACCCGGGAGTAAGGGGGAAACTTTTTTTGTTGCCTCCAGATGACAAATCAGCGAAAAAAACAATGTCTGTCTTGTCGGTCTGTCTGTCGTCTGTCGGGCTTCGGTACTGTCCTGTCCGTCAACACGATAACTTAGTAAATCGTGACCGATTTTCAAAAACTTTTTTTTTCCTGAAAGGTAGTCGAAAAATATTTTATGGTATTGAATCTGGGCACTGTCGGCCCAAGGGCCGCCGAGCTAGGGCCGTTTAAGTGATTTTTGGTCTTTTGCACATAAGTCGAGTAAATCTTTTCTGATTTTCATAATTTTTGTTTTGTTTGAAAGATCTGGGCATGGCCGACAATTTATGGAAGAAACTTTTTTTAATTTGAGTCCTTGGACAGGGCACTAAAAACGAGTCTCTGCTAGGGCTCTATGTGTTTTTTGTACATAACTCGAGAAATCTTTACCGATTTTCAAAAAATATTTTTGTTTGAAAGATCTGGGCATGACCGACAATTTGTGGAAGAAACATTTTTTGATTTAAGTCTTTGGACTTAGCTAGGGCACTAAAAAAGAGTCATTGTTAGGGCTCTACGAGTTTTTTGTACATAACTTGAGTAAATCTATTCCGATTTTCAAAAACTTTTTTTGTTTGAAAGATCTCGGCACGGCCGACAATTTATAGAAGAATTTTTGCCTGTGCTTAGGGCTCAAGTAGGCCTCATGTCGGTCCTAAGGTCGGCCCTAACATAAAAAAATGTTTTTTGCTATGTTGCAGAGCAAATTGGGGGAAACATTTTTGTCTATGGAAGTATGTCTCCGAGGCCTCTATTTAAGGCCCTAGGTCAGTGCTTAGGTCGGTCCTAGCCCAAAAAATAGTTTTTCGCTATGTTGTAGACAAAATTGAGGAGAACATTTTTTTCTATTTGGAGGTCAATTTTATGCGTTCGGAGAATTTTTTTACACCGTTACTTCGTACGGGTTTTTCAAAATTGCCCTACGGGCAATTTCCAATACAGTCTAATGTGAACGCAATATTTACTTAAATACGTTCCAGTCTTTTCGTAACATCAACTCTGTTTGCCGCATCTATTCTGATACGGGTCCCTTCTATGTTTATGCAGATGTTTTCTTACATTTTATAAGGCTTTTTGCTGTGCTGGAAAACGCTGTAGCTCTGTCAACAGTCAACACCGATCTACAGCTAAGTTCATCAGGTTCGGCCTGACCTGAACCTGAATTTAAAAAACCCGACTTTTTCAGGTCAGGTTCAAGACAGACTTCATTTAACCCGAACCTGAATCAAGTCTGAAATTTGATGTTCAGCTTAGTTCAGGTGCAGGTTGACCCGGTTGTGAGTTTTTTTTTTAAACAGAGAAACAAAGTACACTACAGATCTGGTACGACTGGTACGATTCCCGAAATGTGTGCTGAATTACCCCTTTAAACCTCAATTGCAACTTTTTGGACGAAAAACGCAGGCATTTTTTTGCAACGTTCCCAGCTCTCTTTACGAATCGGCGAATCCGGTCGCCATATGGACCCAATGTTTCCACTTTAACCCCAAAGAATTCATGGTTTGCTATAATTGTTTTATATTTTTTCGCCTTTAGTTTTTTCGCGTTGTTTACACAATTTGTATGAAAAGATTCGGGTCAACCTGAACCTGAGATGACATCAAATTGCAGGCTTGATTCAGGCTCGAGTTTAATTCAGGTCGGACCTAAAATCAGATAATGAGGTTCAGGTCAAATCAGTTTCAGGCCAAGATCAGGTTCAGGCCAAGATCAGGTTCAGGCCAAGATCAGGTTCAGGCCAAGATCATGTTCAGGCCAAGATAAGGTTCAGGCCAAGATCATGTTCAGGCCAAGATAAGGTTCAGGCCAAGATAATGTTCAGACCAATATAAGATTCAGACCAAGATCAGGTTCAGGCCAAGATCAGATTCAGGTCAAGATCAGGTTCAGATCAAGATCAGGTTCAGGCAAAGATCAGGTTCAGGCCAAGATCAGGTTCAGGCCAAGATCAGGTTCAGGGCAAGATCAGGTTCAGGTAACTTGAACTAAATCAGGTCGAACCTGACCTATTCCGAGCCTTAAAGGGTGCCTAATGGATTGGGCAGGACCGTAGGTAGGAAATGTTGAGCTTAGGTAGTCAGTTGGCCTGATCAACGGAAACAAATATTCTGAAAAAACAAAGAAGTGAGTGGGCCCATGAAAGAGATTTTTATGAGGGGAAAACAACTTCGTAACTGTTATAAACTATTCGAATAATTTCTTTGCTGACCTTTTTAGAACCATTCATAACAGTTGAAGTTGGCTTTCACCTACGTAACTTTCTTAACTTTCAAGTGACTACCCGGTGGGTGGCACCCAGTTTTTACTTCAAAACATGTCTTTTTGAGCAAAGGTGTATAGTTGTACAAGTCGATCATTCTAAATTGTTGTGTTAATGGGCCATGGCTATTTCGACAAAAGTGACGTAAAGTATTATTTTAAACAAAAAGTTGTTCTACGACATGCCCAAAAAATGCACCAATTTTTTTTATAAAATTAATTAAAGTAATAAATGAAAGGAGCAGTTCAGTTAGTACAGCCGCCGAAATCCAAAAAAATGAGCGATGGCGGACACCTAAATTGAATTTCACATCACACTGTAACTCTTTATAACCCTAAAAATTGTTTGGTTTTTGATTTCCAGCGTAAAGACCGCTCATAACATAGTAAATACTATTCGGTAGTAAATTCCGCCTCCGTCAGTTTGTTTGCGGCTGTCAAATGGGGCTAAAATTTTGTAATTTTTTTCAAGAAAAATAACAAAATAAAAAGAACGGTACGTTTTAAAGGTATGCCGTAGAATAATTTACTGCTTACAATTACGTTTTACGTCTGTTAAAATTAACTTGTCAAAATAGCCATGGACCATTTAAATCGAATTTTGCAGAGACAGTTGACATTTCATCACCATATAAAATTTCTCCGTGTGACAATTTGTTTCATCAGATTTATAGTAACTATATGTGTGGAAGCCATCCGCCATTACAAGTCTCTGACTTTTAGAGACAACTGCTGAACGAACATTGCTTTTCAGTGCCACTTCTCATAATTTCTGTTCCAAACGTTTCACCTGTGCCTGGAGAAGTTAAATTCGTAACATACGGAATTGTGAGGAATTTTTGTTCAAAATTGCGTCCTCTTCATCCACAACTTCTATTTCTATGTAACTCCACAAGCCATCGTATATGCCGTTTTTGTTTCCTAAACGTAGTGACGGTCAACTGCTACCGCAAATACCTTACATGTTAAATAGTAGATTATGCATATTATCGACACAAAAGTTTTGAAATGAATTTTTAATTAATGTTATTTTATTGTTTTGGTATACGTATTTGCCAACAAACAAAAACAAATATTAAAATCAAATATCCCAATGGCATACATACAATGTAGAACGGGAGCATTACATAAAATATGAAAATAAGCAAAATATATGGGAAAATTGCAACTTGTTTCTATAGTTCATCAGAAGTTTTCATTCAAATTTTATTAATTCGGTAAAAAATTCAATTAAAATTGAATTTATTTAAACCAGAAAATTTTGACCAAATGACTTTTTCATATTCATTTCAAAAAGCTTGGTTTTTTGTAAATGGTTATCGTAGGCTCCACGTAGGAACATATTAAAGACTTTTAGAACACTCGGGGCTATAATATGCATATTATCATTACAGTACCCTTCATAATTCCTTTATGACAAACGAAGCGTCTTCATAAGATTTAACAAACTAAAGTGCTGATTTCGTCGTTTACAATTCATCAGTACACCTTGTCTACTAGACCATGTGTATATCAGCATATTATAGCGCTCAAACTGAAGTTTGACACACTCGTGTTATAAAATGTCGTATAACACACGAGCTGTAATTTGAGATCTTGTATCTGGGAGGGTTAAATAGCATCGGGCTGACACCTTCATATACGAGATCTCTAATTACAGCCCTTGTGTTATAATATACTATTATTGCATTGGTACCTATAATATGCCAATTATAGCACTCAAAACAACTGAAAATAGGACTATAATATGCTGATGAAACAAGGACACATTACCATATAACGTTATTATGGTAGACTCGACTAAAATCAGCGTTATTATAGTGGAATAGAATAAAACATATTTGAGTTAAATAAATTTTTTCGCTGATTTTCGTGAAGTATACAATAAACATCATTGCTGACTACAGGACCCCGAATTTTGTATTGCTCCGAGGCCCGGGCTGCATTGCGGACGAAGCACAGATTCACTTCACCTCGGTGACAGAGTGGAGTCTTTCAAAAGAATAGAAAGACGATTTACAACTGAAAAATTTCGATGAGCGGCAATTTCCTTTCTTAAAAGAATTGATCCCACTTTGGCTAGATCGTGACAAATATCTCTCAATGGGGTTCGCCCCTTTTTGCAACCTATTTTTAATCGAAAGCTGAGTGAAATTTATGACTTTCCTGATATTAGTTGTTTAAAAAAATTTTTATTTGGATTTTTAATCAAATAATTCGTAATTAAAGTGCAACTGGTTTAGCAGAAACTCAAACCAATTTTGATACGCCATCTCTATAATAATTTATACGTACTAAAAAATTCTTCTATACATTTAAGAGTGCACACTGCTTACAAAAGAGCCATCTGTCGGAATCTTTTTAGCTAATGAAAATTTGTATGAAAAAGTTGCAATTTTCTGTAACGTTTTTCTCTTAAAGCCATAAATGAAAACGAATGCTTATGTCGTCATTACCAAGGTTGTGCCCGCTAGTCATTTTTTTAGCGACGCTAACGCTAACGCTAGTTTCAAAAAATACTAGCGTCGCTAACTGATTCGCTAGTCTAAAAAAAACTAGCGCGCTAGTAGCGGCCGCTACTAGCGGTCGCTAATTTTTCGCTAATAATCCAATCTTGAATAGAAAAAACACCAAAAATTTTTGAAAAACTGGCATTCAGTCGAAAATAGACTGATGACTTGTGATGAACAGCTCCACATTTTAGCGAATCCATTAGCAATTAGCGAAAAATATTCGCTAATCGGATCTTAGCGAGCGCTAATCGCTACTAGCGAGCTACTAGTGTTCAGCGACGCTAACCCAACCATGGTCATTACATACTTAACCTATTTCCAAACAAAATTGCGGAAACACTTTTGGAGAAAACGTTTATATTTGCTAGAAATGTGAATCTCAAAATTTCACTGCAAAGTCAGTCTTTCAGGTTTTCCACTTAGTAAACACTTCAAAACGCATAATTTTTTTGACCAATGTGCTTGCTCACTTAATCTCTAACTGAATCATCAATTTGAATGACGAAAACATTTTCTAAAAGTCAGAAATTGATACAAAAAGTTTTGAGTTGATGACTGCAAATAAAACTGGCCGCCATCTTTTTTGGCTTTTGCCGTTTACATATATTTGCAAATGTATCAACTCAAAAAGTTTTTATCCATTTCTGACTCGTAGAAAATGTTTTCTGTCAATATCGAATACGATTACGATAATCGAAGGATTCAAATTAAAATTTATTTAAATTAAAACTCAATATTTCTATTATTTGGCGCAATTCCTTTCGGTTTGAGATTATGACACATTCATCAAGCTAAATTACACGACACTGTCGAAATTTAGAGGCAAAAATCCAAAAAACTATGGTAACAGTATAATGCCAATAGCCTAGATTCGATGACAAGTCGATTTTAAACGAAATTCTTAATTTATTTATGAAAATATTTGATAATAGGCGGAGCGCGATTACTTTGTGTACTTGTTGATTTGTCGTTCTTTTGTGTTCGCATCAATTACTTCTGAGACTCTGGCCAATATAACTCCCTCGAATAACTTGGAACTGCAACTCTTTCTTTCTTTCTTTCTTTCTTTCTTTCTTTCTTTCTTTCTTTCTTTCTTTCTTTCTTTATTGGCATCACATGTATAAGGCCTCGCAGCCTTTTAAATTACACATGTACACGTACAATGTCAACGCATAAAAAATACAAATTGAAAAATAAATGAAAATACAAATTACAAGTAGTTAATATTTAAGTGAGCACTGCTCAGTTACACTACGATAAAGCCGATAACTAAGAATAAAATAAGCTATATAAATCAATTAATTCCAAACGAAAAACAACATACAGTGCTAATTACAGCCCAAAACAGTATCAGTCGACTAACTCCGATAAATACCATCAACCCGTACAGAATAAGGTAAGCGCCAAACATGTTCCTACGCTGGTGCTAGATCGCCGAACAACCGATGAATTGATGATATGCGCATAGATCAATGGGGTTCTTTATCACTGTGGTGTTCTCTGCATGCAATTTTAAAGCGCGTTAACGTTGAGCTCCTTTTGATAGAAGGAGGTAAAGAATTGTACAGCGAGACTCCATGAACAAAAAACGATCGCGATAAAACATCGCTCTTCACTCTCGGAAGCAACAGATTGAAAGTTCTCACATTGGAGGTAGGGTTGAGAAAGTCCCACAAATAATCAGGTTGTTTTGTCAGCACAGTTTTATGCATCAGTACGCAAGCCTGATGATCAAGATAACTAAATAAGTCGCACCCGATTACGGCGTTAATGTCGTCAGAGGTCGACTCATAGCGGCCCAGCCCACACACGAACCTCACACAAGCCTTGAATGCCCTCAGAGGAACATCTTTGATCGAAAACTGCATCCTACCTAACACAGCCGAGCAATAGCTAAAGTGCGGGAGAAGGAGAGATTTCACCAGCAACAGTCTTGTGGATCGCGGAAGGTAGCTCGAGTGCTGCCACAAGCAGCGCAGGCCTTCGAACACTTTAGCTGCTACATACTGAGCATGAGAACGAAAATTTAACCGACAGTCTAATATCACTCCGAGGTCCTTGACCGAGTCATCATATTCGATAGTGACCCCATTGAGCTTCAATTTCGGAAAATCCCCCGGCCAATTTTTGCCCGAAAATCGTACGGCCTTACTCTTTCCTGCGTTGAGAACCAAGCCATTCGCTCCGGCCCAGCGAGAGATCACACCAAGATCAGCTGACAACTTCGCCATGTCTTCATGAATAAAGTCCCTACGAATACCCGAATACAACTGAACATCGTCCGCGAAGAGATGAACTCGCGATTGACTAACCACACGCGGCAAATCATTAATAAATATCGAAAATAGGAGCGGCCCAAGGACTGAGCCTTGGGGAAGACCGATAGTCACGTCGCACAGCTTCGAGCTGAATCCATTCAAAAACAATTTCTGCTTCCTTCCCGTCAAGTAGCTATTCACCATGCTTACTGCAGATGATGAGAATCGGAACTCGCATGCGAGCTTGTCAAGTAGCCGGCGATGACCAACAGTGTCGAACGCCTTCGAAAAATCAAGCAGTAAAAGTACCGTCGCTAAACCATCCTCCAGATTATTTCTAACGTCCTGACTAATCTTAAGTAGAGCGGTACCCGTCCCATGATTCGAACGGAAACCCGACTGGAGTCGGTGCAACAGCTGAAACTCTTCAAGGAAATCATTCAACTGACTTTTCATCAGTTTCTCCAAAGCCTTCGATATCGCCGGTAGCATGCTAATCGGCCTGTAATCATTAATTGTTCGATTCCTAGTATTCTTATGGCGCGGGATCACCTTAGCCAGCTTCCTGTGGCTCGGAAAGCGGGACTTAGTGAGAATAGCGGTAAAGATCCCCGTTATAGCAGGAAGAACAGCTGGAAGCACTAACTTGACAAACGAGATTGGAACACCATCTAAACCCTCTGCATTCGATCTGACGGAAAAAATCGATTTGCATACTTCATCCTCAGTAACCGCTCTGAACGAAAATTCTCTCACCGATGGACTACGCGCTGGCCGACTGCTCGGCACTTGAGGTGTGAATGAATGCAGGAAAGGCCGAATAGATTCCCCGAGCGAAGTGGTCATTAAATTCGTCAGCCGTGAATGGCAAAGCCCCATCATCAGAATTCGAAGACGAGGTAAGCCCTAATCCACGAAGACGGTTCCACAGCTTCATTGTCGGCTTAATCGAAGCAAACTTACGCGCATAGTAACGACGCTTGGCCAACCGAGCACATTGAACAGCTCTATTTCTAAGTATCTTGAATCTGGCGAAATTCTCGTTTGTCCGTCGATGCTTCCAATTAGCATAAGCAAGGTCCCTATCCACCATTGCCTTGCTGACTTCTGAGTCGAACCACGGAGCCGAGATCTCCTTTGGACGAACCAATTTCATAGGACAATGTAACTCTAGGAGACGTGATATCTCTACATAAAAACACTCCACCGAGTCCTCAACATCTACCTTACACACGAGTCTAGTCCAGTCGATCGAGTGAGCATCTTCCATCAGCCTCCCCCTGTCGACTCCATGCATGTCGCGCCTCCAGATCTGCTTGTCACTCAAAACCGACATATCACAGCGATACGACGCGACATGAAGATCAAATCATGTTTCGAAATCCCACTAAGACTAATTTGGGAGAATCTGGAGACTTTATCGATTCTGTCTACAAGAAAGAGGTCTAAACACTCTAAACACACACTAAAGGCTCTGCATAATATCGTGGAAAACTTCAACATCTTCCACATCGGGGGTGTCAGGAATTGTTCTGACCTAAAACAGACCCAAGTGAAATAACTGATGAAATTATAAAGAATCAAGCAGCCATTTGAAATGATTTAAATTGAATTAAATCAACTTAGCCGTTGCCTATTTATCGGCCTATAAATAGAGTCAAAATGTATGAATAAAGAGCATTCAGAACGAGGAGTTCACGGGGACAACATCCCCAAGCGAATCGTTTTCTTTGTAGTAGAACGTGTAGAAGTTGGAAAATATGTTCAATTATTAGCGCTTGCGGGCTGGGGTGAATAACCCACTAGTAATTGAACATGAGAGAGATAGAAGTAGAGATAGAAAGTAGAAGTTGTAACAGGGGGGCTTATACATAACAACGAACAATATCTTATGTGAAGCGACGCATAGTTCTACGAACATATACTCGAGCATGCCAATTCGACTGACGGACTTTGATATTACTCTAGATGCAATCCCTTTCCTGACATATAGCGCAACCCCACCGTAGCGTCTCAATTCCCTATCATTACGATGCAATGTGAACCCATTAAACTCGACTGACTTCTCGGAGGTGTAAGATTTGAAATGAGTCTCCGAGATCGCTATACAGTGCACATTAACTCCCTTTACAACATTACGAAATTCGTCGATCTTTGACCTCAGCCCATCTGGATTGAGGTGACTAACATTCAAATACACTTCGGAAAAGCCGATTTTAGTACAATATTCTGTGTCGCGATCGGCCACTGAAAATGGGTGCCGCGGAGAAGAGTGAAGGCAGAAGTTAGTGGTACTTACTTGGTAGCTCCAGGCTCCTGATACGAATTGTGCAATTATCAGTTCAAGGTTGATGTCAATAAAGGAGTCAGTTGAACTGTCGAAGCTTTGAGCAATGAAACAAATTATAATTTAATAAAAAATTGAGTAAAAAAAAAAGAAAAATATTAAATAACTTCAATAATAGAAAGTCGGCCGTATTTGAGTTAATGTTAGAGTGGCGAGCGGTATGCGTTAGCTGGAGAGCGTCGTAGCTTCGACAGCATCTTCTGCCATATCTGACCATGATTGATGCAATGAGGGTTGGGTGTCGATTGAATGGAATTGGCATAGCTGTGGTGATGTGGCTGTTGACTCAGTACGCGGCTTTTTCGAATGATTTTTGGCGCTTCTGATGTTCTTTATCGCTGTAGTGGGCTTTGACGCTTGTGCTATATTATTGCTCACGTTGACCGTTTCGTCGAGAAATTGTAAGGTGCTGACCATAAGCGGTTTCCCATCAGGCTTAAGTAAAATATGGCATGTTCCATCTCGTGTGAAGAGTTTGCTGATTAGACCCCCTCGTTTGGCATTCTCGCAAGCTTGGAATATTTTGTAGTTATATGGGATTAGGTTTTCCTTCACGAAAATTCGCTCCGTTACCGTAAATCCAATTTCCGCCAAGTTCAAATTCTTGTGGGCTAGATATTTACTGAAGAAATTATCTTTCTCAGCGTTGGATGTGAACTTAGCCATGATATGTGGTGGATTCGTTGTGTCACTATTACACAAACGTTTCTTGAGATTCACTTGGCCAGTTTTACGCAGTCGGAAAGCACGAATCATATTAATATCCACCTTGCACTTTATTGCACCGGCAATTTTCACGACGATGCTTGCACACGATTCCTTCGTAGTCACTGGAACTCCAGAAATAATGAGTTCTGATGACCTCTGCATGCGGGCTATAGTGTCCTCCAAGTGGACGATACGCGCCTGTTGCGTTAATTGTTCATTCTCAACTTTTTGCACCGAATTATGGAGGTTATGTGACAGCGAGTCGAAGTCACGTTTCACATCAGCCCGTATTTTCGCAACTTCAGTTCTAAATCCATCCATGATACGCTCGGACAGCTTGTTGTTTTCATTGGCGATAAGCTTCGCTACATCGTCGAGCGAGTTGATACCCATAGCAGTATGATTTCTTCAATGGCGTGCAACGATATTATTGAAAAAAATGACGATAGTAATGGCGGCTTCCCAATACAACTTATTAACAATCCAGCGGTACGAAGTCGAAGAACTCAATCTGGCCGACTATTATTTGTATTTGATTTATAGCATTTTATTTTTATCGGCCAAAAGAAACCAAAAAAAAATAGTCGTCAGACAAACAATAATTCAGCGTTGTTTAGCAGGTGAATCCGTTCGAAGAGAATAAATTTTGTTTATCGTACTTCAGTATTCACAATAGCTTTTGTTTACGGAGCAAACACTCACACGTCTTTACAGCATGAACAACTGAATTGAACTCAGAAGTGAATTTGGCCTATAGTTCACAGGTAATGCGGGTTGCTTGTTAGGCTTCAAAAATACGATAACCTTTGATGTCTTCCACAGTTTGGAGATTTTGCCAGTCTCATATACGTCGGTATAGAACTTCGCCATCCACGTAATTGCCTTTGGGCCCAGGTTCTTGAGAAAATTTGTAAAAATATTGTCCGTACCTGCAGCTTTACCGTTCTTAACATGGCTCAGTGCTTCGCAAATTTGCTCTACTGTTACCGGTGCTGCAAAAATCGTCGAATGTTGGCTACGTCTCAAATTCGATAAGTATCCTTTTTTGACCATCATTTTCTGCTCAAAGCTCACAATTCCCTTTGAGTTTTCAACAAGTTGCGAGGCTATTTGATCCGGCGTGACTGGATACACTTTGTTGGGCTTACGTGATTTGCCATTCAATCGATGGATTGATTTGGCGAAACTGAGTGATTCCATTTTTTCTTCCCAGATAGTTTTTCGATTTTGATCAAGCGATTCCAACAGTTGTTTTCCGATGTCTCTGTTTCCTGTGGTTCTAAACTGATCGTACAATGTTTGGCTCTCTTCATTCCAGCCTGGAATGTATGCGTCTCTGTGTCCACGAGGAATCGATTTTTTGCAGTTGAAATTACGAGCCCAGTGAAACGTTCGTAACTGAACGAGATAGGTGGAATTCTGGTTATTGTCTGATCGACTGTTTGACTCTCCAATTAGCCTTCGAAAAATTCCATTTGTTGTTTTTGTCAGCTCGTACTAACGGTAACTGTAGTCCAACATGAACCGCCAAAATCTTTCGGGTCGCTGGTAAAACTTCGCCATCGACATCATTGGACACGAAACACAAGTCCGGTGTGAACGAGCGAGTCCATCTTGCCGATTCGAAGGTACCTGGATCATCAGCGCCGTAAAGAAGTGAAAAATTTTCACTCGACATCCAATCGCAAAGTCTTTTTCCGTCTTGATTTTCGTCGCTGTAGCGCCATACGGGATGGTGACTGTTAATATCTCCGATGACTATTGAAGGTTCTATGAACGATGGAAAGACATTGTTCTCACACCTGGCTGATGGTGGCTTGTACACGTTGTATATTGATAGGTCGTTCATCTTAATGCCAGTGCAAAAAGGGTTGGTATGAGGAATTATCTCCGTAAACGGTAGCAAATAGTCTTTGACGTATGTCGCCAATCCATCACCTTTCAGGCAAACTTTGAAAGTTATATCCTGAACGGTAGTCGAAGTTTCGTCGAGAACAAAGCTCCGAGTCACACTGACAATCAAAAAACTGATCGGCGCACACCTCTAGTTGAGGGGTGAGAGGTTGGTCAGAAAAGGTACCCTGCAAATGGCTCTAGGACCGATTATCCCCAGTCAAAATATCCCACAAAAAACGGACAAAATATCCCCAGATGTAATGTCTACTCAGAAATGATGAATATAGGTAGGTATTATTAAATAGATATTATATTGTGTGTTGGGGGGCTCTTACATAAATGGGGTACTGCCACAAACCTTAGACCCCACAAGGGGGACCCCGCTTTTTTGTTTTTGGTTGTTTATTTCAGGCCTGCGGCGCTAAGTACACTTTACATTGAATATTCTTAATTTTTTGAATGTGGATATTTTGTTTGAAGGGATATTTTGCTCGGGGATATTTTGTCCTTTTTTTTAATGGAAAAATTTTGGTTATTTTGTCTGGGGATATTTTTTTTTTGGGAAATTCATTCTTAACCCCCCTGCAAATATCTTGTCGTGTCTTTTACTTTGATACAACCCATACACATTCACAAAACCTCGAATTGTCGTGTCTTTTATGTAACGTTTCACTCTTTTGGACTGTTAGATAAGACTATCTCAATCACTCAACCACAAACGCGTGAGGCATTCAGAAGGCCTTTGTTCGCACTGCTTATTTGACAGAGATTGAGTGTTTTCATTGGAATTCTGTTCAATTTTTCCAACGCACATCTCAAATGTTGAAAATACGTTATCTTATTCTATTTTAATATCTGCGGGGAAAAATTGAACCGTATCCAAATGACCACACTCTATTGGGTGGCAATTGGATTTTAAGGGATTTCTCACTGTTGCTTCGAATGGATTTTGCAATATTGTCATTAACATTTTGTGAATACTTGCAAAGATATAGGTAAACTGGTGGTGGAAATGCAGGTGGTATGGTTATCTGTAACATCCTTTAATTCACACCACCATTCCACAATATAAACGAATAACTAAAGCAAACATTTACATTCGTTTGTAATGTCAATTCCAATAAACAAAACCAGTATCAGCTCCGTGCCATTTGAAACTAGATTGATGGCATTAATTTGTCAGGATTTGGAATTAAATTGCATGTTGTTGACATTACCAAGTTTATCTGTACCTTTTTGCTTTCATAAGTTTTATAGCTAATTCTGTGAAAGTTCCCTATCGAGATGTTACAAAATGCTGAAGGCGATAAATTTCCGTTTGTATACCCGTAATTGACGTAAGTGTTACTGAAAATGAGATTTATTGAAAAATGTGCGGTAACAATTTGTTTGATTAAATTGTTAGTTGGCTAACCTAAGTCGGATCCCATATTAGAGTAGAGATGTTGCTTATAGTTAAAAAAAATTCTATAAAATAGTGTAAGCACAATTCACTCCGATACCCATCTCCTTCTTCACGTTCTAATTAAAAACTTGATTTATAGCTTTTTATCCTCTTAATACTTACGTTCAATATGGAGAGGAATGAGAAATAAATTCTTCAAAAGTGAAGCTGGAAAATTTTTATTTTTTCAACTCAAATTAGGTGAGAAAACTGAATTTCAACTTTGAGTATTGAAATAGTTGACTGTGTAGCTGTTTCGCGGACGAGGGGTACACGACTCGCAAAAACGTGTGCCATGATTTTTTGTAAGATTTTTGTGATTTTTTAAGCTTTTAAATGATTTTTAAAACGTTTCCAGAGCAATTCAATTCCATAAAAGATTTTTCGATTAGATAGCTTTCAGAGAAACAAAAGTTTTTAAAAATCGGATGATGTTGACAGACAGACGGACGGACATTTTTTCGACCCGTACGAAGAACGAAGTCTTATGCGTTTACCACGACGTTTGTAACCATCCCAATTTCAACCGGGGAGTAGGGGGGAGCATCGATCATGGTCCTTAGATGACGACCCCAGGGCCGCCGAGCTAGGGCTGTTCAAGTGGTTTTTGGTTTTTTTGTACATAACTCGAGTAAATCTTTTCTAATTTTCATAATTGATTTTTTAATCGACAGGTCTATGAAAGCCCAACAACGAGTTTCTGCTAGCGCTCTGCATGTTTTTGGTACATAACTCGAGTAAATCTCTTCCGATTTACAAATTCTTTTTATCGTATCCCGTTTTATAGAAGAAAATTTTTTTATTAGAAACCCTTGGACTCAGTTAGGACCCTAAAACTGGGTTTCTACTAGGGCCCAACGTGTTTGCTTACATAAATTGGATAAGTCCTAACTAATTTTGGTGGTTCTTCTTTTTCTCGCAATCGAGTCACGAATTATATTCAAAAACAAATTTGGAACCGATGCATGAGCTTAGGGCTGAAGTAGGCCTCATGTCTGTCCCTAACCAAAAAAATTTTTTTTGTCATGTTGCAGAGCTAGTTGACGGAAACATTTTTTTCTAAAGTGTGTGTCCGAGTAATATCCTAATGGCCCTGGGTCGGTGGATCTGCCCTAGAAAAAAAATGGTTTTTCACCATGTTGTAGAAAAAATGGAGGGAAATATTTTTGTCTATGTAAGTATTTGTATTTGTATAAGGCCTCTTTGGACGGGTTTTTCAATATTGCCCTCTCGGCTAAGCTCCCCCCCCCTACTACCGGGTCGAAATTGGGGTAGTCACAAACGTCGTGGTTAACGCATAAGACCCCTTTTCGAAAAACTTCGTTCTTCGTACGGGTCTAAAAACTATTTTTTGGGCTAGGGCCGGCCTTAGTACCGATCTAGGGCTCTCGAGAGAGGCCTCAAATAAAAACTTCCATAGACAAAAAAATTTCCTTCAATTTTCTCTACAACATAGCAAAAACCTTTTTTTTTTGGTTGGGGCCGACCTTAGGCTCACTTATGCACAGGCACCGGGCCCAAATTTGTTTTTGAATATAATTTGGTAATCTGTTATCTATGTAAACAAACACGTTAGGCCCTAGTAGTACTCAGTTTTAGGGTACTGACTGAGTCTGTCGTGCTGGTGCTTTTCTATCTAGATTGAAACTTGTTCTTTGACTTCGTTATAATATTTATTTCAGCTTCTTTACTGTACAAGTTCCAAACACGAAGTGAATAATGAGTACGATACAATCGTAACTCATTTTAGTACTAGTAGTAATGAGTGCCGTCAATTCTATCGCATACAAAAACCTCTTAAAAGGTAGAGTGTGACGCAGTCCGTAAGTCCGCTTCCAAAATTAATGATATCGCTTGAGGTGACGCTATCGCTGATAATACGCAGAGTTTGTTTGAAGGGAACCTTGTGTTCAAAGTTTTAATTTCCTGAAAAAATTACAGCTCTTTTTTTTAAAACAAAATTACGTTGTGTTGAAAAATTGCGTCACAAATGCCGGATCCACCAGCGGAATAATTTTTCTGTACTTTCAGTTTTTGCGCTGCAAAAATTTGACTTTTGTTTCCTATTGCGTAGATTGTTGAAGGTAAATTTAAATTTTTGCGCGTGAAAACTGAAAGTATTGAAAAATTATTCCGCTGGTGGGCCCGGCATTTATGACGCAATTCTTTTAACACTATGTAATTTTGTTTTGAAAAAAGCGCTGTAATTTTTTCAGGAAATTAAAACTTTGAACACAGGGTTCCCTTCAAACAAACTCTGCGTATTATCAGCGATAGCGTCACCTCAAGCGATATCATTAATTTTGGAAGCGGACTTACGGACTGCGTCACACTCTACCTTTTAAGAGGTTTTTGTATGCGATATCAGTAGTTTTGGAAGTTTTCAGTTGTTATAACTAAACTTCATGTGAAAAATTTTCTATTTCTATTCTCTATTCTATTTTCTTATTTCTATTTTCAGAAAATTAATTTGTCGCTTGCTGCAGGAATTTTTCCACAAGAATTCAAATACGCTAATATCACACCAGTAATTAAGTCAGGGAATAAGTCAGATATCTCGAATTACATACCCATTTCCATTCTGAATGGATTCAGTAAAATATTCGAGCGTCTAGTACATTCAGTCTTCTATGAACACATCTCCCCGTACCTGAATGACAGCCAGCATGGCTTTGTGAAAGGAAGAAGTACGATGAGTAACTTGATGGAGTATGTGGATTATTTGTCAGAATCATTAGACAACAACATTCAAGTTGATGCAATTTACACAGATTTTGCTAAGGCGTTTGACAGAGTCAACATCGACATTCTCCTCGGGAAGCTGGCGTCGTTCGAGATATGTGGAAATATTCTGAGATGGTTCGAATCCTACCTGAGAAATAGGAAGCAATGTGTCCGATTCGGAGGAAGCACATCGGAAATTTTCATGCCATGCTCTGGGGTACCGCAAGGGTCTCTACTAGGTCCGCTCCTATTTATCATTTATGTGAATGATCTGCCTGATTCGTTGTGGTCTAAGAATTTAGGATATGCTGATGATTTCAAGATCTTTAGGCAGATACGATCGGCACAAGATTGTTATTCACTGCAATCTGACTTGAGTAAGCTTGCTATGTGGTCAGAAGAAAATGACCTGGACTTAAACGTGCAGAAATGTTCCATCATCACTTTTACTCGCAAAAATGACGTCATCAGGTTTGATTACAGGGTTAATGACCACATCCTACAGAGAGTGAATGAGGTCAAGGATTTGGGAATTTTCTTTGATAGCAAACTTTGTTTTGACGTGCACATTAACTATATTTTTAGGAAATGCAGTAGGTTGCTAGGTTTCGTCTTCAGGGCTTGCGCACGCTTCAAAAATGAAAAATCATTTGCATTCTTATATAACTCTCTGATCCGTTCAGTGATGGAATATGGGTCAGTTATATGGAACCCCTTCTATAAAGTGTACACTTCCAAATTGGAACGAATTCAACGCAAGTACACCAGAATGCTTTATTTTAGAATGAGGTATAAGAAAGTATCATATGAACAAAGACTGATTGCTTTGAACATGAGAACGCTAGCAAGTAGAAGGCTCATAACAGATGAACTGTACCTTTTCAAAATTGTAAATGGACATATTCGATCTGAACTCTCCAGTAAGGTAAGTTTTGCGTCCTATGGATACTCTATCCGAAACATGAATCAATTTATACATAGGACACCTCATACGAACATTCTGTTCAAAGCGCCATCTGTCAGGCTCCCTAGAAACCGTGACCATACTTTTAAGGGCATTGCTGTACGAAGTGACATTTCTATTGGCGTGTATAAGAATATTATATCAGCTTTTCCCACTGTGCCTGGATCATCGGAGTTTTTAATATATTGATGTCTGGTTTTTAACCCTTTAGCGTTTGATCTTTTATTACTTTTGTTTCAAGTTCGACATCGCGCAGACACAGCTTTCTCTTGCTAATTTGGTGAAGCGGTACTTCGTTTTGATCTATGATAAACCTCTCTCCTCAATTCTATCTTCTTAATCAAATTTTCTACCTTCTTTGATCAAACTTTTGTTTTTCTTTTCTTATTAGTGAAATCCATATTGATTTGAATATTTTTTTTTTTTTCTTTCTCTTTTGTATTATATTTTTTTTTGTTTTAGTTTTCCCTTTACTCTGCTTTTATTGTACAGCAGAGATGAGCAATTTATTTGCGTAATTTTGAGTTAATATGTTATTGGAGAAATCTGTATATTAACCCTAAATAAATAAATAAATAAATAAATAAATAAATAAAAGAAAATTTTCTAAGAAAAAAAAATTTCTCCGAAAAAAATTGTTCTCCTACACCTTAGGCTACCATCGGAACACTTCGTATCACCTTCGGCTACCTTCGGAATATTTTGTAGCACTTTCGCCTGCCTTCAGGACACTTCGTGTCACCTTAGGCTGCCTTCGGAACACATCGTGTCACCTTCGACTACCTTCGGATCACTTCGTGTCACCTTCGGCTACCTTCGGAACACTTCATGTCACCTTCGGCTACCTTCGGAACACTTCATGTCAGCTTCGACTACCTTCGGAACACTTCGTGTCACCAATTCTTCCCACTGATTCATATAACTTTCCTGAAGAAACTAACTGTCTAGGTATTCTTATACAGAATTTAGCAAAAAATCCAAGATGGCGCCGCTATGACAGCTGGCAGTCATTTTCTAACGATACCAAAAAATGCTCCTGATGAAACTCTATAACTTTCTAGAAGAAACCATCTCTCTAAGTAGTGTCATTGCGGAGCTAAAATTCGAAAACCGAAAAAGCATAAACGACAATCCAAGATGGCGCCGCTATGACAGCTGGCAGCCATTTTCTTTAGATCCCAAAAAATTCTCCTGATGAAACTCTATAACATTCTAGAAGAAACCATCTCTCTAAGTAGTGTAATTCCGGAGCTAAAATTCAAAAACCAAAAAAAAAACCTAATTTATTGCTTGGGAAAATTCAAGATGGCGCCGGTTTGACTGCTGGCAGCCATTTTCTAATGATACCAAACTCTATTATTTTCCCGAAGAAACCAACTCTCTAGCTATTGTCACTCCGCAGCTAAAATTCGAAAACTCCGAGCATTACCTAAAAAACCCTCAAAATTGACCACTTTTTCCCATGCCACGGCTTTTCCAGAATTTTCCCGGAAAAGCGGCATATGAAATTTTTCATTTGGGGCCGAGACTGACGTTCCCTGAAAATTTCAAGAAGATCGGCTGTCTAGTTCTCGAGATCG
>CM055403.1:147436173-147457606 GCA_029228625.1 Pseudolycoriella hygida
AACTAATGCAAATACCGTATAGCGTACCTTAGTTAACATATTATTGATGAAAAAATTACTGAAAAAATGTAACTTTTTATTTGATTAAAAATGTTGTCGAAGTTTCATCACATCAAAAGCTGGAATTTACATATTGTAGCCAATGCAGGGTATCGTATCGAACGGGTGTTTTTTGTTGATGATGAAAATTTTATTTGCATGAAATCTTGTTGGCATATAATATTTGTTTAGGTTTTCTCTCGTTTGCTTGACGCGTGAGTGGTGTGTTAGAGTGGCACAGGTGCCAAATTTGAAACAATAAAAAAAAGTAGGGAAAAGGAACTGCTGAACATGTTCTGACATATTTGAGAGGCAACATTTTCGAATTTATTATTTCCACTCGATTCAAATATTGGAATTATGTTCGTCGATATATTTTATGCTTGAACGTCAATAAAGTTTTTTTCCCCCGAACCAACACCACTGCGACAACCGCAACTACATGTGGGACACATGTGATCCATTCGCAAAATAGGAACACGAGCTCAGCATCTGAGATAATATTCAAATACCACGCCCATTAAAGCTGCGGAAAAATATAAATATGACGTGGAATAGTCACCGTCCTGTACTTATTGTCATCGATTTTTATTTATTTCATATTCCCATAAAAAAATTGAAATATTACGGTCATTGGTGTACATTATAGCCGTTTCATACTTTTTATAAAACAAAATTTTAAAAGGGAAAGCTTTATGTACTTTCACAAGATCGATGTTCACCAACTGTTGTTTGGTAAGTGCGAAAAATGGTTATTTTCTAAATTTCCGCCAGTTGTAGATGATTTTTGTTTCACTTTGGGAAAGTTTAAGGGTTTGGTTCATTGCATTCAGTGTTGGACTAGAGCATCAGTTTGAAAGTGCGATCGGGCAAAGAAAAAATAGAAAAGAAAATTGCAAATTTCTTCAGCTCCTCCCTTCCCCACAAATGGTTCACTTCTGTAGTGCCGGCGCGGCGGTCTCGAGCTACCAGTATATGTAACTCCTGTTTTAGGCGATTTAATTAACTTCTGTTTGCTTTAATTGCACAGCACACATTCGGCGTAAGCGCTAATAGTTATTAACTGCGTTGGCAACGTAATTACAACAAAAGCCTCTTTTAAAATGGAAATGTGACGCAAGTCCTCTTCCAAAACAACTGATATCAATTTGGGTGACGCTTAAAGCTTCGGAACGCAAAAAATTCTTTTGAAATATTTCCGAATAAAAATATATGAAGGGACCCGTACGTATCAGAATAGATGCGGCAAACAGAGTTGATGTTACGAAAAGACTCGAACGTATTTAAGTAAATATTGCCTTACGTCCACATTAAATTGTATCGAAAATTGCCGATCGGGCAATATTGAAAAACCCGTCCGAACAACAGTTTAAAATACCTTTTGAAAGCACAAACTTGATCCCCAAATAGACGAAAATATGCACCTCAATTTTCTCTACAACATAGCAAAAAGCCATTTTTCGGGCTAGGGCCGAGCTTAGTCCCACCTAGGGCTCTCAGGAGAAGCCTCGTACAAATTCTTCCATAGACAAAAATATTTCTCTCAATTTTCTCCACAACAAGTCACAACTTCGATGTATATATGGTACCGCGTGCCCATAATTCAGTTGTAACACACTTGCAAATGTTTGCGATATTCGAGCCGAAGGAGAGCCATTTCAATTCAAACTTTTAATGCATAAGCGAGCGGGATGTTGGAAACAAACAAAAAAATCGCAATTTTTCACCCGTTTACTTCGACATGATCAAAGTAGGAATGTTTATTTTGTTCAGTACGATTAGATAGTTTCACACCGTACTATGTAAATTGAGTTACATGGCTTTGTATAGTTCAAACATGGTTATCTGCAATTTCGTGGCATTTACTTTGTCTTATATAATAGCGATGAAATTTCAGTGTAACACAAAAATATCGCTAGCTATGTATTGAAAACATTTATTAAGTAGCGCTAACTACTTCATCTTTTCACACTTCATGTCCGTCCGTCTGCATGTGCTTCAGGGCCTCACCGATGATTTACAGTGAACTCATCGATGATTCACCGGGGAATCACCGATTCACAGAGTATCACTGATGATTCACTAATGAATCAGTGATGATTCACTAATGAATCACTGATGATTCACTAACGAATCACTTATGATTCACTAATGAATCAGTGATGATTCACTAAAGAATCGCTGATTATTCACTAATGAAGCACCGATGATTCACTAATGAATCACTGAGAATTCACTAATGAATCACTGATAATTCACTAATGAATCACTGATGATTCACTAATGAATCATTGATGATTCACTAATAAATCACTGATGATTCACTAATGAATCACTGATGATTCACTAATGAATCACTGATGATTCACTAATGAATCATTGATGATTCACTAATAAATCACTGATGATTCACTAATAAATCACTGATGATTCACTAATGAATCACTGATGATTCACCAATGAATCACTGATGATTCACTAATGAATCACTGATGATTCACTAATGAATCACTGATGATTCACTAATGCATCACCGATTATTCACTAATGAATCACTGATGATTCACTAATGAAGGGATCGTGCACATATGACGTCACGTTTGCTATAAAAAATGAGCATCCATAAAACGGTCATAACTTAGTCAAGACAGCAAATTCTGTTTATAGGACTCTGGCTACCCCCCCAAATAGGGGGTGTATTTGAAGGGGGGGGGGCAGCCGGAGTACTATAAGCAAAATCTCTTACCAGTTTGGAGTTATAGACTTTGTGGATTTTATAGCAAGCGTGACGTCATATGTGTACTACCCCTAATGAATTACTGATGACTCACTAATGAATCACCGATGATTCACTAATGAATCACAGATGATTCACTAATGAATCACCGATGATTCACTAATGAATCACCGATGATTCGCATTCACTCACTCGTAGTGTGTAATATACACTCGAACGGTTAACAATCACGTATATTGAATGTCGATCCAACGCAGTCTGCAACTGCACTGGTTACCCAACACTTAAGAACAGTTTATTTTGTAGGATTTATGATTGATGGGGGTTCAAATCAACATACACTTTCGGTAAAATAATCGATGGGGTCTGCAGCGCCACCACTGCCAAAAATTTTTGAACCGCCGGAATGTGGAAACTGATAAACAAAATGAGTTAGTAGAACTTATAGCAATATAATGTTCGAATGACACTTTCGAAAAAAAAGTTCAAAGAGTGCTTTAGGAGAGAATACAGCAAGTATTGTCGATGCAAATGGTAATCGGTCTGGTGGAGGATACAAATAACGTTTTCCTCATTTGGCAGCAATTGCTTAAACGGTTTCTTCAAGGGTGGTTGTACATCACTTTTCAAACGCTGGCAAAAAAGTTAATTGGATCTTCTCAATTAAAAAAAGTCGGTTTATTCATCAAAATTTTACGTTGATTTAGTACGTAGTAAACATTTTATTTTTGTTTGCATAATCATTTCTGTCTGCTTATGTTCCAATGACATACTAAGTAAAGATTGGCATTCTCTAACAAAAAGCAAGAAGCCAACAAGAAATGTGTATTGGTAAACCAACACATTTGGATTACGTATTTTCAACTATGTGCTGTGCATTCTACACATAAATTTACGCATTTTCATGTTTGCTTCAGCTGATGGTTACGCAAACTCAAGAAGTTGCGATAATAGTTAACAATTTGGAAGGTGATCAGTCAATGTAAATTATTTTTTAAATTGTACATGCAACTTTCGTTCGCTCAATAAACTAAATCTTTTAAATCATTTATTTCCTTGAAACTTTTTTTTTAATCGTATGGCAAAGACACCAAATTTCAAAATTAACAAATTTTCATTTTAAGTACTGAAGACTTAACATCTAAGTCAGTTCGACTTAACGATCAATAAATTTCGTCATTCGGAGAAAACGACCCATGGACAAAAAAAAACCGGACAAAATAACCCCCGGACAAAAAAAAACGGACAAAATAACCCCCGGACAAAATAACCCCCGGACAAAATTACCTCCGGATAAAATTACCCCCGGACAAAATTATCCCCGGACGAAATACCCAGCATTTGGAGAAAGAGCGATCGAAATTATAACCCCCCTGAAATTATGGTGTACGCCATTAATCCGGACATCAAAAATCCTGACACCAAAAATCCTGACAGAAAAATCCGGACAATCAAAAATCCGGATGACCAAAAATCCGATAACTAAAAATCAAGACGACCAAAAATCCGGATGACCAATAATCCTGATGACCAAATATCCAGATGACCGAAAATCCGAATTATAACAAACAAGGCGCCGCGCCGCAGGCCTGAACTTTATGGGAAAATAAAAAAGCGGGGTCGAGAGGCGGCAGCCTCCGTGATAGAGGGTGGGTCAAGGGGGTATGGCCCCCCTTGCGGGGTCTAAAAGGCGGAGCCCCTAGCGGGGTTTGGGGCAGAGCCCCATACTTGTAAGGCCGCCTCCAGGGCATATTGTAGCTCGCCGCAGGGCGGGGATTTAGGGGGAGAGCCCCCTACATGATAAAAACAACATATGCAAACCATGCTTTGTGCGAAATTTGTCCGGATTCTTTTTTAACATTTCATTATTTCTTGAAACCGGAGAAAATAACCCCTGGAGGGTTATTTTTTCCGGGTTATTTCGTCCGGGGTTTTTTGTCCGGGGGTTTTGTGACCTAGAGACTAAATTTCGTGTCAAACGTTAATGTCCAAGTGTCGTAACCAATTGATTGCTTCAGAGCTCACTTCATCTAGTGTTCAAATATCTCCATTGAAACTAGCAAGAAGCATTTATTCGGAAAAATTAATTATTAAATTTTGAGTTTTTTAGTGCATTTTTAAGTGATTTTCCTCACTTTTCCTCCTGCGGATGCACAAGATGTATTCTTTGGGGGAAATTGATTTCTAAAGTTAACTACATGAAATAAGCATTGAAATTGAACACGTGACCACAAATGAGAGTGTAGGATAGCCATATTTATGAAAATTCGATTTTTGCATATTTTCACTGTTTTTTTTTGGCTATGTCTGTATGAGATGGGGCACATGCTTTTTATAACTATAAAAACAAAATTGTCAAGCAAGCCAACTTGCAGGGAAAGGTTGATGTGGGTGATGTAATAATGAAAATACTTGCCTGTGCGGTTGACTTGATTCTGCTGGCAGATATTCCCAGGAATTTACAGGATGGGGTGGACTGCCTGAATGCCGCATGTGAGGAATACGGGATGAAGGTAAGTATGAGTAAAACTGTGGTTGGTTATGCATGCGAATTTTGGAAGAGGATTGCTCGCAGTTCGAATGGGGAGGACCTCGACAGGTTTCTGAATTCTAGTACTTTTGTTTCATTTGTACCATTTTTTCAGTTAGTTAGGCAATTTGGGGAAAGGAGGAAAACGGGAAACGCGATAGCCAGTCGATTGAGGTCAGAGGTACTTTTAGAGATTTCCGAGTGTGGGGGAGAAGTTGGAAAGGGCCCATGATCGAAGGGCCCTGTGAAATGAAATGAAAAACGTGTATAGAATTTGGTCTTTATTTTCACAAGCAAAGGAATGGTTACATCTATAACTATAACTTCAAATTGTTCCAGACCCGAAAATGTCGGGAGAATATATTTTTGGGTCTGGAACAAGTCGAAGTCCGATGGTCTATTGCGACGATCTTTAGATTGGATCAAAATATCCAGTTCCGTCTAGTGGTCACCGAAGGTGGGCAAGTGGGGGATTTTGCCCCCGAGCTTGTATATTAAAAGTTCCTGTGATTGAGGTCGCACGTGTTAAACAAAAGAGAGTTGAGTAGCGAAACAAAGTTAGCTATCCACAGGTCAACTTTCAGGCCAACAATTCTGTATGGTAGTGAGAGTTTTGTTGACTGCGGATATCTCATGCATGACCTTGAGGTTTCTGATACGAGGGTTCTTAGGAGTATAGCGTAGGTTAATCGGAGGGAGCAGTGGGATAATCACTTTAGGAACGGCGACATTAGGGAAAACTTAAGGGTTTCGTCAGTGGAAGAGGAGGCAAGGGTTAGTCATCTACGCTGGTTTGGGCACTTTCAAAGGATGGATTATAACAGGCTACCAAAAAAGATCTTAGATTCACAGGTCCCGGGAGTAAGGCCAAGGAGAAGGTTTATTGATTCAATTAAATCAGATTAAGAAGTTAGGGAACTTTCTCTATGCCAACAAACCATCTCCTTGGCAAGGAATAGGAGGACATGGAGGGGGGTGTACAACTTCCTAGAGTTGTTTCATAAAGACCTCACACTGAAAGGTACATAATGGTCTACAAATTTTGATGATGATGAAAAACAGAATTTCCAAGAAGATGTGAAAATATGAAATCACATTCGTGCATTTGTTTCACAGATGTGATCACATAAGTGTGAAAATATTTTAAATTTGAAATTTTGGAGGGTACATTCTCTCTTACGTTGACTTTTGCGTCAACAAGGCCTTGACAGTTTTGAAGCCTTTGCAAAAATATGTGCCGAGATGTGACTTACATAGTAGTTTTGAAGGTACGGAGTGTGAAAATGTGCCAAACGCATTTCACATAAATGTGACTTTTTCTAAATTTTTCCAAGACACGTATGTGTAAAGTTGAGTTAACCTTCCTTCACCTCGTATAACTCTATTCGATTACACCCTTTTAACACTTTGTTTCGTGCCACATGACAATAATGCAAGCAATCAGTGTCTGCGAAATTCTTCATCATTAGGAAGTCCATTACCCTGACCAGAATGTTTCATTTTCCTCATAAATTATCTGTATGAAAGCGAGCTAACTACAATGACGCGACACAAACGGCGATTAACCTCCCAATAAAATTGCAAAGGAAATTTACGATGCAATAAGCGGAATTGGTGTATCCCAATCACAAATCATAATACTAAAACAAAAATACTGCTCTGCCGAACACCTATCTAATTATCGAAATACTTTGCGAAATTATAATCCACATATGCTACACACACACACCTTTTACTGCTATCAATCAAAAAGCTTTTACAATTTCATTCCATGTATTAAAGGCAAACCGGGGTATATTGCCAAGGATTAAATATTACAGCTCAAACACAAGTAATAATAAACAGATCCATTTCCCAATAACTTTTCTTGTATATAACATGCGTAGACAGAAAAAAAAGCCATAACTCTAAATATGATTTCTCGTTATATCCACATAAAAACATAGGAACAAAAATTCATGTATTAGGAGAACCATCGGAGAATGAGCTAATTAAATAAAACCTCTAAGCCTCCATGAATTTCTCTCATAATTACACATAAATATTCTTGTCGTTTATGATTTCTTTCCTTTATATTTTTACTTCATAGCTTTTTTTTGACCACTACCGACGGACAGAAAACCACTAACAAGGCAAAATGTGATGCAAGTTTTTTTTCTTTCTACTGGCGATTTGTAACCAAAAGTGCGACACGTATGTTACAGAGGCATAAATATGTTGAGGAAAAAATGGTAAAACAAAGAAAATCTAATTACTTAGTACTTCACAAAACCGGCACAGGGCCGTAGCAAGAAAATATTGACTTAAGTGTAGCAGTTTGTTCTAAAAAGACCTACTTGAAAAAAAACGGGGGGGGGGGGGGTTGGCACCTAGAAGTTAAGGAACTGATGAGGCAAAAACACCCTCTGAACTATATTATAAAGTGTTCGAAAAAGTAAACACTCAAATTGTTCGAACAGTTTATAACAGTTCAAGAAGTGTTTTTGCCTCATAACTTTTGTAGCTTCCATGTGCCACCGACTTTTTATTTCAAATAACGTCTTTTTAAGCATTGATATATCATTGTGAGAATAAACTGCTACCCTATAAACTGCTAGATCTATAAACCTTAATGTTGTATGTGAGAGATCTAGCATTCAAACAAAATCAATCTGATGAATAGCGTATTTGAAAGCACGTCATAAAGCTGCACTTAAGAGGCATACATGTTAGTGAAACTTTATTTGTCGATGAAGATAATTCTCTTGCGTAGTTTATTGTCCCCTTATTGCTCTATCAGCAAATTTAATCTTTCCAATCGATGCAAAATTCTGTGGAAGTCCAGTGCGTCACCACTCAGCCCTACTTCTTTGGCTAATCCTCGAACGAAAATTTTTCTTGACAGATAAAAATTGACAAATCAAAAAACCGGAGAGAATTTACACGGAATAGGAAAAAAACCGCAAGATCAATTCAAGTTATGCCCGAAAAACACAAAACTACTTCGGCGACCTTTAGTCCGAAAATGTCCAAACTCAACCGCAACAACCCAGGAAAAAAAAAAGATCTTGAAAATCGGGTGAGATTGACTCGAATTATAGCATTGAAAAACAGACGGACAGACAGATGTACAAATTTTTGGACTTGTCCGAGTCCTATGCGTTTACCACTACGTCTGTAACCAGTCAATTCGACGGGGGGAGCACCGATCATGGTCCTTAGATGCCAAATCAGCAAAAACGTCCATCCGTCCCGTCCGTAAACACGATAACTCGAGTAAAACTTAACCGCTCAAAATCCCCTGAAAGGTACCTAAAGTCGATTTGGTATTGCAGATGGGTATTTTTAGACGTAGAGCTCCTGAGCTGGGGCGCCTAAGTGGTTTTCGGTCTTTTGTACATAATTCGCGTAAATCTTTTCTGATTTTCATAATATTTTCTTTGTTTGAACTGCCATATTTGTTCATAACTGTCATATCTAATTTTCTGCTGATCGTATGATCTCGTTATTTTCTCCGGTTAAGGCAGTGTTTCCGTTCCTTACATTACAGGCGTTGCGCTTTGCACAGAATGGGCCATTTGGTGATTTTTCGTGAATATTTAAGGTTTTTTCTTCAGTAGTAGAGAAAAAAGAGAGAAACTGCAAGGACGAGAGAACAGAAAGTGACTGCAGATGCGGGATACAAAGAACTGAGGAAGGAGGAAAAACGTTTGCATCGGCGCAAGAAGAGAGAGCTCGAAGATAGGACGCTACTTCAGCTAGAGAGATTGTGTAGCGCAAATCCGCAAATGAGTCACGAAAATTCTACAAACATATAAACAATCAAAGGAAAGGATTCAGCCCCCGAATAATTATATGCAAAGCAGTAAACGGAACGTTGCTTACTGCAAAACATGATGTTTTGGATACTGGTACAACGGGGATGATGATGTGACTGATGATAGCGATGTTTCCTTTCTTGACGACGACGATCGTATCGTAGCAGCGCCAGCAATAGAGGAAGTCTCAGCAGCAATTACATCACTCACCTCAACAAAGCTTCCGGTTCGGTAATATTCCAGCGAACGCGACAACTACCGTGGAATTGCCTTGCTGAACACGGCCTACGAACTTTTTGCGCAAGTACTACTGGAAAGACTAAAAATGCTGGCTGAGAGTGTCATTGGGGATTATCAAGGCGAATTCAGACGAGATCGCTCAACAACTGACCAAATATTCACACTTCATCTGATTCTGCAAAAGGGCAGAGAATTTCAAGTCCGGACGTACCATCTTTTCATCGACTTCAAACAAGCTTACGACAGGACCAAGCGTGTGGAATTGTATGGGGCGATGAAGGAGCTGGGCTTTGAAACAAAGTATATTCGTCTTGTGAAAGCGACATTGGATGGCACCAGATGTCGTGTCAAGGTGTAAAACGAAATTTCAGATGTGTTTGCTGTTAAAGAAGGGTTAAAGCAGGGAGACGCGCTATCTTGCTTACTCTTTAACTTGGCTTTGGAAATCGCAATGAGACGTGCTGTTATCCAAACCAACAAAACGCTGGTGAATGGAACAGTTCAAGTTCTGGGACGTCGCCAGTCGTACACATGCAGCAGCAGTAGACACTTTCACAAATCTGAAAATCCAAGCTGAGAAGATGGGTTTGATGATAAACGAGTCTAAAACCAATTACATGAAGACCGAGCCGAATCCGGTAGCCAATCAACAAGGAGACACAATATGCATTGAAGAGTTCAACCTCGAGGTAGTGGATGAGTTCATTTATCTTGGAGCGCTGATACGGTCAGATGGTGATAATACACCTGAAATTCCCAGATGTATCATGGCGGCAAGCAGATGCTATTATGGTCTAATTAAACATCTACGCTCGAAGTTAACATCGAAGAAAACGAAGTGCCATATTTACAAAACACTTGTCCGTCCAGTATTGATCTGCGGATGCGAATCTTGGGCGATGAAAAAAAGTGATGAACAGTTGCTCCTAACGTTTGAACGCAATGTAATCCGCACCAATATTGGAGCGATCCGCGAGGGGGAGAGGTGGCCACGGCGATATAACTTTGAATTGGCGAGCCGGATATAGTTGCAGTGGTGAAAGTCCAAAAGCTGAGGTGCGCAGGACATTTAGCACGTATGGATAAAACAGAGTCCTCTCAAAATTATTCCATAACGATCCAGAAGGGCGAAGAGGAGCTGGTCGCCCAAAACTTCGATGGATTGATGGCGTCGGACAAGATCTTCTCTAGATTGATTCGAAGATCGGTCCTAGTACAACAATGAAGTTACAGATTAATGTGCTTTAACCACACGACCTCCATGGGCTAGGGACTGGGCACGCCCAATTAAAGCGAGTCACCTCGGCAACTCTCCCTAGTCTCTCCCAACTCTCTCCGTACAAAATCTCCGACACCTAGGTAAGGCCTGAGATACTATCATCTCTCTACTGAATTTTCGCCAACCTGGTTGCCCAGGAAAGGCTAGAGGTTCAGTGGACCAACGGGACGATTCAAACAAAGTCCTTTGGAGGCCACTCCTGTTTTATGGCCCTAGTACAAAAAAAAAATTTTTTGTGTGAAAAATTGTTTTTATTTTTTTTTTCGAACTTTGGGCTTTTTTATGGATATGAAGAGGTTTTTCGCCGTTGCTTCGGACAGGCTTTTCCATATTACTCTTTCAGCAATTTCCAACCCAATTTGTGGATTAATTTCATACACATAAGGCAATATTTACTTAGATACGATCGAGTCTTTTTGCGACATCTATTCTGTTTGCCATATAGATATTCTGATGCGTACGGGTCCGTTAGATATGTTTTTTGCAGATTTCTCTCATTTAGACAAAAAACGAAACTTGTCCAAATTCAACTGGCTCGTCATCTCTTTTTTGAACAACTGGGCAATCCTAAAAGCAATTGACATAATTGGCTGTCGTGCAAAGCTTACATTGAAAGCGAGAGAGTACATTATTTAACTATTGCGGACTTACATCACGGCCACATTTCTAACGTGCAGAGCGACTGACATTTAAACATTGCCGAATTGGCATACGGAACATACAAGACATGAAAACTTATTTCCAGCATATCAACGAACCATCTATACAATAGAGTAGCGTGTGACTCATCGGAAAATGCACAAAAAAACTAATTTCCGCTAGTAGATTACGTATACCTAATACCATTGCGTGTGACCGCAAAATCGACATATGAGTTCATGCGATATTTCCTTTCATGTCACACATGAGTTCGAGGACAGTCGATGGGATAGAATAGACGTCCCGGAAAGGCCGATATTGTATCGATGTAAACGATGTGGACATTACGTTTTTTTTCTCTCTTTTCTTTCGTCTTTTAAAATCAACAACAAATACAGAAGGGATGCAGTATAACAATGAGAAAGGTTCAAAAAAAACATAATATCGGCGATTGTGTTAAATTGAGGTTAGATGAGTCAGAAGAAAGACGGTACGGAAGGTTTTTTTTTCTTCCTGCTTCAGAGAAAATATAAAAGGAAAATAAGTGAAGAGGACATTTTGATTGATAGCGGATTTTAGGCTATGTAAATATTTTATTTTGTGTGTGCCGCATCCATATAAATGAGAAAACAATTTTTTTCCTTGTAGCTTTTGTGTTTAAAATCCTGATATGTTAACGGAAACAAGGAATACAAAAAAAAGTAAGGAACGAAAGACACCACGCATTGGTGCCCTCCATGGGTTGATTTTCTTTTTATTCTTAATATTCGGAGAGAGGAAATGGTTTTATATGTGCGAGTATAATAGTTTAGTAGGAGATTTATGGTCCTGGATAAATAATAAATACATTATGGTGTTTTCAATATCCATAAACTGGAGGTGTTGCTTTTTGCTTGTCAAATATTATATCCTTGTTTTTATGGCTTTTTATCTGGTGTATTTTGTACGTTTTATATGGTGATTTTGAAACATGGCCTGGTTTTATATGCGGGTGCGACCATAGACATGGATTTAGAATTATCGTTCACGTTTTTATATATTTGGAAAAATGTTTCGAAATTTATCTTTATTTTTTCGCATTCGACTACATTGATGCCGTTCCTTTTTGAAGCTCAGCCATCAGTTTCAAATAATAATAAAATGCGAAATAAACAAATCTTTCCGAAGACGTTTATTTGTGCTTTGGGTTCGAGGGATAGACATGTTTGTTGCAAACACACATACGAAATTGAATGAAAAACAATGTTCCACATACAGTCGAATCCTTTCGATAATGGAAAATATTCCGTCAATTGAAACAGACGCATACAATTGCGGAATAGCCTTGAGAGTTACATGTTACATTCAGCCAAATAATAGCGATAGCAACAATGTAGCTGAGCCCATTGTGTTGACAAGGCTTTAAACAGACGCAATGCAGTGAAACACATCACAGATTTCGAATGATTGTATCAATAATAATGGTGTAGTGAAACCATCATTTCGGTCTTGTGATTACATCTCTTAGGTCAAAACTAGAAAGTAGATTGCAAAAGCAGATTACAAAAGAGAACAAGCCGGACATTTCTATTCTATTGTAAAATACGTCTTGGTGGAACAAAATACTCAAAAAAGATAATATGAATGCACAGGAGAAGAATCGAAAGATTGTGCAACGTTTCGTTTCAACTCGTTTTACCGAAAAATCAAGTTTTACGTGCACAAAGTACAAGCGAATACGTTCTTTTCATCACCTATGTGACAGCTTACTTACTTACCTTCCGAGTGGTACAACATCTTTTTGGTGTTGAATTCCTCCAGCAAGCTTCCAATCGAACCTACTCCAATGTCCTTAGGCCTTTTTGATTTTCTGGTTTCATCAAGATTGTCTTCCAGCATCTTCAGATGTACTCGGTAATCTCTCTTTTGCACATGACCGTCCATATGTCTTATTCCCTAGATCGAAGTGTCTTCCTTTCAAACATCCGTAGCTTTTGTTCGTCTTGAACTGAACTGTACATCGCAATTAGTCTTATTGGTGTCTCATACAGCTATCATGTGAAGTAGCGATGTAGCGTTTTTGATGAGAAAAGTCTTTGCAGGCAACTTTTGTTTCCTAGAGTTACCTTCGTCCTCTTTAAAGTGTTTTTCTTCAATTCGTTTTTTTTTGGTCCGGTAGCATGTTAATCGATGGCTGGGATTGGGAGTCTTTTTGTGGCAGGAGTGATGACCTCACTACCGCCTGTTTAGAAAACAGGAGCCTCAATTGACAGTGTACAGATTGTACAAGGGAGAGGACTGACTTGCTCAGGACCGGAGTTTTGACCATGCCAGAACTCTCTCGGACTTGAAGCGGAAGTTCGGGGAAATAGAGATGCCCGAAGACAAAGTACAGACTACCTTTTGTTCTAAAAGAAATTTCGAGACCAAGCAAGTCGGAATTGGAGAACGGATTGCCACCAATTGAAGCAGACGTAGTAACGTATACAGATGGATCGAAGACTGAAGTAGGCACAGAGCAGGAGCATACTCAGAGGAATCGAATTACAATATGTCTTTGCCTCTAGGGAGCTTGCTACCGTTTTCCAATCTGAGATCATAGCCATATGTCAAGGCGCCCAAGAAATGATAGAATTGTTGTCGGCGGTCACGTTTTCATCAAGGTTAGTTCTCCATGTTAGAGACCCTATCAAGCTAAGCTAGCCTGCGTACCGGGACCGGGACATTCTGGAATATTGGGGAACAAAAAAGCCGACGAACTTAATTCATTGGAATCAAATCAGTAGTCGTAGGAAAGAAACGGAAAAAACCACGAAAAGAGGTGGGAGGCTTTGACTTGCAGACAATCAAAGGAACTCGTTCTCAGTCTGGGTCGTGTCAAGCTTCGTACGCTGATTGGTATTCTGACGAGACACACGTGCCTGATCCAGTCTGTAGAGGGTGTGGCTCATAGCCACAGACAGCGAGGCACTTTGCGTGCACATGTCCAGCATTGATGAACCTTAAAACAAAGCACTTGGGACTCCCAAGAGAGAGTTGAGAGACTTGGGAGACCTTTTTATAACTCCCGAAGAGCAATTGCAGCTAGAATTAATTTCACGGGTCGGGTCGGTTCGGGTTTTGCTTTGATCTTGTCGGGTCACGGATCATATCCGATAAAAGTTTAGTCAGGTCAGGTTGTTACCCGCCTTAATGAACGACAAAACCAAACACCAAGTTGTATCTGAACTAGATATGAGCGGGCCGCCCGAAAATCCTATAAAACCTGACCCGAACCCGGCCCGAATTAATTTCACGGGTCGGGTCGGGTTGAGATTTTAAATTTTAACTCGATTTCGAGTCCCGACTCGATGTTCACTGATAATATGCGAACAAGTCGTTCTGGGAGATAAAAAAGGGGTGATGAAAATCGGAACGGATTTGCTCGAGTTACATACAAAAAACTCGTAAAGAGTAGAGATAGATAACCATCTCGACAGACTTCCGGAATTCCGGACACCATGACCTCCGGATATGTGAACATACGGAAGTACATACATCTGGACAGAATGCCGGTTCGCCCCATCAATGTGCTTTACAGGCAAGTATTGATAAATAATGTAAAATTAATGTAAAACATAACCAAAGACCCGTACGTATCAGAATAGATGTGACAAACAGAATAGATGTGGCAAATAGAATAAATCTTGCAAAAAGACTCGAACGTATCTTAATATAGCAATAAGCAAACAATCCAACGTTTTATGTTCTTTTATAACTACAAGAATTTCAAAGATCCATAGAAATTACCCAAGGTAATGTCAAAGGCCCTACCGAAGTACACCTCAGACCATTCAAATCTAGAAATGGTTATATCCATGGATTGGACCATTTTCCCCTAAAACCCTGAAACACGTGTTCTCACAAATTGTATTTTCTACAACTTTGCCTTTGGAAGCAACCTTCTACCTCTTACAGTTCTAGAGATATGGGTCATCCCTCCCAATTCTAGAAGTGGTCATATCCCAGGATTGTGGCATTTTTATCGAAAACCCTGAGACACGTGTTCGGTAAAATGTTATGCTCTACAGCTTTGCCTTTGGAAGCAACTTTGTACCTCTTATAGTTCTATAGATATGGATCACCCTCCCAATTCTAGAAGTGGTCATATCCCAGGATTGTGGCATTTATGCCCAAAACCCTGAAACAAGTGTTCTCTAAAATTTTATTTTCTACAAATTTGCCTTTGGAAGCAACTCTCTACCTCTTATAGTTCTACAGATATGGATTATCCCTCCCAATTCTAGAAGTGGTCATATCCCAGGATTGGGGCATTTTTACCCAAAACCCTGAAACACATGTACCCTAAAATTTCATTGTCTACAACTTTGCCTTTGACAGTGAATCTCCATATTGCATAGTTAAGGAAATAAACACGAAAAACTGTTTTCGTATATGGCCAAGAAACTCAATTTCGTCGATTCCATTGGTCCCGGTGCCCTGACCCAATTCCCACAAAACATTTTTCCCAATTTGTCTGACATCAAATCTTTTCATTTGACACCAACGTGAGCAATTTCCATGCAATACTTGCTGAAATATTTGCGAAAAAGCTTCGCCGACCCTCGAAAAACCATGTTTTTGGTCACTTCTTGGACCATTTCTCCGGAACCTCTTGTTCGATTTTGCTCATCTTCGAACTTGAATCATGGGAGGCATGTATCTTTCAGGTAAAAAAAGGTTAGGGTGATCGGTTGACCCGTTTGGAAAAAAAGTGGAGACGGACGGACATTTTTTTTCGTTGATTCGTCATATTTAGACGATAATAAATGCATCCCCCAACTACCACCTCGATCAACCCCATGTTACATTAAAATTGTTTGTAGTAAACGTATAGGACCTTCGTACTTCGTACGGGTCCATTCATGTTAAAATGATGTAAATGATTTTGTAATTGTTGGAATGTAAAAATATTGAACAAAATCCATTACATTAATTATACATCTTTTGTACATCTTTTTTACGTGATCTACATAAATTTTACATAATTATGCATGAATTTTCCATCAATTTTTCCATAAAACATACACAAAATTTACATTATTTTTACATTCAAAATATAATTTTGTCGAATATAATTTTGAAATTTACCCCATGTGTCACTGAACTTCGGGGATGGAACGGGTTAGCTCAGTGGTAACGTACTGGCTTTCCACCAAGAATATCCGGGTTCAATCCTGGTGGGGGCAAAATTCTGTATAGAATTTTTCTTCAATGTATAGCATGAAAGTAACGTTCCTAAGCATATCCAGGCTTCATAATTTGGGTAATTGTGAATTTGGTACCGCAAAGAATCGTACATGGAAATGTGACAAATATTCGATGAATTCTGTGTACAAATAGTCTAACATTAGACAGAGATATAATTAGCACTAGAAGAAATCCTAATGATAAACTGCAAGCTACCGTTAGGCGTGGTTCGGAATTCACGTTAAGCATGTGGTCCAAAAAATGCCTGACGGTAAAACACATTCATGGGGCGAACCGGCATGCTAAGCCCTACTAGTTTCCGCACCTAAAACATCATGGATGGCACTAGGTTTGTGTGCAATTTACTGACCCGGGAAAAAGTCGGTAACGAAAGGATCTCTAAGAAGAATCCATGTGAGCAAAAAAGCCCACAAAAAATTGCGGAACTAGTAAATAAAATGATCCAGCCTGTGACCCGGACGCGAGGGGTGGCGCACTTCATTTATTCCATTTATTCTTTTATTCCATTTATTCCCAAAAATTTTTTTGTTGTTTTTGCGAAATATCTGAACCAAACACATCACAAGTTAGACAAATAAGTTCAAAGAAAGGTTTGCACAAATTATAAAGCATTTAAACCATCTTGAGATTAAATTTTATTTTTTTGGAATAAATGGAATAAATTTATTTATTCCATTTATTCCAATTTTCAACAAAAATTCTTTTAAATTTTCAAAAGTGGGTTTTTTCAGTTTTTGACACATTAGTATGGTTTGTTGAGTTCGTTGCCATTAAAATCAAGTCTGTTTGAGGTTTTGACGAATTTGAAAAAATTATCATTTATTCCATTTATTCCAATATTTATTCCCATTTATTCCATTTATTCCATTTATTCCATGTATTCCCATTTATTCCATAAACCGCAGAAGTGCGCCACCCCTCGCCCGGACGGGTTGTAGCGGCGTATTACTATTATCCCTGACCTTCTAAAGTCTCAAATATTTCGGAGAGGCTGCTTCGAATTGTGACCCGAGCTCTTGCCTGGAAATGCTCTTGAAGTAAAACGAACGGCGCTGCCGTCTATCATATAAAAAGCCTACGGTCCAACACTGCTCTCTACACTCTTCTCTCTTATGAGGATTCGTATGGGTCCCCGTAGCATCTGTTTTTCCTAATTTTTCACTTGTATAGCAATTTAATCTAAACTTTCAGCTTTTTGTTAAAAACTAATCCAATTTATTCCACAAAAAGATGATTCTCAAATACATTCGTAAACACTTATGTTACCTTTTGTCTCGCATGTATATGTTATGTATAGATTTATATTTTGTGAGGTGAATTGGATTGGCATCTTACTCCAAAATCACTCGCTGTCGAAGTAATGGACTGAAAATTAATAAGAAATTTTCCTTCTTAAGCTGGAGTCGCTTCTTGTTTATCCTTTAATTTTGGTTAATTTGACTAACGTCAGAAAAACACATCACCGCAAAATTTCGCTTTGTTGTCTAAATTAAGATATTCGCTCTTTCAAAGCATACAAAGCAACATTTCATTTTCACCTCAGATCTTAACCTTTTCTGTAAAAATAAATTAGGGTCTTATTGTGAAACATGAAGTTGATGAACAAAAGGTAGATTTTCTTTACATTATCCACGCTACAAATATGAAAGTCTTGCATCTGCCAATATGGAAATTATTGACGTGTGTTTCAAAGAAAACATTTTACAACGACAAAAGCAACATATGAGAATCTTAGAGAAAATGTCAAAGGGCGTATTTCGTGCCAGTGAATATTACGGTTTACGTCTACAAATAGCACGTTAGAAGAATTGGCAAGTGTCAATAACTCGAACCCGCAGAAACTAATGCACTTTGAGAACATTTCAAATTATGAAGTTGGAAGTTCCGCTGTTATGATGATCCCAGTCAGCAAAGTTACACTAATCTGCCGTACAACGCATAAAGAACTTAGCGACGAGAATTTGTGAGAGAAAATATATGAAAATCTCTCATCTGATAACGTCGCTAGGTATTTTGTGCACTTATGTACAGTGTACATGGGTGTGTATTAGATGGGTAGACAAATTCACATTAGTGGCACTTTTTCACATTTGATATGAAGAACGTCTCACTATTGTGAATTTTTCTACCGATTTAATGTACACTAAAAGAAAAGCCACATCGAAAAGTGTGTGTTTGCAGGGCATAAAAACTAGAGAATGCAGTACCGGACCATTTTTAGAATACCGGGAATCGGTACTCAGAATTCCAGTACCGGTACCAGAACCGGGATTTTCGGTACTAGAAATCTGCGGATTGATTAATGAAAAAAAATGTATTTTCGAAAGTAGTAAGAGAAATTTAAGTTTATTTTTTTCTTTTTTTCTACTTAACTTAGCTTAACGTAACCTAATCAACGCGTATAAATTCATAGACCCATATAGCATAACAAACATCAATCTTCTTTTTGAAAAAATGACCTTAGAACGCACAAGTGATTTAACGTGTCGTCATTCATTCTAGAGCGTATTTTACTACACAGATAGCCACAAGCGGAAAACGCTCGTTCGGATTCTATGCTTGTTGGTTTAATTCCATCGGCTTTCAAACAGCGACGCAAATCTTCACTGGTAGTGAAAACTCGGAAAGTAAGTCCGTCTTTTGCTGTCATTCTCGATATTGTTTCTTCCAAATTCTTCACTTTGGGTGAGAAGAAGTCGTCAATTTTCTGGGTGAGATGTACGTTTGAATTCCGCGGACCTAATCGAAAAAAAACCTTGAGCTCCATTGAAATTCAGTTGAACACACGACAGAAAATTAACACGGTACATGTACGGGACTGTTGGCTGACAATAATACGGAAACGGAACAATAACACCCAAGTCATTAGAGTCAAAATACCTTTATTATTGTGTTTAGAAATAATTAAATTATGATTCGATATGAGATGTTTGTGAAGCCCACTTGTCGATCCGCCCTGAGTTTTCATCACTTTTTGGCATTTGGAACAAACTGCGGTGCTTTTGTCAGACGACTCAGAAAAATGATTCCACACATTCGAGCATAATTCAAGCTCTTTCAAAACTTGATCTTGATTATCATTAGCATGACTCTTAGTATCAACATTTATCGCTGTACTTTGGCCAGCCATCTTAAAATATTAATCTTTCTACTTTTGTAAATATAATAAATACAAAAACGAAATGACAGAAAACCATGAAGTAAGCCTATTTTTAAATGTTTCTTTTGGAGACCATAGCGATTTGGGCCATATAAGCAGTTTGGGATATATATTTTACAGACGTTTGATTTTCGGTACGAGTACCGGTATTTTTTAGATAAGAACCGGGATTCGATACTGAGACTTTCCGGTACTGGTACTGGTTCTGGTACCGGGATTGCATTCCCTAATAAAAACCTTAGTGACGTCATCAGTTGAGAGAGTTACATACACTTTATCTCTCAGAAGTTTCCATCTGGGGTTGTAGATTCGTTATAGATGACCCATTTCATTCGTTCTTCCTTGGATGGACTATGGAAAGGAAAACCATCTTCAATCTTCATCTTAATTTCAAAGCATGTGGATTTCAAGCCACGAAATGTAGGCCAATTCCATCGGTATGTTAAGAGGGAACGTTATTTTTATTTCATTCATTCTTAGTTTACTATCCATAGTAAATTGAGATAAAACACAGCGTTCACTTTTAACAACACATTTTAGCCTGCCAAAAATATTTCTCTACATTTTCTCTACAATATTGTGAAAAACATTTTTAGACCCGTAGTTCTTCGAAAAAGGGTCTTATGCGTTTACCACGACGTTTGTAACCAGTCGAATTTCGACCCGGGAGTAGGGGGGAGCAACGATCATGGTCCTTAGATGACGAACCAACAATAAAAAACTTATGCAGGGGACCCGTACGTATCAGAATAGATGCGGCAAACAGAGTTGATGTCACGAGGAGACTCGAACGTATTTAAGTTAATTTTGCCTTTACTCTTAAATGTATGAAATGGCGTCCACATTAAGTTGTATTGGAAATTGCCGATAAGGCAATATTGAAAAACCCGTCCGAAGAAACAGTGTAAAAAAAACTTTCCGAAAGCACGAAATTGACCCCCAAATATAGAAAAATGTTCTACTCAATTTTCTCTACAACATAGAAAAAACCATTTTTTGGGCTAGGGTTGACCTTAGTACCGACCTAGGGCCCTAAGTAGAGGCCTCGAACACACAATTCCACAAAAAACAGTTTTGAAAATCGGAAAAGATTTGCCCGAGTTATGTACAAAAAACACATAGAGCCCTAGTAGAGACTCGATTTTAGTGCCCTAGCTAAGTCCAAGGACTCAAATTGAAAAAAGTTTCTTCCACAAATTGTCGGCCATGCCCAGGTCTTTCAAACAAAAAAAAATTTTGAAAATCAGAAAAGATTTACTCGAAATATGTACAAAAGACCAAAAATCACTTAAACGGCCCTAGCTCGGTGGACATATTCAATCCCATAAAAGATTCTTCGATTATCTTTTAGGGAAAAAAAGTTTTTGAAAATCGGTTGAGTTTTATTCGAGTTATCGTGTTGACAGACGGACGGACGGACATTTTTTTTATTGCTGATTCGTCATCTAAGGACCATGATGGGTACTCCCCCTCCCGGGTCGAAATTCGACTGGTTACAAAGGTCGTGGTAAACGCATAAGATCCCTTTTCGAAGAACTTCGTTCTTCGTACGGGTCTAAAAATGCCCGTCCGTCCGTCCGTCCTCAACACGATAACTCGAGTAAAACTAAACCGATTTTCAAAAACTTTTCTTTACCTAAAAGGTAATCAAAACATAGATGCAGCAAACAGAGTTGATGTTACGAAAAGACTGGAACGTATTTAAGTAAATATTGCGTTCACATTAGACTGTATTGGAAATTGCCCGTAGGGCAATTTTGAAAAACCCGTCCGAAGTAACGGT
>CM055403.1:147458106-147472499 GCA_029228625.1 Pseudolycoriella hygida
TCTCCTCAATTTTGTCTACAACATAGCACAAAACTATTTTTTGGGCTAGGGCCGACCTAGGGCCTTAAGTAGAGGCCTCGGATACATACTTCCATAGACAAAAATGTTTCCCTCAATTTGCTCTGCAACATAGCAAAAAACATTTTTATGTTAGGGCCTACCTTAGGACCGACATGAGGCTTATTTGAGCCCTAAGCACAGGCAAAAATTCTTCTATAAATTGTCAGCCGTGCCGAGATCTTTCAAACAAAAAAAGTTTTTGAAAATCGGAAGAGATTTACTTGAGTTATGTACAAAAACACGTAGGGCACTAGCTAAGTCGAAAGACTCAAATCGAAAAATGTTTCTTCCATGAATTGTCGGCCATGCCCAGATCTTTCAAACAAAAAAAAAATTATGAAAATCAGAAAAGATTTACTCGAGTTATGTGCAAAAGACCAGAAACCACTTAAACGGCCCTAGCTCGGCGGCTCTTGGGCCGACAGTGCCCAGAATCAATCCCATAAAATATTTTTCGACTACCTTTCAGGAAAAAAAGTCTTTGAAAATCGGTCAAGATTTACTCAAGTTATCGTGTTGACGGACAGACCGACAGACGGACATTTTTTTTTTCGCTGATTTGTCATCTGGAGGCAACAAAAAAATTTTCCCCCTTATTCCCGGGCTCGAATTCGCAATGTAACAAACGTGGTAGTAAACGCATCAGACCTACGTACTTCGTACGGGTCTAAAAATCTTTTATGGGATTGAATCTGGGCACTGTCGGCCCAACAGCCGCCGAGCTAGGGCCGTTTAAGTGGTTTTTGGTCTTTTGTTCATAACTCGAGTAAATATTTTCCGATTGTCATAAACTTTTTTTCGTTTGGAAGACAAGGGCATGGCCGACAATTTGTAGCCGAAACATTTTTGATTTTGAGTCCTTGGACTTAGCTAGGGCACTAAAAACGAGTCTCTGCTAGAGACCTATATGTTTTGTGTACATAACTCGAGTATACTCGAGTATCTCTTCCGATTTTCAAAAAAAAAAAAATTATAATCGAAAGGTCTAGGAGTGTCTCACATTTTATGGAAGAACGTTTTTTGATAAGATGCCCTTGGACTCAGCTAGGACCCTGAAACTAGGCCCAACGTGTCTTTGTTTACATAAATCGGGCAAATCCCAGTTTTAGGGTCCTGACTGAGTCCAAGGGTTTCTAATCAAAAATTTTCTTCTATAAAACGAGAGACTGTTCTAGACCTTTCGATCAAAAAAAATTGAAAATCGAAATTTGAATTGAAATTTCGATTCTTGCTGAGATATTTGCAAAAAAACTTCTCTGACGCTCGAAAATTTCATGTCCGACCTCCGACGGACATTTTTTCTTATTGTTGATTCGTCATATTTGGACGATACTAAATGTATCCCCCCCCGGCTCCCCTCCCACCTCGATCTACCCCATGTTACAATAAAATTGTTTGTAGCAAACGTATAGGACCTTCATACGTCGTACGGGTCCAATAATGACAAATTCCATACCGTTAGGGTTGTGATTCGATTCTATTCGATGCGCGCTTTGGTGTCGCCAGATGTACTAGCGCGCGACAAAATCGTAAAAGAAATAATCCTTTAATCGAAAGCGTGGTACGGAATACACGTTAAGCGTGTGGTCACCACATTGTGGTGGTCCCTAGCGTGGTTAATCCACACTAGCTGGCAGTTACTCAGTGTAACACACCGGCAGTCGAACCAGACACTTAACAGTGCTGCTCCCGACTAATCAGTGCCATTGGGATTATTATTATTAGTGTGAACGTCGTTATAGGCACCAAACAAACCACAACTACCCAACTATCGTATTAACCAAAGGGTGAACAGCTTGATTCTAGACTCGGTACATGAATATTCCTCAGGGCAGATCCCCTCGGACATTCACTTCTCCTAGACTATAATCGCGAAATCATATCCCTTGGCTAATATTTTATTATTCTCTGATAGAAGATGTGATGATAGTGTGTACCTGTACCCATCTATTATAAAAAAACGTAAAGTTTGTTTTATGAAAAAGTAAAAAAGCCTTGCTTTTCGTACATCAACTTGCAAATTTATCGAATTTCTTTGAGTATCTCAACAGCTATTTAAACAACAATACAATTCCACATGCCGAGCTATCCTAATCAAAGTTCAGTGCTTATTTAACAAACAAGAAGCTAATTACCACACACATTAATTTTATATTGTTGAAGCAGATGTAACGGTGGCATTAAACGGTGCTAAAAAGTTGTCGTAAAATCTTTATCATCGCACATACTTTTCGTCATCCACACATTATCACACAAATAATATAAAATGCTCGAAAAAGTGATATGCCAGCACGCAGAAAAACAATGCTGTTCTTTATGAGCCGCACATTTATTACAATAAATTTTCGTGGATGATATGACTTAACGATTCCCATCTACATATATACTTAGTTGCCATGAAAATGTAAAAAAAATTTACTTTGGTTGCTTTAAATTGTTACCTCTTGACATCCACGAATGAAGGAATTGTTGACAAGATTAACATTTTGATGATGTTTTACTTGAATAAGATGCCATTAGCATCGAAAAATATATAACCGGCTAGAGGGTTACATAAACAATGACACAATGTATTTAAGTGAGAAACATAAATACCAATTCTTTCTTGAATCTTTCTTGAAGATTATACGCATTTATACTCGGGGTTATATGGGTAAATGGATTTGAAGGGATAAGGATAATGATGCAATACTATGGGTTGTAATTTTTTATCTTGCGTAAAATACACGATAAACCGTAAAATTTTATAAATGAATTTATAAAAAAATTAGATTACAAATTCAGATGATGTGCTTATTATCTCGGGAAACTAGTCGTAGAAAGAATTTGGGTTTTGATTATAAGAGATGCGGAGCGGGGATCGTGTTGTTGGGAACACTGATATTTACTGGGTGTAACTTTACTCTGATCTTAATAGCCAACCGAAAACACGATCTAGCGTCTGAATTTACGTATTTATGTCCTTTTTTGTATCAATAGCCAATAACATAAAATAGACGAAGCAGGGAATAACAGAGGCAATTTGTGAATGCTACTCGAACCTGTAAATTTGTATAGAAATACGGTAAACTAGAAAAACTGGAAAGCATGAATTTCACCAACCACTAAAAACATTTCATACTTACAAGGAAAGTAAGAATCGATTGCCAAAAACAAAGAAATTATCTCCAATCTCTGATTTCCCATTTTGCAGCGTTCGATTCTTTTTTCAAATTTTTCAAAATCTTTTTGAGAGTTGTTTAGCCTTCGGTAAGATTTATACCAAAACTGAACCAAATACCTATAACGTGTATGTACCAGTCCCCCAGTCACATATCTCCAACGCAACACGGCTTTTTTCCTGGAAGGAGAGTGGAGTCGAATCTTATTGAATTCTCCCTGCTGGTTCACGATTCTTTCGTTAGCGGTAAACAAACGGACACATTTTATGCCGATACTCGACTCGAAAAAAGCCATTATTATCACCGAACAACTAACGAGGAATAATCAAGAGTTACTGTACGCTGCAAGATCGCTTAGGCACACTCATAAATACAAGTACGTTTGGTCGAACAACGGACAAATACTCGTCAGGCCTGAACAAAACTCCAAAGTTATCCGTATCAACGACATCAGCGAAGTCAACGAGCTTCGATCGAAAATTAATCTTGAGCCGCTAGCATTACAAAGAAATGGACGACTTCCAGCCAATGTCAATATCGAGCATGCTACGAGTTACTCATAATAGTTATTTGGCTGAAGTAGCCATTTTTCTTGATTATAGCGGTCTGATAGATATATAAGGTATCTCTCTACCCAAAATTAACGAGTTACTCATAGGCACGATGGTACGATTTTGGCTCCTAACGTTGACGACATTAACATACTGCACTGGAACATCAATCACTTAACATGGAAACTGGATGACCTTGAGCTATTTGTGGCTAGCTTCCCCGGACTACTTCACATGGCTGCAATAAGTGAAACGTGGCTATCAAATGACAACTTTGCATCTTACCAACTGCCGGGCTACAGCAATTCACAACGTTCGGCCAAGTGATGGTGGTGGAATTTCGCTCTTCGTTCATGACTCGCTGTGTGAAACTGCACCAGTGGTGTTAGTTAACGTAACTTCAACTGAACTTCACCATTTTCTAGTTGCTAAAATTGACTCAATTAACACAACCGTTGCCGTGCCATATAACAGACCAGATGGAAAAACCACGGACTTTCTAGACGACCTACAACGATTATGCCTAGAATTGCCTAACTGTGTCTTGATGGGTGATTTCAACATGGACCAACTTCATCCGAAAAACCACGAAACTTTATCAGAGCTATTGGAATCGAGTAGTTTTGGTCTTCTCAATTCAATTACTGCAGAAGCAGTGACCAGGCGAAAAACTGGAACGATTCTAGATTTGGTTGCCACGAATATCTTAAACCTCGAGTACAAAATTTCACTCGTACATACCAATATATCGGATCACGTCAATGAATCGGCGACCAGTTCACCAATTAAAAAATCGATTTGCGAAGACAAAATTCGATATCAACGCGGCAGTGGGTATGGTCACGAATCTTGTTGAAACAAGTAGTACGGACTGTGACGGAAACGATCTCAACATAGCGCTAGAATCCATTGTAAAAGACTGCACTTCATCTATCAACATCAGGTCGAACGATCGCATCAATAAGAGACACGTGAATAGAGAGCTTATTCTAGCGGTAAGGAATCGCAGTCGACTGTATAATCTTATGGATCTCTACCCCGACAACGATGCCATCAAAAATCAGTTTCAACGAACCGTTCAGTTCATCAAGATAAAGAACAACGAACTCCGAGGATCGTTCGAGGCAGAAAGAATATCGGATGCAGCTGGAGACAATCGAAAAACATGGAGATTGTATAAAGAAATTGTTTTCAATAACTACAAGCAAGACCATGATACTCCAATTACGATCAATGGGGTCACAGTCACAGATTCAGTCCAGTGTTGCAACACAATCAACGAACACTTCTGTTCTGCGGGTGAACGATTGGCCACGGAAATAATCGCAACTCACGGCTATAGGGTCGATAGGGTCGATGACATCAAGCACCTTTATCCTGAACATGCCAATAATAATTGGTCCTTTGATGAGGTGAGTACCGATACTGTTATTGATGCAATCACAAGTCTTCCACCAAAAAAGTCAACTGGAATCGATCAAGTTCCCATCAAACTTTTAAAAGCTACGACATTGATCATTGCACCTCTGATCGCACTATGCATAAACCTTGCCATCCAAACAACAGTGTACCCAGCAGAACTTCTCAAAGGTCGCCTAAAACTGATACACAAGAATGGTTCATTCGACATAGACAATTTTAGAGGACTTACGCTGCTCCCGTCCCTCTCCAAAGTGTTTGAATATGTACTGTCGAAGCAACTCACGACTTACTTGGACCGATTGAAGTTCTTCACAGGCAATCAATTTAGGTTTATTCGTCATTCGTGTTGTCTTAGCGCCGCCTATCAACTTGTTGATTTCATCAAGGCCAATTTCAGGAAAAAATTCGTTGGCGTGATATTTATCGATCTGAAGCGGGCATTCGACACGGTAGACCCACTGCGACTCTCACTCAAATTGAAGCGCCTTGGACTCTCCAACAAAGCTACCGACTTAATGATGAGCTACCTCTGCAACCGAAGCACTACCACAACGATCAAAGAAAATTTCAGTAGTTTTCGCAGCGTGTCGGTTGGTGTGGCTCAAGGATCAAAAATGGGACCACTGCATTTCATAATTTACATAGCTGACATTTTGACACTTGGTTGGAATGGAAAAATTATATTGTACGCCGATGATACAGTGCTTTATTATGCCTGCGATACTGCTGAAGAACTACATCGTGTGATGCAGGCAAACGTAATAGTTCTGAATGAATGGCTTTGCAAGAATGTGCTTACGATGAACTGCGGGAAGACGTGCTATATGACGTTTGGAAAAGCAAGACGCCTGCCAGATTTTGAAATAAAAATCAATGGTGAAACCATAAAACGTGTGACAACGTTCAAGTATCTTGGTTTGGTACTGGATGAAAATTTATCATTTAAGCAGCATATTGAACATGTCAAGAAAATGATCCGGCCGTTCATCCCACTTATGTGGAAAAGAGGTCGGTATATGTCCAAAGTCACATCTCGTACATGTTACCGATTTACAGTGTTGGTTCGAAGACAAAATTAAGCCAATTACAGAGAATTCAAAACCGCTGCATCAAGGCCATATACCAACTACCTAGGCTCACGCCGACGACGTACCTTTACACGTCAAGTATACTTTCGATCGAGAAACTTGCTTTGGTTGAACGTGTTACATATCTTCACAAGGTCGCCAATTCGCTAACAAAGAACAACTTTGAGATCCGGCTAAACAGTGAAATCCACTCGCATCGAACCCGTCGAGCCAATGATTTGCACCGCTCCTACAAACATCCTGCACTGATACAGTCGACGATCGAATACAACCGTCTGTGCAAAGAATTTGCTCATTTGAAATGTATAAATACATTCAAGGCTAAGCTGAAAGTGAAGGTTATGAATGGCGGTGCTGACAAGTATAACGCTATATCCCCGTACGTGTTCCTTAATTGAATCTGTGATATTTACTAGACATGAACTCTCTGCTTTCCTTACGCTTTGTTTTTTTTTCTTCCTTTAGAATTAATGTAAAATTGACCTAGAATTTATTTCTGTGATAATTTAGACAAATTTCTTACTAGAATGCTTATCATATAATTGTGCTATTTATTGTTCGCTTTTTGTACGTTTTTTTTAGTCTAATTTGAAACTATGTGATTTTAATGTAACTCCATGATTGTATCTCACACGCATTGATAAAGAGATGACAATAAATGAAATTAAAAAAAAAAAAATATTTGCAAAGCATTCGATGTCATATCCTACGTACTCTTGCTTTTCAAACTAGCAGCTGCTAAATATCGTTTAAGCAACCGATTACTGCTATGGCTTCGATCATTCTTTCGCAATCGAATTCAAGTGGTAAAGATAAACTCGAGCCTATACTCAGAAATCGAAGTACACTCCGGAGTTGGTCAAGGCTCAATTATCGGGCCAATGTTCTTCCTAGTGTTCTTCAATGACTCAGATGACACACTCGGTCAAACTAAAGGATTGAATTTCGCGGATGATAAAAAGATTGTACAAAATAACATTTCCAATATTGACGACACTCGCCCGCTTCAATAATCAATAAATAACTTCTTTGATTGGTGCTGCAAAAATGGCTTTGAGTTGAATGAAAATAAATGACGATATCCCGCCGCTGTCCAATACTGGCTGAATACCACATGAACGGCAAACCGATAAAGCGAGTTTACGATGTAAAAGATCTCGGACTAAATTATAAAAATGACTTTTCGTTCAATATGCACTTTGAGCTAGCTTCGAAGAAGGGTCGTTCCATGCTTTCGTTTATCAAACGTCAATGCTATGGCCGATTTAATGTCGACACAGCTAAAATGCTGTATAATTCGGTCGTTCGCTCCCACCTCGAATTTGCTTCCTCAGTCTGGTTGCCCCATCACGACGTTCATGTTCAAAAACTCGAAAGTGTACAAAGACAGTTCGTACTTTACGCCAACCATGATCGCCATATCGACCCGAATAAAGAAAGCTACCAGCTCCGTCCATACGCTGACAGGTGTTCCGAACTGAATCTGCAATCCTTGACAAGACGCCGAGCTAATGCAGCAGTTTTCTTCGTTCAAGATGTGTTGACCGGTAAAATAAACTCTCAAGCTCTTCGTGATAGAATTAACCTATACGACGGATCTCGAGCTCTACGAAATCCATCACTGATACGAATTGATGGATGCAGGCGAGAATACCAGATTTTCTCCCCATTCAATTTCGCCTGTCGTTTGTTCAATTTGGCAGCGGAGCATGTTGATCCAACCCTACCCTCACATAAATTTCGCCACTAAATTTGATTCATTTGCAAACTTGTTGAAATACCCGCATGGACGCTTAAATTGTTGACAACAGCTACCTTTAGTGCTCGACTTTGCTTAACCTTGGACCAAACTTTCGACGACGCTTTTTGCTTAATTTTCATTTATTTATTTTATTTCTTGCGACGACGCTTTTTGCTTAACTCTCATTTATTTATTTTATTTTTTGCGACGACGCATTTTGCTAAATTTTCATTTATTTATTTTTTTTGACATATTGTTTTGCTTTTTTCTTTATTTACTGTTCAGTAGAATCTGAACACTTGCTTTGTATCTCGTATAATTGGTAGAGTCAATTAGTTTTTCTCAATCGATATTCTATTGTTATTAATTTAGACACATTGTTATGTATCAAAAGAGAATCATTCGGAATTATAACGTTGAACAGAACAGATCGCCTTTTACACATTATTAAATTGGACTAAAATCCCTAGACCAATTGGGGGCTCAACCGGGATATGTTTCGTGTAATAAAAGTGTTCGTGTTAAAAATTAAATTTATTCCGAATATTAATAAAGGGGAAGCGAATATCGCTATCAAATTACAACTTTTGTGACAAGTGCAAAGGAATTGCTGTGAATGGAAGAAAAGTTGCAATTCAAAGTGAAGAGCTCGAATTGTGTGGATAAAATTCGAACAGTTGCATAATTGCAAACGCTTCAAAAGGTTGTGATAATGGGATGTGAAATAAGAGCGTCATAATTGTTATTTCCAGTTTTTTTTCAATTATTAAAAAAAAAAAAAAAGCGTGTTCAGAGGAAATCAAAATGGCGTTACAGGCAAAACGCACGACGCTAAAAACGTCGATATTGAAGATTGCACGTTTCAGTGAAACTATCACAGATGGCACTGATAAGTTTACCATCCAATCTCATCATGAGAGGTTAATAGATTTATGGGAAAAATTTGAAGAAACTTACATGCTAATACTTGGTGAAACTGGTGAAAAAAATTTAGAATTTGAACAAATTGAATACAGAAGAAGTAGTGTTAACAGTGAAAATAAATTTGACAAGAGAATTGGCTCTGCGTGTTGAAAATGAAACAGAGCAAAGACAATCACAACAATCGTTTTATGGTCAATTAAATCGTTCGTTCCGTCATCAAGTTGGAAGTTCAGTTGGTGATCAAAACGAAATTTCTGGGTTGCGGGTTCCAAGAGTAACAGTGCCGGAATTTCATGGAAGTTATCTGGAATGGCCATCGTTTAGAGACCTTTTCGTTGTAATGGTCAGTGACAATCCGAAAATTCCCAACGTTCAAAAGTTATCGTATCTAAAGAAGATTGTTGTTGGAGATGCAGGCAAATTAATTCGCAACATTAAAGTTACGAGTAACAACTTCAAGCCAGCGCAGCGTGGGATATTCTTGAAAATCGTTACGAAAATGCAAGAATACTTGTAAACGAGCTCCTGAAAAGTATTTTCAACATTCCAAATAGCACTGGTAGCGCAAATGATATTAAATTAATTTTGGATACGACATTGGAATCATTACAAGAGTTGCGGAATTTAGGAAGACCAGTGGACGATTATGACGATTGGTTGGTGTTCATAGTTGAAAATAAATTGGATCCATTATCCTCTGAAAAATGGAACGAATCAATTGGTGATGACAGATCCGTCATTTTATGGCCTCAACTAGAAGAATTTTTGAATGCCCGATTTCGAGTTTTGGAAGGAAATAACGTGGTGCTAAAGCCTTTGGAAGAATCAAGAAATTCTTCGTCAACAAAGACATCAAAAACTTCATGTCATTTGTCGGAAAGTCGTTCAAACACCAATACTACAGTGAAGTGTTACTACTGTAAAGGAAACCATCGCGCAAAGTCATGTTTCACATTTAAGAAAAAGAATCCTTCAGAAAGGCGAAAAATTGTTGAATCAGCTAATCTTTCCTTAAATTGTCTAAGCCCAAGTCACAAATTAGCTGAATGTGTGTCAAAAACCTCATGTTTCAAATGTGGTCTACAACATCATTCGCTTTTGCATATGGATTCTGGAGCAGTCAAGAAACAAAATATTTTATCGTCCAAGGCGTTAGAGTCCACATCATCTAGTTCGTCATCAATCGCGAATCATCTTGTTAAAACAGATTCAGATCAAGATGTTCTACTAGCGACGGCAATTATAGTGGTAAACATTGGACGAGGTAAGACTGTTTTATTAAAGGCTTTATTAGATCAAGGGTCGCAAATGTCTTTGACTTTCAACATTTGCTGCTAAACGGTTACAATTAAGCAGTGAGACATATACAGGCCCTTTTCTAACGGGTGCTGGTGGCGAGAGAATCAACAAAATTTATGGCGTTGTTGGTTTTAATTTCCAATCGAGAATAAATGATTCACAGTTTCAAACCAACGCGCTCATTTTAGACACTGTTTCTCAGTACACGCAGTGCAATCATAAAGCTTTCCAGTATATAGATAAACTCTTTCCAAAAATCGAATTAGCTGATCCAAATTTTGATAAATCAAATCAAATAGATGTTCTTTTGGCTGCTGATATCTACGCTCAAGTTATAATGGAAGGTGTTAAGAAGTTTCGCGGTATTTTGATTCAAAACACGAGTTTAGGTTGGATTTTGTCTGGTCGGTACAATAAATGTAACAATTTAAATCCAATCATATCAGTTCATCAGATTAGTATTCCTTTTGATTTGATTCAAATATTTTGGGAAATCGAAGAGTTGCCTTATGATTCTTTAACCTCGATTTCAATTGATGAGTCGGCCTGTGAAAAATATTTTCAAGAAATTCATTCTAGAAACAGTAAAGGTCGTTATGTCGTTCGATTGCCGTTCAAAGCCAAGCGATCAACGGAATTGGGTTATTCCAAAGGACTAGCCATTTCTAGTCAGATCCGAATGGAAAATCGTTTCAAAAAAAATCCCGCTCTTCAAGAGAAATATAGCGAGTTCATGTCAGAATCAATACAGTTGGGTAACATGGAGTTGGTACCACAAAGGGATTTGCAAAAGGCTCAAAGTGAATGTTTTTATATGCCGTTCTAAGTGATAGCGAAACTACATCACTTCGCGTCGTTTTTAATGCGTCTCAAAAAACATCCACTGGCGTTTCTCTAAATGAATTACTGTATACTGGTCGCAAATTGCAAAAAAATTTGTTTGATATTTTGATTCGATTTAGAAGGCATACCATTTGCTACACGGCTGATATTGAGAAAATGTATCGCCGAATTTTGGTACATCCCAAGGACAGAGATTATCAGCGAATAGTCTGGCGCAACGAACCAAATGAAAAATTGCAGACTTATCGGATGCGTGTTGTAACAGACGGTATCTCCTCTGCTCCATTTTTGGCTATTCGAACTGTACAACAAATCGCCAATGATGAAAAAGAAAATTTTCCTTTGGCTTTTGAGGCGTTAATGGAAGATATGTTCATGGACGATTTATTATCAGGTAGCGAGGACATTTCATCTGGTAAACAACGAATCAACGATATCAACAACGCCTTCAAATCCGCTGGAATGTGTATGCGAAAGTGGACATCGAATGTTCCTGAAGTGCTAGAAGACATTCCTACTGAAGATCGACAAAATAAACCAATCGAATTCGTTCAAGATGATGTTATTAAAGTCCTTGGAATTCAGTGGTTTCCGACATTCGATAATTTTGGTTTCAAAGTGCGACTACCATCATCTGAGGAAACAACAACCAAGCGCAAGTTTTTGTCTCGTGCCAGCAGGATTTTTGATCCATTAGGGTTTTTATCGCCCAGCATAATAATTCGTAAAATATTATTTCAGGAACTTTGGGAACTAAAATTGAACTGGGATGATCCACTGCCTGAACGTGTCAGAAATCGTTGGACGAAATTTCACCAACAGTTACCGCTATTAGAAACCATCAAGGTTCCTCGATTTTTTGGTTCTTTCTACAATACTAACGGTGCCACTTTTGAGCTACATGGCTTCTCAGATGCCTCGAAGGTTGCCTATTCTGCAGTGGTATATTCCAGAACTGTGCATTCAGATGGTAAAGTCGAAATAAATTTAATGGCCTCAAAAACAAAAGTCAATCCAATAAAGAAAATCACAATTCCATGTGCCGAGCTTTGTGGGGCATTATTGGTAAGTCGCCTTTTACAAAAAATTAAAGATTTATTAAGAGTTCAAGAAGTACCTATTTATGGTTGGACGGATTCTGAAATAGTTTTAAGCTGGTTGCGTAAGAGTCCTAGTATATGGCTACAATTTGTCGGTAATCGAACATCTCAAATCCTCAACATTTTGCCATTTAACCGTTGGAATTATGTAGAATCCAGTCAAAACCCCGCTGATTGTGCATCTCGAGGAATAATTCCGAGTCAGTTAATCAAACATTCGTTATGGTGGAACGGTCCAACATGGTTAGTAGAAGAAACGTCAAAATGGCCATCAATTATTAAACCATTTCAGTTATTAGAAACTGAATTAATGAAGAAGAAATCAGTCATCAATTTGATCACTGAAAACTGGTTACAAAAACTGGTGTCTTCGCTTCATAAGCAATCTTCGAAAACGATTAATTGAAAAGTCTGTAGCGCAGCCAAACCAGGGGCTGAGAAAACAAAACCTGCATCGTGGGAGACCGAGGAAATTCGGATCTATAGGACAACAGGATTTCCCAGATATTTTTACATTAATTCCGTTTTTGAAAACTTCAGAATTGAAAAATGCTTTGCACATCTGGATTCAAATTGTTCAAGGATATAGTTTTGCAGACGAAATACAACAATTAAGATTCAACAAATCAATTCGACGAGGGCAACTTCGGAAACTTAATCCAAAGCTAGACTTTAGTTACATTTTACGAGTTGGAGGTCGATTGGCCAATGCTCGTCACATTCCGTACAACCAGAAATTCCCAATAGTTTTGCCAAAGGACAGTCATTTAACATTTTTAATCATTGGTGAAACACATACGAAGACGGTTCACGGCAACGTTCAATTAATGCTAAACTATTTGCGACGCAATTATTGGATTTTGGGAGCAAGAAAAATTGTTCGACATTTTGTACAAAACCGTTGCAAAATTTGTATAAAATGGTCCAGCGCTAAACAAAAACAACAAATGGCTCCTTTACCACGTCCTCGAGTGGAACCATCTCGACCATTTAATCACACAGGCGTCGACTTTGCAGGTCCAATTTACATTAAAAACAAAGGTCGTGGTAAAAATCAAACGCTATCAAAGGGTTATATAGCTCTGTTTATTTGCTTATCAACGAAAGCAATCCATTTGGAAGCCGCAGAGGACTTGTCAAGCAAGGAATTTATCGAAACATTCAAAAGATTCGTAAGTCGTCGGTCAATTCCAGAGAAAATGTATAGTGATAATGGTTCAAATTTTGTTGGTTGCACCACCGAATTGTCTAAATCTCACGAAAGAGCAACGAAATTGCAGCTTTATTGGCAAATGATGGCGTGGAATGGGAATTTAATCCTCCTACTGCAAGTCATTTTGGTGGAATTTGGGAATCCAATATCAAATCAATGAAATATCACTTACGACGTATTGTCGGATCAGCCCATCTAACCTTCAAAGAACTTCAAACGCTTTTATGTCAGATTGAGTGCGTTTTAAATTCTCGGCCAATATGCAGTTTGACTGACGATGTGGAAGATTTAAGTTTTTTGACTCCTGGCCATTTCTTGATGGGAACATCGCCATCTAGTTTACCAGAAGAATCTCTCCTCAACATTAACGAAAATCGACTTACCAAATGGCAACGAACTCAACAAATGTATCAAAACTTTTGGAACCATTGGTCAGCTGAATATCTTTCAACTTTACAAAATCGGTCAAAATGGTTCGCAGAAGAAGATAATTTAGAAATTGGTGAACTGGTCATTTTAAAGGAAGACGATATGCCACCCTCAAAATGGCTTGTAGGACAAGTTATCGAAATTCATCCTGGAAAAGATGGACTAGTTCGCGCTGTTACCGTTCGTCTAAAGTGTAAACATCAGGTTTTAACAAGGCCAATCCACAAACTTTGTAGATTACCATTTTTGAGGAAGAATGAATTGGATGTGGGTTTGTAAGTGTTTGGGCAATTATAATATTTTGAAATTTGAAGTGAATTTATAATGAATGTAAACAAATTGCTTTTCAGAGATATTAAGCTCGCATTTTGAATTTTTATTTTTATGACAATTTATTTTTTTTGTTTGTTAGTGAATCAATTGTCATGGTGGGGAATATGTTCAGTAGAATCTGAACACTTGCTTTGTATCTCGTATAATTGGTAGAGTCAATTAGTTTTTCTCAATCGATATTCTATTGTTATTAATTTAGACACATTGTTATGTATCAAAAGAGAATCAT
>CM055403.1:147472999-147530415 GCA_029228625.1 Pseudolycoriella hygida
TAGAGACCTTTTCGTTGTAATGGTCAGTGACAATCCGAAAATTCCCAACGTTCAAAAGTTATCGTATCTAAAGAAGATTGTTGTTGGAGATGCAGGCAAATTAATTCGCAACATTAAAGTTACGAGTAACAACTTCAAGCCAGCGCAGCGTGGGATATTCTTGAAAATCGTTACGAAAATGCAAGAATACTTGTAAACGAGCTCCTGAAAAGTATTTTCAACATTCCAAATAGCACTGGTAGCGCAAATGATATTAAATTAATTTTGGATACGACATTGGAATCATTACAAGAGTTGCGGAATTTAGGAAGACCAGTGGACGATTATGACGATTGGTTGGTGTTCATAGTTGAAAATAAATTGGATCCATTATCCTCTGAAAAATGGAACGAATCAATTGGTGATGACAGATCCGTCATTTTATGGCCTCAACTAGAAGAATTTTTGAATGCCCGATTTCGAGTTTTGGAAGGAAATAACGTGGTGCTAAAGCCTTTGGAAGAATCAAGAAATTCTTCGTCAACAAAGACATCAAAAACTTCATGTCATTTGTCGGAAAGTCGTTCAAACACCAATACTACAGTGAAGTGTTACTACTGTAAAGGAAACCATCGCGCAAAGTCATGTTTCACATTTAAGAAAAAGAATCCTTCAGAAAGGCGAAAAATTGTTGAATCAGCTAATCTTTCCTTAAATTGTCTAAGCCCAAGTCACAAATTAGCTGAATGTGTGTCAAAAACCTCATGTTTCAAATGTGGTCTACAACATCATTCGCTTTTGCATATGGATTCTGGAGCAGTCAAGAAACAAAATATTTTATCGTCCAAGGCGTTAGAGTCCACATCATCTAGTTCGTCATCAATCGCGAATCATCTTGTTAAAACAGATTCAGATCAAGATGTTCTACTAGCGACGGCAATTATAGTGGTAAACATTGGACGAGGTAAGACTGTTTTATTAAAGGCTTTATTAGATCAAGGGTCGCAAATGTCTTTGACTTTCAACATTTGCTGCTAAACGGTTACAATTAAGCAGTGAGACATATACAGGCCCTTTTCTAACGGGTGCTGGTGGCGAGAGAATCAACAAAATTTATGGCGTTGTTGGTTTTAATTTCCAATCGAGAATAAATGATTCACAGTTTCAAACCAACGCGCTCATTTTAGACACTGTTTCTCAGTACACGCAGTGCAATCATAAAGCTTTCCAGTATATAGATAAACTCTTTCCAAAAATCGAATTAGCTGATCCAAATTTTGATAAATCAAATCAAATAGATGTTCTTTTGGCTGCTGATATCTACGCTCAAGTTATAATGGAAGGTGTTAAGAAGTTTCGCGGTATTTTGATTCAAAACACGAGTTTAGGTTGGATTTTGTCTGGTCGGTACAATAAATGTAACAATTTAAATCCAATCATATCAGTTCATCAGATTAGTATTCCTTTTGATTTGATTCAAATATTTTGGGAAATCGAAGAGTTGCCTTATGATTCTTTAACCTCGATTTCAATTGATGAGTCGGCCTGTGAAAAATATTTTCAAGAAATTCATTCTAGAAACAGTAAAGGTCGTTATGTCGTTCGATTGCCGTTCAAAGCCAAGCGATCAACGGAATTGGGTTATTCCAAAGGACTAGCCATTTCTAGTCAGATCCGAATGGAAAATCGTTTCAAAAAAAATCCCGCTCTTCAAGAGAAATATAGCGAGTTCATGTCAGAATCAATACAGTTGGGTAACATGGAGTTGGTACCACAAAGGGATTTGCAAAAGGCTCAAAGTGAATGTTTTTATATGCCGTTCTAAGTGATAGCGAAACTACATCACTTCGCGTCGTTTTTAATGCGTCTCAAAAAACATCCACTGGCGTTTCTCTAAATGAATTACTGTATACTGGTCGCAAATTGCAAAAAAATTTGTTTGATATTTTGATTCGATTTAGAAGGCATACCATTTGCTACACGGCTGATATTGAGAAAATGTATCGCCGAATTTTGGTACATCCCAAGGACAGAGATTATCAGCGAATAGTCTGGCGCAACGAACCAAATGAAAAATTGCAGACTTATCGGATGCGTGTTGTAACAGACGGTATCTCCTCTGCTCCATTTTTGGCTATTCGAACTGTACAACAAATCGCCAATGATGAAAAAGAAAATTTTCCTTTGGCTTTTGAGGCGTTAATGGAAGATATGTTCATGGACGATTTATTATCAGGTAGCGAGGACATTTCATCTGGTAAACAACGAATCAACGATATCAACAACGCCTTCAAATCCGCTGGAATGTGTATGCGAAAGTGGACATCGAATGTTCCTGAAGTGCTAGAAGACATTCCTACTGAAGATCGACAAAATAAACCAATCGAATTCGTTCAAGATGATGTTATTAAAGTCCTTGGAATTCAGTGGTTTCCGACATTCGATAATTTTGGTTTCAAAGTGCGACTACCATCATCTGAGGAAACAACAACCAAGCGCAAGTTTTTGTCTCGTGCCAGCAGGATTTTTGATCCATTAGGGTTTTTATCGCCCAGCATAATAATTCGTAAAATATTATTTCAGGAACTTTGGGAACTAAAATTGAACTGGGATGATCCACTGCCTGAACGTGTCAGAAATCGTTGGACGAAATTTCACCAACAGTTACCGCTATTAGAAACCATCAAGGTTCCTCGATTTTTTGGTTCTTTCTACAATACTAACGGTGCCACTTTTGAGCTACATGGCTTCTCAGATGCCTCGAAGGTTGCCTATTCTGCAGTGGTATATTCCAGAACTGTGCATTCAGATGGTAAAGTCGAAATAAATTTAATGGCCTCAAAAACAAAAGTCAATCCAATAAAGAAAATCACAATGCCATGTGCCGAGCTTTGTGGGGCATTATTGGTAAGTCGCCTTTTCCAAAAAATTAAAGATTTATTAAGATTTCAAGAAGTACCTATGTATGGTTGGACGGATTCTGAAATAGTTTTAAGCTGGTTGCGTAAGAGTCCTAGTATATGGCTACAATTTGTCGGTAATCGAACATCTCAAATCCTCAACATTTTGCCATTTAACCGTTGGAATTATGTAGAATCCAGTCAAAACCCCGCTGATTGTGCATCTCGAGGAATAATTCCGAGTCAGTTAATCAAACATTCGTTATGGTGGAACGGTCCAACATGGTTAGTAGAAGAAACGTCAAAATGGCCATCAGCTATTAAACCATTTCAGTTATTAGAAACTGAATTAATGAAGAAGAAATCAGTCATCAATTTGATCACAGTCGACTCAAGCAACGAAATTTTGCATCGTTTTTCATCGTCACAAAAACTGGTCAAATAACAGCTTGGTGTCTTCGCTTCATAAGCAATCTTCGAAAACGATTAATTGAAAAGTCTGTAGCGCAGCCAAACCAGGGGCTGAGAAAACAAAACCTGCATCATGGGAGACCGAGGAAATTCGGATCTATAGGACAGCAGGATTTCCCAGATCTTTTTACATTAATTCCGTTTTTGAAAACTTCAGAATTGAAAAATGCTTTGCACATCTGGATTCAAATTGTTCAAGGATACAGTTTTGCAGACGAAATACAACAATTAAGATTCAACAAATCAATTCGACGAGGGCAACTTCGGAAACTTAATCCAAAGCTAGACTTTAGTGGCATTTTACGAGTTGGAGGTCGATTGGCCAATGCTCGTCACATTCCGTACAACCAGAAATTCCCAATAGTTTTGCCAAAGGACAGTCATTTAACATTTTTAATCATTGGTGAAACACATACGAAGACGGTTCACGGCAACGTTCAATTATTGCTAAACTATTTGCGACGCAATTATTGGATTTTGGGAGCAAGAAAAATTGTTCGACATTTTGTACAAAACCGTTGCAAAATTTGTATAAAATGGTCCAGCGCTAAACAAAAACAACAAATGGCTCCTTTACCACGTCCTCGAGTGGAACCATCTCGACCATTTAATCACACAGGCGTCGACTTTGCAGGTCCAATTTACATTAAAAACAAAGGTCGTGGTAAAAATCAAACGCTATCAAAGGGTTATATAGCTCTGTTTATTTGCTTATCAACGAAAGCAATCCATTTGGAAGCCGCAGAGGACTTGTCAAGCAAGGAATTTATCGAAACATTCAAAAGATTCGTAAGTCGTCGGTCAATTCCAGAGAAAATGTATAGTGATAATGGTTCAAATTTTGTTGGTTGCACCACCGAATTGTCTAAATCTCACGAAAGAGCAACGAAATTGCAGCTTTATTGGCAAATGATGGCGTGGAATGGGAATTTAATCCTCCTACTGCAAGTCATTTTGGTGGAATTTGGGAATCCAATATCAAATCAATGAAATATCACTTACGACGTATTGTCGGATCAGCCCATCTAACCTTCAAAGAACTTCAAACGCTTTTATGTCAGATTGAGTGCGTTTTAAATTCTCGGCCAATATGCAGTTTGACTGACGATGTGGAAGATTTAAGTTTTTTGACTCCTGGCCATTTCTTGATGGGAACATCGCCATCTAGTTTACCAGAAGAATCTCTCCTCAACATTAACGAAAATCGACTTACCAAATGGCAACGAACTCAACAAATGTATCAAAACTTTTGGAACCATTGGTCAGCTGAATATCTTTCAACTTTACAAAATCGGTCAAAATGGTTCGCAGAAGAAGATAATTTAGAAATTGGTGAACTGGTCATTTTAAAGGAAGACGATATGCCACCCTCAAAATGGCTTGTAGGACAAGTTATCGAAATTCATCCTGGAAAAGATGGACTAGTTCGCGCTGTTACCGTTCGTCTAAAGTGTAAACATCAGGTTTTAACAAGGCCAATCCACAAACTTTGTAGATTACCATTTTTGAGGAAGAATGAATTGGATGTGGGTTTGTAAGTGTTTGGGCAATTATAATATTTTGAAATTTGAAGTGAATTTATAATGAATGTAAACAAATTGCTTTTCAGAGATATTAAGCTCGCATTTTGAATTTTTATTTTTATGACAATTTATTTTTTTTGTTTGTTAGTGAATCAATTGTCATGGTGGGGAATATGTTCAGTAGAATCTGAACACTTGCTTTGTATCTCGTATAATTGGTAGAGTCAATTAGTTTTTCTCAATCGATATTCTATTGTTATTAATTTAGACACATTGTTATGTATCAAAAGAGAATCATTCGGAATTATAACGTTGAACAGAACAGATCGCCTTTTACACATTATTAAATTGGACTAAAATCCCTAGACCATTTACAATTTTAACTCTAAGTTTTATTTTTTTTTCTTTTGACTCGAATTCAATTGTTGAATTCATGCAATATTTTGACACGCTCACGCTATATTTTGATTTTTTTACTTTATGTATTTGAATATTTGAATTTTGTGTTTTTCTTTGTATTTTTACTATGCTGTGATTGTGTTAGATATACTACTTTAAGTTGTATGATTTGTAACGTTTTCATGGTTTTTTAAGGAGGGTTATGACAGCAGTCATAACTACTCTTTTTCCATGTCGGCTTGAAAAAAGTAGACAATAAAATTAATATCAATCAAACACATGTTCTCTAAAATTTTATTCTCTACAATTTTGCTTTCGGAAGCAGCTTCCTAACTGCTATAGTTCTAGAGATATGAGTCATTCCCCCTAATTCTATTAGTTGCCATATCCCAGGATTGGGCTCATTTTCCCTAAAACTCTGAAGCACGTGTTCTCTAGAACTATATTCTTTAAAACTTTGCCTTCGGAAGCATCTTTCTAACTGCCATAGTTTTAGAGATTTGAGTCAACCCTGCCAATTCTAGAAAAGGTCGTAACCCAGGATTGGGCAATTTTTCCCTAAGGCCTGAAACAAATGTTCTCTAAAATTTAATTATCTACATCTTTGCCTTTGGAAGCAAGTTTCTTACTTCTCTAATTCTAGCGATATGAGTCATACCTCCAAATTCTAGAAGTGATCAAATCCCGGAATTGGGTCATTTTCCCCTAAAACCCTGAAACACTTGTTCTCTAAAATTTTATTCTCACCAACTTTGCCTTTGGAAGCAACTTTCTAACTCTTACAGTTCTAGAGATATGGGTCATCCCTCCCAATTCTAGAAGTGGTCATATCCCAGGATTGTGGCATTTTTACATAAAACCCTTAGAAAGGTGTTCGCTAAAATGTTATGCTCTACAGCTTTGCATTTGGAAGCATTTTTGTACCTGTTATAGTTCTAGAGATCATCCCTCCCAATTCTAGAAGTGGTCATATCCCAGGATTGGGATAATTCTACCCAAAACCTTGAGAAACGTGTTCTCTAAAATTTTATTCTCAACAACTTTGCCTTTGGAAGCAACTTTCTAACTCTTATAGTTTCAGAGATATGAGTCAACACTCTCAGTTCCAGAAGTGGTCGTATCTCAGGATTGAGCAATTTTTCCACAAAGCCGTGAAACACGCGTTCTCTAAAATTTTATTTTCTACAATTTCGCCTTTGACAGTGTATCTCCATATCGCATAGTTAAGCAAACATAGACAAAAAACATTTCTTTTCATATATAGCCGAGAAGCTCAATTTCATCCATTCCATTGGTCCCAGTGTTAAGACAACCGACCCGATTTCCACAAACAAATTTTCTTAGTTTTGTGGGATCAAACGCTTTCTTTTGACGTTAAAATGAACAATTTCCACTACTTGCTGAGATATTTGCGAAGAAGTTTCACCCTTGAAAATCCATGTTTTTGGACAATTCTTCGACCGTATCTCCGGAACTACTTGACCGACTTTGCTCATCTTAAATGTATCCCCGCAAATCTCGCATCGATCTACCACATTTTCCAATAAAATTTTTTGTTTATGGGATCTTTGTACTTCGTACGGGTCCAATGATGTATGCCCTCAAGAACAAAGATTACCCCCTTTCCATGCATTTTGGTCTCGTTCGATATGACCAGCTTATACACGAGGCCACAGCTACGACAAACAATTCGAAAAAAATATTAACCGAAAACAATTTCGGATAAAGAACGGATTTGCAAGTCTAACCGTCCCAAATGTTTCACGTGTTTTAACCGAGTATCTAAGCAACACTTAGTTCCAATACGACATTAATCTCTATATCTACAATGGTGGTTATCCATTGTATAATGGACTCACTATAGCACATATTTTCTTTTAGAAATTAGAATAGAATTTCTAAATCGTTTTGTTTTGCTTGGATTTAGACCAAAGCTTAAATTTTGAGTTGAAACGATATGTTTTGTGCTATCTTACATCGGAAATACATCAAACAAAGTGAAAATTACCTATCCCTCAATCTAAAATGGAAAGTAAATTTCAACCCAGGCATAAAACTTGTCAGTATGCTCCGAAATCTAAATGACAAAGAGAAAAGAAATTCAAGCCGGAGCTTACCCGTAGCTGTAACCTTAGGAAAAATCACTAGATTTGAAGAGAGAAAAAGCGACAATGTGAGAAGAAGGGAATTGGCTATTTCAAGACATGTCATGAGAAATGAGCATTATAATATAAATTGGACTGAAACGAAAAACATCATGCCCGCAGCGGTAGCGGAGGGCGTGACGCAGTCCCCACACCCCAAAAAAAACGTCCACAAACCCAAAAAACTCCATACAAAAACCTTTGGGACAAGGAGCCATATATAGGCGAACTTTTGAGTTTTTTCCCCTCGCCCCCCTCCCCCTCCAAATTATTTAAAAAAAACTGCGTCGCACTAGCTTTCAAACAAGCCCTCACTCATCAAAATCGGTTGAAAATTGGCTGAGATATCGAGGTTTGAAAATGACACTTTTCTATGGAGAAATAATTTTTCTATTGTTCTCATCATTATGGAAACTTTTTTTCTGATCTGTCGGTTTCTATCTATCTATCTATATATATATATATCTATCTATATATCTATCTATCTATCTATCTATCTATCTATCTATCTATTAATAATTTTCGATCTCGAGAACTAGACAGCCGATCTTTTTGAAATTTTCAGGGAACGTCAGTCTCGGGCCCAAATGAAAAATTTCATATGCCGCTTTTCCGGGAAAATTCTGGAAAAGCCGTGGCATGTGGAAAAGTGGTCAATTTTGAGGGTTTTTTAGGTAATGCTCGGAGTTTTCGAATTTTAGCTCCGGAATGACACTACCTAGAGAGATGGTTTCTTCTAGAAAGTTATAGAGTTTCATCAGGAGAATTTTTTGGGATCATAAGAAAATTTCTGCCATCTGTTATAGCGGCGCCATCTTCGATTTTTTGCTAAATTCTGTATAATAATACATAGACAGTTGGTTTCTTCAGGAAAGTTATATGAATCAGTGGGAAGAATTCGTGACACGAAGTGTTCCGAAGGTAGCCGAAGCTGACAGGCAGTGTTCCAAACGTAGCCGAAGGTGACACGAAGTGTTTCGAAGGTAGCCGAAAGTGACACGAAGTGTTTCGAAGGTAGCCGAAAGTGACACGAAGTACTCCGAAGGCAGCCGAAGGTGACACGATGTGTTCCGAAGGCAGCCTGGGGTGACACGAAGTGTTCCGAAGGCAGGCGAAAGTGCTACAAAATATTCCGAAGGTAGCCGAAGGTGATACGAAGTGTTCCGATGGTAGCCTAAGGTGTAGGAGAACAATTTTTTTCGGAAAGAAAATTTTTTTCGGAGAAATTTTTTTTCGGAGAAATTTTTTTTTCTTAGAAAATTTTCTTTTCTGAAAATAGAAATTTCGGAAAGAAAATTTTTTTCGGAGAAATTTTTTTTTTTTTAGAAAATTTTCCTTTCTGAAAATAGAAATAAAAAAATAGAATAGAGAATAGAAATAGAAAATTTTTCACATGAAGTTTGGTTATAACATCTGAAAACTTCTCAAACTACTGATATGGCATACAAAAACCTCTTAAAAGGTAGAGTGTGACGCAGTCCGTAAGTCCGCTTCCAAAATTAATGATATCGCTTGAGGTGACGCTATCGCTGATAATACGCAGAGTTTGTTTGAAGGGAACCTTGTGTTCATAGTTTTAATTTCCTGAAAAAATTACAGCTCTTTTTTTTTAAAACAAAATTACGTTGTGTTAAAAAATTGCGTCATAAATGCCGGACCCACCAGCGGAATAATTTTTCAACACTTGCAGTTTTCACACGCAAAAATTTAAATTTACCTTAAACAATCTACGTAATAGGAAACAAAAGTCAAATTTTTGCAGCGCAAAAACTGAAAGTACAGAAAAATTATTTCGTCGTTGCGTCCGGCCTTTACGACGCAATTTTTTAACACAACGTAATTTTGTTTTAAAAAAAAGAGCTGTAATTTTTTCAGGAAATTAAAACTTTGAACACAAGGTTCCCTTCAAACAAACTTTGCGTATTATCAGCGATAGCGTCACCTCAAGCGATATCATTAATTTTGGAAGCGGACTTACGGACTGCGTCACACTCTACCTTTTAAGAGGTTTTTGTATGCTTTTCAATTTACGAAAGATTAAAGCAGGACTCCTCGTAATACAACAACGTCAAAAACCATTAATGAACACTGACGAAGGTTTGATTATAAGTAAAATATGGCTACCAATCATTAAAGACATTTCTGATCTCACTAAGGAAACTTCTAGAATTTTTTTGTAATTAACTTAAATAACCTATTTGAATTACTGGGGTAGTTCTGAACGGAAGCTTAAGAATAAACATTTTAACATATTACTAGCAACTCATATTCCAATTTTTCTTTTCCAATTAATCATAGAAATTTCAGACGACAAATTCTAAGAGTTAGCTTTGTAACAGGTGCAGTATAGAGTACCCTAAAACTTTCGAATATTGATTCCATTAGGAAGTTGGGATTTGACGCACTTCTCACAACTGCTTCTGGGCATTATTATTATTACAAAAATTTGTCTTTAATTTGTCCTTTCGATGAGACGAAGAAGTCGACCATAACTCGATTCTGATACAACTTTACATTATTGCTCCTCGAAGCGATGCCGGTTCAAATCCGATCACCGAAAATTTTTAGACCCGTACGAAGAACGAAGTTCTTCAAAAAGGGGTCTTATGCGTAAATATCAACCGATTTTCAAAAACCTTTTTTCCCCTGAAATGTAATCGAAATATCTTCTATGGGATTGAATATGGGCACTGTCGGTCCAAGGGCCAAGGGCCATTTAAGTGGTTTTTGGTCTTTTGAACATAACTCGAGTAAATCTTTTCCGATTTTCATAATTTTTTTTTTTGTTTAAGAGATCCGAGCATGGCCGCCAATTTATGGAAGAAATTTTTTTTGTATTTGATTCCTTGGAATTAGCTAGGGCGCTAAGAACGAGTCTATGCTAGAGCCATACGTGTTTTTTTGTAAATCTTTTCCGTTTTTAAAATTGTTTTTTTAATCGATAGGTGTACAGCTAGGGCACTAAAAACGAGTTTCTGCCACCGTTCTTCATGTTTTTTGTAGATAACTCGAGTAAATCTCTTCCGATTTTCATTTTTTTTATCAAAAGGTCTAGGACTGTTTCCCGTTTTATGGAAGAAAATTTTTTGATTAGAAACCCTTGGACTCAGTCAGGACCCTATAACTGAGGGCCCAACGTGTTTGGACCTGTACGAATTACGAAGGTCTTATACGCAGGCATCCTGAGTAACGTTATTTGTAACTTTATTTTTTCGTTACTGTAAGGTAACGTTACAAAATACGGGTTACTGTAACAAAAAAGATAAAGTTACAAATTGTAACGTTACAGTGAGAGCATGTAACGATTTGTAACATAATATTTACGTTACAATTTGTAACGTTACAAAATGGTATTTTTATTTTTTCGTTACACCTAGTAACGTTACGAATTATGTTTGTTCTAGAATCGAAATATTGTGTATTTACGCAACCATCAGACGGCCACTCTTATAGCGTGCGTTCTATATGGAAAGCCCTTATTTACATTTATTGTCAGCTACACGTCGCTACCACCATTGTAAAAAATATTCTCAGAAATGTTCAAATGCGTGTTTTACATTTGATAAGAATGCCACAAAGCGTGAGAACTAAATAATTTTCTGTCAATTTCACATCGCTTTGTGAAGCCACAGCAACTTAACTTTGCTATGTTGCAGAGCAAATGGAGAGAAACATTTTTGTCTATGGAATTATGTGTCCGAGGCATTTCCTTATGGCCCTAGGTCGGTGCCAAAGTCTGCCCTAGACCAAAAAAATAGTTTTCACTATGTACTGAGGACCCTAGGTCGGTCCTAAGGGCGGCCCTAGACAAAAAAATGGTTTTTTGCTATGTTGTGGAAAAAATTGATATGAATATTTTTGTCTATTTGGGGGTCAATTTTGTACTTTCGGAAAGGTTTTTTTACGCCGTTTCTTCGAACGGGTTTTTCAATATTGCCCTTTCGGCAATTTCCAATACAATTTAATGTGGACGTAAGGCACTATTTACTTACGTTCGAGTCTTTTCGTAACATCAACACTGTTTGCCACATCTATTCTGATACGTACGGGTCCCTTGCATATGTTTTAATTGTTTTTGTCGATGGTCAAAAAAGGACAAAATAAGGACATAATTTTGCGGCCCATATTCAGAGGAGAGAAGGACTAAAAATCTCCTTCAACGAGACATATGAGAAAGTTCACTTGGGCTGCCTAGCGTCACCGGTTCAAATCAGATCGGCGACAATTTTTTTTTTTTATTGTAAATATGTTATGTTTAGTTCAATATGAAGGGGAAATTTTTTATAATTGGCCCAGATATAATTGCGGTAAACATAAGATTTTTCTGTGAGCACACTCTGGTTTTGGGCACTTCGTTTGTCAGTAGATCGTACCCTCATTTTTTCGAAAGTTAGATTTTTTGTGACTGTATGGTTGGAGTATGAAAACTGTTTCATTTATCGTTGAATGTCGCAAGATATAACAATCGTGTCCCTTTAAATTTACAAACTGCCACATTTCAGCTGTTTTGCAGTTTTACGTCTACACAAAATGTATTGAAAAAAGAGATAAAAGATATAATCTTGAAAACAGAACAACTCGTAAATTTAAAAGCACACAACCATATATTCTCGTCTTTAAATGCATGTAATTTTTAATTAAAATCTTACACCAATGCAAAATCCTAGACATGCAAGTTTTACAGTGTATTAGTTCAACAGTTTATGGTTCTCACTTTTTTCGCTTAGAAACATTGAAATACAGTGGAAAAGTATAAACTTTTTTAACAGCATGAAATTTGTATTTTATTTTTTGTGAAAAGTCTTAAGTAATGTTATAACAGCGTTGAAAGTTGCATTCATGAAAAATATTAACATAAAAGCTTAATTAGACGGATTTTATCACCCGAAATAAGCGAAATGAAAAACAGGATAAAATTTGAACCAAAGAGCCATCAGGTTTTATGCCATTTAATCGTCATTAAAAAGTTCCATTTAGTTGGTTACGAACGTACACTTTCTTCTAATAGGTCAAAGTTGTTTCTTGAGGTTGTTTTTTACGCTTAAATTGAAATGATTTTCATGGAAAAATTTACGATAAGGCAATGCATTCATTTTTTAACTGTTTTTACGCAGCTTTTCATGCAGGGTCTATTTGCACAAAAAAATATTCCTGAAAATTGTTAAAAATTCGTCAACGTTTTATACAGATTCTCAATATACTTATATTTGCTCTAAATATAATCGGACCCGTACGAAGTACAAAGATCCTATACGTTTACTACAAACAATTTTATTGTAACATGGGGTAGATCGAGGTGGGAGTTGGGGGGATGCATCTATTGTCGTTTAGAGATGAAGAATCAGCAATAAAAAAAAAATGTCCGTCCGTCCGTCTCCACTTTTTTTTCCAAACGGCTCAACCGATCAGCCTAAACTTTTTTCCCTGAAAGGTACATGCCTCCCATGATTCAAGTTCGAAGATGAGCAAAATCGGCCAAGTAGTTCCGGAGATATGGTCGAAGAAGTGGTGGTCGGCAATGAAATTTTCGAGGGTCGAAAACTGGGAAAAATTTTTTGTGGAAGTCGGGCCAGGGGTCTGGGCACTGGGACCATTGGAATGGACGAAATTGAGTTTCTTGGGCATATACGAAAACAGTTTTTCGTCTATATTTCCTTAACTATGCAATATGGAGATTTACTGTCAAAGGCAAAATCGTAGAGAATTAAATTTAAGCGAACACTTGTTTCAGGGTTTTGGGGAAATATGGCCCAATTATGGTATATGGGCACTTCCATAATTGGGCAAGATGACTCGAATCTCGAGAACTATGAGAGGTAGAAAGTTGTTTCCAAAGGCAAAGTTGTAGGGGATAAAACTTTAGAGAACACGTGTCAGGATTTTAGGGGCTTTGTTAGGGCCTTTGACATTATCTTTGGTAATTTCTATGGATCTTTGAAATCTTACAGTTAGTTAGTTAGTTTAGTTTATTAGCTCTTATGTACATACAAAAAGATATAATTAGGCCTCATGGGTGGACCTCTTTTATGTGCCATAGTTTTTAATTAGTTATTATTCCGAGTATTCGGCGACGTATTCCGTTCCGAAATCCATAATTTGTTTTAGATTCATCTGATCTGGTTGTGGGAAATATGCTCCAAAGATGTCCATTCGTTGTTTGCATAAAACTGGGCATGTGGTCAGTAGATGAAGTGGCGTCTCGTCATCTGTCTCACATAATCTGCATAGACTACTCTCTGCCATACGCATTCTGTTCATGTGTTTATTGAGCTTGCAGTGTCCTGTTAATAGTCCAACCAAAGATCGAATGACTTTTCGTGATTTATTCAGGAGAAATTTAGTGACACTGATGTTAGATTCTATTACAGTTATAGAAGAACAGAAAACGTTAGATTGTTTGCTTATTTGTATAGAGTAGTAAGAGTTGACGATTGTAGACGTGTATCGCTGTGCTTGTACTTTTTTGAATTTTTTGCTTGTTTTAGTTTTTTTTTTACAACCGATTGATTGTTTTGTGATTGAATTGACTGCTCTGTAGTCGCCAAAGTAATATTTCTGCAAATAATTATTGTGCAACAAACATTATTTGGACTTTTTCTGAAAAACAATTGCTAGAGTTAACAATTACTATCGACAAAAATTGTACACATCGTTTTGTTTTTGTTCCCGCCGAATTTTGGAGAGTAATATCACATCGAGAGAGTAAATTGATTCTCTATTTACATAGGCTGAAACACATTTTCGAACAATGGCATCAAAGTGCAATTCTTGCAACAATCCAATATTGAACGCTGAATTTATTTCCTGCTCTGGAATTTGTGCGGAACTGTTTCATATAAAATGTGTCGCTGTCAGCAAACCTATGCTTAACGCAGTTAATGCATGTGCTAATATTCACTGGTTTTGTCACAAATGCAATGATACCAACGGAAATAGGAACATCTCTGCGTCGTTTGATCGAATGAACGATGCTATTGACTCACTAAAAACTTCACTATCCCACGATTTGATTCAGTTTGTCGATGGCTTCAAGTCATTGACCGAAACGTTTATGACTACAGTGACTGCATCGATTGTTTCTAGAGATCACGGGTTAATCGCTGCGACTTCAAATTCGCAAGTAGGAGATGCTCGTGCTACCGCTAAGGAAACATCGTCGTTTGAATCAAGTAGCTTCATAACTACGTATTGTGCTCAGCCCGTTTCTAAGAATGATAGAGAAAATCTGAAAAGTGTCATTTCAAATATTGGGAGGGACATCACAAGCGACTTTCTGGCTGAGTATGTTGCTCAAGTTTTGAATATCGAAAAAGATAAGATCAGCTTATCGATGTTATTACCAACTGGCAAAAGTATTAGCGATCTGTACTTTCTGCAATACAAAATCACAGTGCCCGAAGTCAATTATGATACGCTCATGTGCTCACATTCGTGGCCGCCAAATATTCAACTGCGCGATTTCATTCCTAAATCAAAGTTTTGTGTGGTGGATAAGGAAAGTTTCGTGTTTAAGTCTACTACTCGTACATCTTCGAACTTGAACTATGTTGTCTATTAATGCCTTCGTTATGTTATGTTGCTAAGTTCGTACTTTTTTTGAAATTTACTGATTTCTTTTGTAACTATTGATTGTTTTGTTCCTTAATTTGGTCGATGGTTTTTTTTTTTTTGTCGAACTAATGTTTCTTAGAGGTCGTTGATCGATAATTTGCTGTTTGAATTCGCTCTAGAACCATTTTGTTACTTTTATGCTGAAAATGAGTGATTTTTCTGGTACTTTTGCTAAATAATTGTAAATGAATTTGTAGTCAGGAAGCTGTATAAGCGGTTGACGTAATAATAAATAAATATTTAGATACGTTCGAGTCTGTTTCCCACATATATTCTGTTTGCCATATCTATTCTGATACGTACGGGTCGTTGGTTATGTTTACTATTTAAAACGGCCGAACATTCGTCTCTTTGTCTATTTGTCGGTCATTAATTACAGGCGTGAGCAGCATATACGTCATAGCTGCACCAAGAGCTCCGAGAAACTAAAATAAAATGTTATTTCAAAGCGAAAAACCAATCACAATAATGTCGCCACTTCACACGGACAATCCGGATATTTGCCTTGGGCGCAGCGATTTGGGGGCGCAAAATTTTAGACGTTCGAAGATCGAATCTATCTTATACATTTGGGAAGTAGGTGAAAAAAAGTTTTGGAGCGAAATATAAAAATATACAACGAACGAATCTTTCATTTAAAAAATTTCTCTCGTTTCGCTCGCTACGGCAGGAAACATGAGCAAATGGCATGACACTAACTAGCAGTAGGAAAATACGCACTTAAATATTCATAAAAAAGCCCAACAAGTAATTTACTAGTTTTCCATGAAGAACATAGAAATAAAAGATTCCAATCTTTCAAGGTAAGGATCGGAGTGGGTCGACCCACATCTGACCCACAATTTTAGCGGGTCGACCCACACCTGACCCAAAGTTTTAGAACACACAGAAAAACGAAAAACGTGTGTCATGTCGACCCACTCCGATCCTTAATTTCAAGGGAATCACCTCGAAACGGTGAAGTCGGTTACCTTCTTTCTTTAAAGAATGGACGCAAAACCAGCTTTATGAGGGAGCACAAGCCAGCACTGATCTTATACGAAAGGTTGTTAATCCAGGTCTTTACAGCCCTCAGTATACATTTTAAGTTAAGTTCTTCGAGTTTTTCGTTTTACTCAATTTTTCAATCAAGACCGAAAATTTGAGTAAAACCAAAAACTAAATTTAAATTTGACGGTTGAGAAAAAATTCCCTCTCAGCTTCTGACAATATCAACACCGCTTGAAATTTTCTTCCGATGGGCCCTATTTTTAATTTCTGGAAACTCTATTAGGCGGAGCCACCGAAAAAAAAACTTTTGAAACTCTTTTGAAGGTAGAGGTTAGGAGTAAAAGAGAAAGTTGTTGAGTTCATTGAATATAGTCATTAGAGTACGGGGGAAAGGGGAAATACGCTGGAATACGCTGGAAAGGGGAGTACGGGGAAAAGTGGAGTATGGGCGAAGGGGAGTATGGGGAAGTCTAGTACGGGTGAAATGGAGTACTGATGAAGAGAAGTACGGTGGATGAAGATCGTGGGGCAAGAAGAGTTTGTCTGAAGAAGGGGTACGATGAAAGGGCAAGTACGGGCTGAAAGGCAAAACCCTTGACGGGGATTTGATACATTATGCACATTTCAACGATTCAAGATTTTGGGTTTGATGATTTGACTAGCTTTGACTCAAATAAATGCCGTAATATGGAATGTTTCAAACAAACTCACAAAACAGGAAGAAATAACATACATTAGCTGGTTGTAAGACAAAAGAACAAAAGCTTAAAAGGAATAATTTTCATTAAAGCGAACGACGATGTTTTACTCATTAAAATGTAAGACAATCCCATCCTTAAAAATATTCAGAGAACAAAGCTCCACATCGAGTTGCATGTAAATTTTCAGTCTGTTCTCAAAATTAATTTATTTTCGGAGAACACAAAAAACAAAAAAGATACATGGATACAAATGGTGCTTGGCAATATTGTACGGTCTGCGTATTCAACGTATTTTTACAAATTATGTTTTCAACATTGTCCTAAACAAGCGAAAAACAGCATGAATTCCCCATTCCATCACACCGACCATTACAGTTCTTATACCATGTATAGACGTTGCGGTTTCAAGGGTGTTTTCTCAAATTAAACTTCATAAAACGTTTCCAAGTGCCTCGATACATTTTCAGTCATCTAACACAAATACTGCATGAGTACGTGTTTTTGTTAAAGTAACATTCAAATCAGCACAATGGTGTGTACGAAATGGCATAAAAAACATTTCATTCGGTTATTAAAGCAATGTTCCGCTTTTCGTGCGAGCCTCGACCCATATTTTCGGCTTAATTTATCGCTGTTTTTATAGAGGGACGACAGTAAAAAGGCATTTTGATTGACAAACAATTTCGGCTGATATTAATGTAGATTTCAGCATTTCTTTTTTTATGATTCAAAAGTTTGCCTTTTTCACTTCAATGATTTAAAATGTTGCATATGAAGTTCGTAAATGTATGTTTGTGGAAAAGTGTTTTTTTAACACCGAAGAGTTGGTATTTTAGAGTCTGAATAAGTAAGCAGTGTGTAATATTATTGAAAATTCGACAAATTTTCGCAAGTGGAAACACGCGGGAAAAAGCTCGTTTTTTGTCTGTGAATTGCAAAAAACATTGTTTGATACACGTTACGTATGCTAGTAGTTTAACGCACACGATGTGTTGCAGAACTCGCCTTCGGCTCGTGTCACTAAACCTACAACTACCTTCATACGTATCTTGTATCAAAAACTGCTATTTTTTTAACACTTTTCCCGCATTTTTTTCAAATTCGAAACGTTCGCAGGGTACACAAAAACCATCTTTTGTCTTGTTTTTTCGTTGCGTAATTCAGTGTCAACTAAAATTCGATCCCGAAAAGTCGCGTGTGGAGTTTTTACTTGTCGCAATTATTCGCGGTGCAATTTTAGAGTGAAACGGCCAATATGGCGGCTTTTATGAGGTCGTTAAAAGCCTTCAGTTCTTGAGAAATAGTCAAAAAATGCGAAAAACTAATCTCGAGGGGGGGGGGGGGGGGTTTACACGTAAGGGAAAAAATAAAAAAATTGCTCTGTAAAGCTCCTTCCTCATACCTAATTTACATTTCTGAGAATGTTATTGTTTCAAAAATTTAAGTTGGGAACGTAGAATGTGTCATATAGTTCCACAGTTACGGTGGATTTGCGTCACAAGTGCATTTCTATCGCTCGCCCGCGATGTTTCCATAATCAATTTTTTCCAACAAACATTTTGTCATAACTACACCAGTAGAAGGGTCCCCTCAAATTTCTGTGGACTCGTTCCAACAATGGAATTCCACTAAACGGCAGACCAAGTTTCTAAGTTAATTTGGTCTAGCGTAATATTTTTGCTTCCCTGGAAGTTTCGTGTTACTTAAAAACGCAAAGTCAACAATTTTTGTTACTTCAATATGTTCCGATGAATGTTTTCTACGTAAACAAATCAATATGCTGTTTTGAATAGAGTGTAATTTTTGACCTATTTACAATAAAATTGTGAAATGAAACGAGAAATCGTGTACATGCGTTCAGTTTGAGTTGGTTTTCATGAAATAGAAGGTGGATGAACCAACGTACGAAACAGGTATACGGATATTTGTGTTTCAGCACTACGGCGCAACGTTCATAATACAAATGTTTACAATAAAATTGTGTTGCCCTTTTCATAAAGACTAGTCAGAACACCGTTAATGTTGTGTGTCCTGGAAAAATTGATGTTTTGTAATGTTTGTTTACAAAGTATACATGAAAATTGCTGCATAACATTTTCTATATAAATTCACGTTAGGAAATTCTTTTATGTGGTTTTGAGAGGCTTGTGAGCCACCAAAGTATTGGTGGAAGATGTGCAAGACAATGCAACAACCATTTTTCATTCAAAAAACATATAAGCTAAGAGCCGTACCTACTCAACAACGCAAAAAATCTTAGAGAGTCTGCTAGAGATGTGCGGGCCGCCCGAAACTCGAAGAAAACCCGACCCGACCCGAACCCGAATAAATTTCACTGTTCGGGTCTTGTTTTTTGTTTTCGTTTTTTTCTTACATGATTTTTTTAAAGTCCGTAAAGAATGCAGAGGCATTTTACCGACTTTCGATCAACATCTGAAAGCATTCGGGTTACGAAAATTTTCGGGCTTCGGGTTTCAAAAATTTTGATCGGGTCGGGTCGGGTTTCGAAAAATTTCGGGTTGCTGGTTTGGGGTTTTAAAAGTTTTGATGGGGTCGGGCTCGGGCTCTTATAATTTAATTTCCTTTCGGTTATAACACTCAACTTAATACTATTGTGCACCCCTTAACCTAGACTAAAACTAACCTGAATTGTATGACGGGTGAAGCGACCAATTTCAAGAGTTAATGGCATAGTCGTATCAATTTCCAAATGGGTTGTGATAAAGATCCAACGTAAACTTTCTATGTCAAATAATATGTTTACCTGAAAGCTGCGGTTGAAGTTGATGTAACCATTATTCGTGATGGTACTTTGGGATTGAACTTACCCCGTTACCCACGAGCTTTGATCAACACAAAAAGAATTCAATGACTAAGACCCAAATCCACGGTCTATACTTGATGGATGTTACGAACCAAATGAACTGACTCTAGACGAGCCTTTACACTAATGACTCACACTTCTTGTCTCCAAAGCTTTCACAGGGTTAGTTCAAAAATCTTCTTATCCATAATATTAGTCATTTAGAAAAATTTATTAAATGCTAAAGGGCGGGTTACAGGTTTTGAGAATTTTCGGGATGTGGGCTTCGAGTTTCGAGAAATTTGATCTCGTCGGGTTCGCGTCGGGTCTGATTCCGAAGAAAGGTCGGCCCGCTCATCTCTATTAGAGAGTATTTTTTCAGAGAGACTTCCATGCAATTTCTGTGAATATGGTCGAGTTGACTGAATTTGGTCCACTCTGTGGATCATTGAACCACTACACCTCAGATCAATTTCTTTCAATTGACGCCCCAACAGAAATCTTTCACAACGGGACCAAGTTTTCGGTCACTTTTTAGGTTATTCTGGAACAACTTAACTTGCTCATCTTTCAGGGGAAATCAAGGAAGACCTTTTGAGCGGCCTGAAAATTTTTCGAATGGAAAGAACCTGTGTTGTGAATTCTAAAGTCAAAATTTAAAACTCCTTCGAATTTCTCACTGGTCTAATGAAAGATAAGATTTGGTATAAATACCAAAAGTCCTTAGTCTGTCGGAATCAAAAGTCGGTCTACTTCAACTGTCAAAATGACGTTTTAAGCGTCAAAGTCCTTACTATTGCGGCTGCATTTTTTCCTATATTAGTAAATTTTTCAGTGATCACAGTTTACAAAACACAGATTCCTTGTCTGTTCTCTCAACTGCTGGCTTGTTCCATATCTTTGACGTTTAAAACGTCATTTTGACAGTTGGAATAGACTGACTTTTGATTCCAACAGTATGTTATACTTAGTTCCATCAATTTGTACTAATTAAATAACAATAATGTGGTTAATGAATGTATGAATACTGTGGCAAAGGCATTAAATCTTCAAAAGTATGTTTTTTGGGTTATCAGTCGAAGTTCTCCGATTGTAGTATGGCATTTAAAATTCTCGTTAGAATGTTCCATTTTCACTTCTTGATGAACGAATAACTGTTTCATAGAACATAATGTAAATTTTCACATTCAGTAATAGATAGTAAAAGGATGAACGGCAGATTTTACATGAAAAATATACCGGCAGTGTATGTTTTTCGCGAATTATTCATTGCAAAAGTGATTTATGTTAGCATGAAATGTTCAAGTATTTTGTGCGGAAAGTTTGAATAATAAGGTAGTAGCAACAGTTTATTTGCAAAACCAAACACTTTCCGTATATCTGCAGTTTATCATACAGTTTACCTTAAAATGTCGATAAAAGTGACGACAGCTCATACGAAGTATACAGGGACCAAGAGCAGGTTTTGATTGGAAGATATTGGACCTCAGAAAACAAAGAAAAAAAATGGTGATAATCAGTTGAGTGCTTCGGGCTGTTTGGTTTAGAGAGTTCGAATAATTCGGAGAACTCAACCGCTTGGTGCTTTTTCCTGAATATGTGGTGGAGGGCCTTCAGATGGGTTTGAAAAGCGATTTTCTAATGCAATTTGATAAAGACGTAATCAGTAATTGCAAAATATGTCATTAATATCGTGTATGTAGCTAACTTTGACCACTGCACTAACTTTGACCAATTGTCCCTTAGCTTTGACCATGACCACATGGAATACACACATTTTTTCAAAAATTGGATTTTTAAACTTGCGGTCTTGCACAAATGTATTTGCCGCGGATTACTGATTTATCCACTAGAATCAAATCGACTGCCGCAAACGTCTTACGTTGACGATTCATCGATATCATCAGTTTACAACGCTGTTATTAATATGCTAAGCGATATGAGATACGGTGGAGTGGAGAACCAACCAGGAATAACGGACTAAAGTCAGAGCAGACAGTGGTAAAAGCGTTACATCAGAGTCACTCCGCCTTGGTACTGCTCCTGACTCAGCTGTTGGTGCATACGAAAACGAATCGAATACCAACGACGAACCAACCACTTTTGTTCGCAGGTCAACAAGACAAAACAAAAAATAAACCCACGAAATCAAACTTACTTTAGCATTTTTCCAGAATTGTGAAAGTAATGGCATTTTTGAAAATTTCAATTTTTTTCAGTCTATCAAGCGTTAAAACATAAAATAAGTTTTTTTATTAATTTCTACGGTTGGTTTTTGTTAGTGATAGTAACGCCCCTAAAATTAGCCATTCCACGTAGGTCGGAAAATTACGGAGAAAGTCAGGTTTGAAGCTTGGGGGTAACGAAGTGACAATTGTACTCCTCGTTCGTTACATTTATTCAATGGTTATTTTAACAAGTTAATTTTAACAGACGTAAAACGTAATTGTAAGAATAAATCATTTTATGGCATACCTTCAAGACGTACCGTTTTTTTTATTTCGTTGTTTTTCTTGAAAAAAATTACAAAATTTTAGCCCCATTTGACAGCCACAAACGAACTGACGGAGGCCGAATGTACTACCGAATAGTATTTACTATGTTATGAGCGATCTTCACGCAGGAAATCAAAAATTATACAATTTTTAGGGTTATATAAAGAGTTACATTGTGATTTGAAATTCAATTTAAGTGATCACCATCGCTCATTTTTTTCGATTTCGGCGGCTGTACTAACTGAACTGCTCCTTTCATTTATTACTTTAATTAATTTTATAAAAAAAATGGTGCATTTTTTAGGCATGTCGCTGAACAACTTTTTGTTTAAAATAATATTTTACGTCACTTTTATCGAAATAGCCATGGTCCATTCTTGCAAAGATGTGTTAGCACTTCGAAGTATCCTATAATGTTTTACTATAAACACGGGAGTGTGTTGGAGCAAACTTGAAATTTGCTTTAAGTAATTCATTCTTAAATATGTATTGATCATTACATGACAATGGACTCACACCAATGCACTCTAACTCATACTAAGAACTCGGTAGAAGAACTGCATGGCATAAGGCACATATTTAAATGTAAAATAAAAGTGAGATAAATACATTCAAATATGAGAAAGAGAGAGAGAAAATGTGAGTTTTATGTCCGTCTTCTACAGAACCCTTCATTTAGTAAACGTTATTTAGCATCAACGTTGGGGGAAGGAACTTTCCATCCCTTGAAAGAAGATCTATAAATGAAACGCTTTATTATCGATATTTCATTTTATGCAAGCTTTTCATGCTGATATTTCGCAACTAAATGGTTGTTTTCGTCAATGGGATTTGGCTGATAAATAGAAGGGTAAAAAGGAGGTCATGAGAACAAGCTACATGGGGCAAGGTTAAGGTTGGGATACTCTGCCGTAACAAATCAGCGTTACAGACACGCAAAGCAGCGCTGTAATGACATATTGGAGCTACGCAAACGCTTGTTAGCCTTAAAAATAATTAGAAATAAATAAATGAAATGAAAGCACAACGGAGCGCTGTAAAAACAACGAGCGCTGTAAAAAAAAACGGACTCACAAAGGGACTCGCCAACATTTGAAGAGTGCCTCAGGCTGTTAAGATCTCCTCAATTTAATTTAAAGTTAAGTTCATAACTAAAACTAATAGATTTTTCTTTGGAGAAGAAATTGTAATTTTCGTTTTAGTAAATTGTGACACCTTGTGGACAGGACATCATTTCCCAGCTACTGTGCTGATGAGTAAATATTACAGTTAAAAGATTGACCAGTCAATCTGCACTTTCTCTGCATTTATGTTGCAAGTTTTAAGCTTTGCTCTTTGCTTGTAATGTTTGTTGAAAGTTCCAAATGAATTTCGGTTGTTAAATTATTATATACAATACTGAGCATCTACTTATAAGTTTACTACTCATACTCATTTTGTGTGGAAATTGGTAAAATGAAAATGAACTTTGTATCTAGTTGTAAAATCTATTTTAAATTAAAAGTTTTGCTTCGAGTAGAAAAGAGGTGTGCTTGACTTGGACTACAAGAAATCCACGTTCTTATGACCATCGTTTCGCTTTCAACCCATAATCGCTCGCAAAAAGGAAGACTATGAAGGGGGAGGAACTGAAAACGTGACGAAAGCGCACAGTGGGATGAAGATGACTTAAGATCAAGTTAAATAAAGAAAAACATCATGCCATGGAATTTCTGTACAGATTTCCACACATTTCCAAGCAGACTAGCAGACATTTATGTTTTAAGCTTTTTAAAGCACAAGAATTAGTGAAAAACATGTAACAAGTTTTCTACTTTCATAAACTACACTAAACATGCACAATTATTAATCCTATGTGTACAAGGCTACACAGCAAACATAGTCAGTGACGTAGCGAAAACAGCATTACGATGGCGTTTCTAATAATTGGCAAAACTAGGTGCTTAGCTTATAAGGCAACTAGTAGCTTCAAAAATTAAATGTTAGGAGTGTAAGAAACAAAGTAAACAAAATTGCTGTTGAGTTTTTTTTCGAGTGGATGTTGCGAAGATGACGTATAATACTCATTGGGTTGATAGATAGATGAAGTAAACAGACAGAAAAGCAAAGCAAAAATAAAATTCGAAAAATCTATTCAATTTGACCAATGACAACGGGTGCTAATAATCTCTTAGGAGAATATTTCCTCCAGGTGGAATTAGCCTCAATATAATGAAGAGACTCTTCATGATGTAGCCCACACCTTTCGTATACGTGAATGCAAATACGGTGACTATATTAGTAGTGTTTTTTGAAAGCAACGTACTTACTTTTTTACTTTTTCGGCGCTACAGCCACTTGTGGGCCTTGGCTTGCTGTAGAATTCCGATCCAACGCTGCCTGCCGTGCGCCGCGTATTGACAGTTTTTTATTCCGAGCGTGCGAAGATCTTGTTCGACTCCATCAATCCATCGAATTTTTGGACAGCCTTTGGACTTTCACCAATGCCACTATATCCGGCTCGCCAATATCATTTTCCAATTCAAAGTTATATCGCCGTCGCCACCTCTCCCCCCGCGCATCGCTCCAAATATGATGCGGAGTACCTTGCGCTCAAACGTTAGGAGCAACTGTTCATCACTTTTTTTCATCGCACAAGATTCGTATCCGTAGATCAATACTGGACGGATAAGTGTTTTGTAAATATGGCACTTCGTTTTCTTCGATATTAACTTTGAGCGTAGATGTTTGATTAGACCATAATAGCATCTGACCGTATCAGCGCTCCAACATAAATGAACTCATCCACTACCTCGAGGTTGAACTCTAAAATGCATTTTGTGTCTCCTTGTTGATGCGCTACCCGATTCGGCTCGGTCTTCATGTACTTGGTTTTAGACTCGTTTATCATCAAACCCATCCCCTCAGCTTGGATTTTCAGATTTATGAAAGAGTCTACTGCTGCTGCATGTGTACGACTGGCGACGTCCAATCGAGCTTGAGCTGTTCCATTCACCAGCGTTTTGTTGGTTTGGATAACAGCACGTCTCATTGCGATTTCCAAAGCCAAGTTAAAGAGTAAGCAGGATAGCGCGTCTCCTTGCTTCAATCCTTCTTTAACAGGAAACAAATCTGACATATCGTTTTGCACCTTGACACGACATCTGGTGCCATCCAATGTCGCTTTTACAAGACGAATATACTTTGTTTCAAAGCCCAGCTCCTTCGTCGCCTCATACATCTCCATACGCTTGGTCCTGTCGTAAGCTTGTTAGAAGTCGATGAAAAGATGGTACGTTCGGACTTGAAATTCTCTGCCCTTTTGCAGAATCAGACGAAGAGTGAATATTTGGTCAGTTTTTGGGCGATCCTGTCTGAATCCGCAAGGTACTTTTCGCATTCGGTTTTATCGCCTTTCTTGTGTAGAGGTAAAATGGCACCCTCTAACCGCCAGGCAAGTTTTCTGTGTTCCATATTCGTTTTACTAAATCATACATCACTTTTGACAATTCCTCACCACCCATCTTCAGCAGTTCCGCTGAAATATTATCGGGACCGAAAGCTTTGTTGTTCTTGAGTGAGGTAATTGCTGCTGAGACTTCCTCCATTGTTGGCGCTGCTACGATACGACCGTCGTCGTCAAGAAAGGAAACATCGCGACAAAATTCAAATGTCTACAACCGTTACTTCTCATTATAAATTCGAGTTCGAAACACAAATTATTGATTTACAAAATTTTATGGCTTGATTTACGATGAAAGTTGCTGAACAAGAGGCACTTCGGAAACGGGTGTATTCATACATCAAAAATCATTCAAAAAGGGAGACACCGTTCGCCACTTCCGTCAAGAAGAGATTCAACGACAACTTGTATATAAGATAATCAAACGATACTAGGATGGTCTACCACCTGAAAGAGCCCAAAAAAGTGGACGGTCAACGAAGCTAAGTAAATGGCAAGTGACCCAACTGAAAAAATTGGTCAAAAATTGTATTGGAGTGTCATAACGACAGTTGGCCCGTAAATTTGGTGTCTCACGAAACACAATTTGCGCAAAGTTAACCTTAAGAGGTGCAAAAAACAAAAGGCACCGAAATACACCGATGAACAATTGAATTTTCTATTGGCATTTGAATTTTGTCGCTTTACTTTCCGAGCACCCGTTACACTTAAACGAATAGTAGTAGGACTCGCTGGCGATATTTTCGTGAACTTAGTTACAAAAGCGCGAACTTTACACCATGAATAAATGCTGATAAGTAGAGTCCAAAACGATTAGAGGGCCGTTGATAAAGTATGTCACATTCTCGATGTACTTTACAACTGCTATGATGGGGGTATGAGATAATTTTTGATTTAGGGAGAAGATTTGTCCTTTCTAAGTTTCTAAGTTTCTGAGAATTTTTATTCTCATTTTTTGCTTATTTTCATTTTCTTATCATTTGCTTTAATTTCGATTGTCATTTAGGTAGGTTTTTCAGTTAGTTTTGTATAGAATTTCGCTGTAATTTCTAGTTTCTTTCATTGATTAATTATAAGAGAGTTATGAAATGTGATTGTAAATTGAAATTTAATATTTAAATTGAATTATAGTTTATGATTCTTGAATTTTGATCAATGTGAAATAAAATAAATAAAATTGCAACATCCCTTTACAGTGCGAGGCACAGTGGGTGAGCGTATTATATATATTATATTATTATTGTAAACTAGGTTAAATAAATTGAAAATTGAAATTGAAATTGGCTCGGGCCTAGCGTGACACAGTGTGACATGGACGGTTCTGGACATGTGTTATGTCACGCAAAACTTTTACTTGACTAGTCGATGCCATATTTTACGCTGATTTCAAAAGATGTCAGTTCATATAGCATCCGTATTCGTTTCAGTGCATTGACGGCACTGCCATCACAAGTCACAGTGATAAATAATACTCAAACACGTTTTGACACCAGGCTGCCTTTTTTATGGCTAAAAGACACAAAGTACGCAGCCTGATGTCAAGTTGAAAAGTATTTTGCCATAAACTAATCGATACCGGCTATAAGTTTCAATTACATCACTTTTTGGCTTCAGATTACGTTTCGGACTTGGCTAAAGTGACACTAAATTTAAGCTAATTCACTATTCTCAAAAATAAGAAAATTTGGAATTTTTTGTTTTTTTTTTATGACTTTTTGCTGTTTTTAAATATTTTTCTTTTGAGGGTAAGGGGTGGGGTTCGAAGCTAAAGTGACACAAGTTGACAGGGGGGAAAGGAGGCCTAAAAAATGTCAATTTTTGCGTGACATACTTTATGAACAGCCCCTAGGAGACATTTAGAAATGCTCCATCCCCTCCTTCGACCCCCAGCCTGCCTTAATGTTTTCAGTGCAGATGTAACTTTGACGATTTACTGAGAGTCGCTCGTTGGGGCTCAAATGAAAGAGGAAGATTCGAAGTTTTTTTTTTGAGATAATAAAATTTTCCAAATTTTTCATTTTCCGGGCGGTTTTTCCTAAGGGAGAGGCTGGACCGCTGGAAAAGGTATAAGGTCATAAAAAAAACTTTTTTTCCTGAGGCCAATTACTAGCTACTAACTCGTAAATATCTCAAGTGCTTCACAAATCCAGAATAGCATAACAAATCTTAATGATAGTACAAAGTTCTATAGATGGGAACAAGGTGGATCTCCATAAGAAGCTGCTAATTTAGGAACCAGAATGGGAATATCCCAATTTTGGTCTAAGTCCAGGATGGAACCTACTAAATTTTAAGAAAAGCGTTCCAATCTCGATATTCTGAGAGGTGGACCCTCTGTATGATGTTGATGAGCTGCAAACATTTCTTGTACTACAGACAACTGCAAACAGTTTTGTTATTGGGAGTCTTTCGCAGTATGTTGTAACTCTGCATTAAAAATTCATTTTATTACTTTAGAATCGATGTCATCGTGTTGGAAAATCGGCTCTAGCTCCTTTGCTTTTCAAAAAATCCCCGTGTTCAGGACGTTTTCACAGAAATGAATGGAGAGGAAACCCCTAAAGCAAAATGTTCTCCTAAAAATCCAGTTTAAGTTAATTTTAATTTTAAAGTCTGTAAAAAAATTAGCTTTTTCAAATACAGCTACGATCATATATTTTTGGCCATCATATGCGTTTTATTTGTCCAATTACTTCCACTTAATACCACAACCAAGGTGCATACTTTTTTTACCCAGAATAGGATAGGATGCGATGGATGATAGGCCCATTTACATTTTCAAAATTTCAATTCCTCTGTCGATCGCTTAATCGCTTGAAATTTTAAATTCCTCTATTTATCGCTTAATCGATGCTACTTAAATTGAATTCGATTGAAAATTGTATTCAATCGTGAAAAGATCATTACAATAAATTGTAGCGTTGACATACAGAAATCCTGAAATCATGAACGCATCACATTCCCTTTGTTTAGGCAGGTGACATTTCATCTGTATAATTATTAGACAATTTTCGATTCGCTGGTGGAACACTACAAAATTGTGCTTTAAAGTCTATTAAAATAATTTCAAATTTAATAAAATTTTGACAGGGTGCTGCATATACGTGTCCGGTGGAGAAACTTTTTTAATAAATTAAATAAAGGAATTAGTACTAACTCGCTCGGCCATAAGTACTTGTGGTTACCGCTTGACATATCGTCACTATTACATTAAAAAAATGCATTGTTCGTCTATAATATAAAGCTGAAAATCACCACATTTCACTTCATTTCACTACACTTCACTACAGTTCGCTATACTTCACTGCTACTCTTCACTACAGTTCGCTACACTTCACTACAGTTTGAGTTCACTACACTACACTTCACTGCATTTCACTACATTACACTTCATTACAGTTCGCTACACATCACTGCAGCTCGCTACATGTCAATGCATTTCACTACACTTCATTACAGTTCGCTACATTTCCCTACAGTTCGCTACACGTCACTGCATGTCACTAAACTTAACTGCTGCTGTTCGCTACTGTTCAGTATATCCGTTTAACTATACGGAGAATCCGTGCTCGAATCCCGTCGGTTTATATACAGAGATGCTTGATGTTTCAAATACCTACTCCGATGCGACAGAAACAAATAAAAGAAGAAGAAATTCCTGCAGAAATCCACTGACTTTAAGTTTGCACGGGAAATGGTAGGGAGCGGGCACATTTCGGAGCAGGCATTTTTTTCCGGCCGTAGGGTGGGTGGGCTTACCAGCAAACTTAACCAGAGCGATTCGTGACGATCATTATTTTCTGATTTCGAACAGTGACATGACAAGCTGGTGCATTAAAAAGTGGTGCCCTTTCATCTCTACTTAAGGCTGAAACCGGGATTAAAGCCCGCAAACTTGGAATAAATCATAGGATACAACTCAAAAAAAAAAATGTTTCATATAAAACTTCAACAGATGGCAGTTGTAACCATTTCCGTTACAATTCGCTAGTCCAAAAATACCTCTAACTGAGACAAATAGATACGTCAGCACTTTGTCCATTACGTCCATCAGCATATCAAGGTGCATGACTTGACTGAAGATTGGCACTAGATGCGGAAATGTTGATCACTTCTAATTATCTCCATAACGCAACTGTTCTAGATGTGTTAATGTCTGAGCGTCATGTCAATGACAAAATAATTCAAATAAGAGCTTACACGTTCATAGTAAAAGTAATATGTAATGAGTTGTATCCTATGATCACCCAGGGAATTATCACCCGGGAGGGCATATTCCTTATACAAATCTTATGTTTTAGATACAATCCAAGAGGTATTTTCCTTGTACAAATTACCCGCTTCATATTTGTTCCCATGTCTGGGAGATAATTGTCTGGGTGAAAATTCTTATTTGTCTGGGCGATAATTCCTGGGCGATAATTCCCTGGGTGATAATTCCCATTTGTCTGGGGGATAATTCCTGGGGGATAATTTCCTGGGCGATAATTCCCATTTTTTTCAGTCTGGGGGATAATTCCTGGGCGATAATTCATGTCGCCGATACAAACATAAAAAAGTAAAAACAAAAATTGTCGTCCATCAGAATTGAACTCCGGCACCTCATCTCAAAACAATTAATATAACTTTGCACTAACTCACTCGGCCATCAGTACATATGTGTAACGTTCAACATATCGTCGCTGCTACAATAAAAAATGTTTCGTCTACATGAAATGCGAATCGTCATCTCGCAGCTAATGTGATTCTATTTAAATCTCACATAAAACGTGCTTATTATATATATGTGTGCGTGTGTGAATGTGGTTGTATCGTCTTTTCTTGTGTGTTTCGATTTACCGAAAATATTTACTTTATTTGAAAAGATTGCTTTTAAATACAAATTTTTGAATAATTTTTTTGATACTTTTGTATTTTCTGGTCTATTTCTTTGTTATTTTTATAAATTTTTTGCAATAAAAAACATAAAAAAAGTAAAAAATAATTGTCGCCGATCAGAAATTGAACCTCGACACCGTGTCTCAAAACAATTAGCACTACCATGCGCTAGCTCGTTTGTGTTTAATGTTCGACAAATCGTCGCTATCGCTCGCTCGTTGTGTGTATTATACACTTGAACGTTTATTATTCGCTTTCCACATGTGTAAGCAATCTTATATTATATTCTTCTGATGCAACGTAACTTTACTTTGGAAGATGTAATAGTGTCATAGTGTCTAACCCTTCTAATATCAAAACTTTAGTAAGCAAACAAAATGACTTGCGTCACTCCTGAAATTGAAAGGTTTTTGCAATTTTTATATCGCAAAAACTTTAACCAAATCTACTTCAACAGAGTTTGAAATTGAAGGAGTTACGGCTCGCTGGAATTGTTTTTCTACGAAATTCATGTGTTTTTTTTTCTTTTGCTGAAATTTCGAGTTTTTGTAGAACTTTTGTAGATACTTATACCTGCGGTCGCCGAAACAGTTTTTTCGATATAATCGGTCTCTAACAAAAGTCGTATATCCATGCATCCAATGGCATACTAAAATACGCTTCAACATCGTTGGCATAAAATACATTTTGATTGCACGTGGATAAAGTCGCTTCGGCATTTCAGTTAAAAAATCTTCATTACAATAATGTTTACTTATACGAAGGCCTCATTGTATCGTATAATGTTTTATTGTATACCCCATCCGAAAATTGAGCCTAACAAAAACCATGAAATACTTTTGGGGTCTTTTCGGAATATCTTTGTGAAGCAAAACTCTTGTCTTCACTAGTGAAGTAAAACTCTGCTCGTCACCAGTGAAAAACATTTTTCTTTTCACCAGTGAGGTATAGTTACATTACGTTGGACCTGCCTAAGTAATTCATTACATTACATTACAATTTTGTGACTGACAAGTCTGACAAACTGACAAGTGTTTTTTTGAACAACAAGCTTTGAAAACTGTTATTTTGACTCACCTGCAAACGGATATGCAAACTCTAACTCAAATTCAAACTCTAACACTAACAGTTAGCACCGAGTTGCTCAAAATAAACGAGTGAGTTGACTAGTTCACAGAATTGTTTCCGAAGTAATAATATGTAGCAGAGTCCAATGTATATTGTTTTATTGCTTACCAATGCGAAAGTTGAATTTCAGTAAAAATTTACAAAAAATGTACCGAAAATGTGCCATCATGTAGTCTTTCATTTTCGCGGGGGGCAAATTGACATGTAATGACCAACTTTCGCATGGGGTATGTAATAAAAACTTTTGTTTTGACTAGTGAGGTAAAAGTTTTATAATGCTCAACTCGAGGGATGAACCACCTTTTTTCTGAAAAGATTTTTTTGTGATTATCTGTTGATTTTTTGTGATTATCTGGTGATTATTTGGATTAACTGGTGATTATTTGATTATCTGGTGACTATCTGGGAGTGGTTCACCCCTCGACTCAGCTTTTGGATGGATAGGCAATAAAACATTATACATTGGATCCTGTTTCATAATTCATTACTTCGGACACAATTTTGAGAACTCGCAAACTCACTCGTGTTACTTTAAGTACCACGCTTTGGAAACTGTTACTTGCTTGTTGTTATTAATAAATTACTGACACAAATTAAATTGAATTTTATGATTAATATCTTGGCTCAAACTTCACAGAATTGAAACCATTTTTTAGAAATAGTTTAACAATTCTAACAAAAACGAATTTCTTTTAAATACCCCGGAAGCAAGCATGATAATGCTTGCAGAAGTTTAAAGCACGAAAACACTTTTCGCAAGGCACAAATTAGCGATTTCTCGCTGCCTTCAGCGGTTATTTTCCTTGTAGAAAATAACAACCGAACACTTATACGTAGCACAAGAACTCATCAATATTTCACTAAATTTAAAGCAATTTTAATGGACATAAAGATCCTATTTTTGCAGTGTTACACAGAACCGAAAACTTATATGTTGTTTGTTTACAGATTTAATGTCAAACCCCTAAACAAATAAGATGGATGCGTTCGATGTGATCATGATTTCAGAATAACCCTATACGTTCAGCAAATCTCACATTACAAATGTATAAACCTTTATTCGAATTTAATTCTGTGAAATCAATTAAATTAATTTCACACGAACTTAAACAATTTCATACTACTATGGCCGCAAATTAAATAGCCACTTTTTTCTGCATTTTTATATTCCACACATTCCGCACCAAATTGTCTTTCAAAATATTTCGGCATTTGGAACAGGTGCAAATAAGTTTATAACAAAATGTAAACGTCCTTTCGTTGCGCAGCAGCTGTTGAAGCAGACTTTTCAGACCCGTACGAAGAACGAAGTTCTTCGAAAAAGGGTCTTATGCGTTTACCAGAACGTTTGTAACCACCCCAATTTCGACCTAGGAGTACGTGGGGAGCATCAATCTTGGTGCTAAAATATGACGAATCAACAATAAGAACGTTGTCCATCCCTCTGTCACCGTGATAACTTGAGCAAAACTCAACCGATCTTCTGAAATATAATCGAAATATCTTTTATTCTATTGAATCTTGGCACTGTCGGGACACCGGACACTTATATGCAGCACAAGACCTGGTCAAAATTTTATTAAATTTGAAATTATTTTAATAGACTTTAAAGCACAATTTTGTAGTGTTCCACCAGCGAATCGAAAATTGTCTAATGTTTGTTATTAAATTATACAGATGAAATGTCACCTGCCTAAACAAAAGGAATGTGATGCGTTCATGATTTCAGGATTTCTGTATGTCAACGCTACAATTTATTGTAATGATCTTTTCACGATTGAATACAATTTTCAATCGAATTCAATTTAAGTAGCATCGATTAAGGGATAGATAGAGGAATTTAAAATTTCAAGCGATTAAGCGATCGACAGAGGAATTGAAATTTTGAAAATGTAAATGCGCCAATTCATTAAACGCATCCTATCCTATTCTGGGTAAAAAAAGTATGCACCTTGGTTGTGGTATTAAGTGGAAGTAATTGGACAAATAAAATGCATATGATGGCCAAAAATATATGATCGTAGCTGTAAATAGGAAAAACTGCCTGCAAAATGGAAAAGTTTAATATCCCAAAAAACTAGGAATCGGTCTAACGATCGCCTCTCAGTAAATCGTCAAAGTTACCTCTGCACTGAAAACTTTAAGGTAGGCTTGGAGTCGATGAAGGGGATTTCTAAAGATTTTCCAATCGTTTTGGACTCTTCTTATCTTCTCTTCAAGGTCCAAAATTCACATAAAACGAAATTTTGTTCTACAGTGAGCGCGGCTGTAGGAAACATATTGAAACGTAAACGAGAGGTGGATTGTTACAAGATTTTTTAATCTCAGAACTGCGTCACAAACACATTGCCACCTCAGTAAAAGAACCCATACATCAATGATTGTTATTTGCTACACAACCTTTCTACCCTTCGTTATTCGAATATAAGACAAATAGAATATTAGACGAGATACACCTTTTGCTGCCAAGATTTAAAGAAAAAATGTTTAGGTGACAGTGACTGATTGTGTCCCATAATTCTACTTTATCGTATCTGTGGCGTCTGAGCGTTTTAATTTGAAAAGTTATTAAGAAAATTAAATCACAAATTCACATTTTCGTACCCTTTTCCCAAAGTTAATATCCGAGAGTTAACGTTGTTGACCTTTCTATTTGCAAGGAAGCTACTATCATCTCAATTCTAATTGTAATTACACACGCAATTTCATAAATTCTACTTACACCACATAACAAAAAGGTTAATTCGAAATTCAAATGTAACACCAAATTCTTGTCACAATATTTTTAAAGAATCTGTGAAACCATAGACACAGACAGGTTATTTTAATTTAACTTTTCCCTGGAGACATTTTCTTCAGCAACAAAGTTTAGCATCTACTTGAACTGAATGTAGCATATTATAAAGTGCCTGAATAAATTTATTTTATTAAAGTTATATTTTGAAGAGAAATGTCATGTTTTATTCAAATATAATTTACATTTTATTTATGTCTTTTATCTTAGCTCAAAACAAGGGGTTAGTGTAAAATTTTCTCTTTTTTTTGAAGTGCCTCAACCGAACAGAAAATGAAATTTAAATTTTATTTTTTATTAAACAAATTTTACACAAATACACAAATATGGGGATAACCCTAAAGCCAACATACGCCTGTAATTCTATTTAAAAAATTTAATAATAATAACTACCGGCAATAAAGAAAGCAGGCAAATGCGAACAATCACAGAAATTAAATCCAAAAATTTCATTACACAAAATCATCTCTATGTTCGTTCAGCCTAAATCACATTTGCGTGTGTGGGTCACACGGTTATAAATGAAGCCGCCACCGGTCGTGTTGTAAGAAAAGCTCTGGAAGGAAGCTGTGCTATAACACAATCAACGACTTGATCAAACGAGTTTTTGTCACGGGGTGGGGGTGGCTGCAACGCTTACAGAAACCACAAAGAAGACAAAATGCAAAGAGATAGACAATTTCTTTTTTTGTCCAATTCCAGTTGAAATAATATAATCGAAGGAGGAAATCAATCAACGAAATTGGAAAAAAATTGAAAGAGAAGACGTGACGGGAGAGTCTCTAGGAAAAGGTTTCCTGATTCAGAGGATAACCACCGCAAATCAAAGTGTCTAAGCTTCTTCAATACTAGGAACAATTCACGACCACGATCTGTTACGTCCATGAGTGGAAAATATCAAACATTGGAACGAAATTCACTCCATTATCTAAAAAAATGGTGTCATTCGTTCGATTTTAAAAATTGCGAGCGAAGGTAAATCGTTATATGGAATTCAATAACTAAAGCGCATTACAGCTCGCACAATAATTGAGAGAAAACATTTGCTCAATTATCGTATGCGAAAATGATGTAAGAACTATGAAGAAATGATGTAAGAATTGTGTAAATTGGTGTAATTTTGATGTAACTTGGATGTAGAGACGATGCAAAACTATGTGGAAAGGAAATCTTTCAAGAAAAAGTCAACTGGTTCGATTTTAGTAGCCTCTCTTTAATACGACGTCTATCGTTCTGATTGGAAAGACCACCTTTCTTTTCTGGCATTTGTGATGCAATTTTTTGAACACATCGTAATTTTGTTTTAAAAAAAGTAATTTAATTTTTTTAAAGAATAAAACTTTGACCACAAGCTAACATTCTATTCAAACAAATTTTTGCGTCATCGAAAGCGCCACCTCTGACGATATCAATAATTTTGGAAGTGGACTTACGGACTGCGTCACGCTTTGTTCATGGACAAAAATAATCTGAGACTTTCTGGCAACTTTCTGACACTTGCTGAGTACTTTCTGAGACTTTTTGACACTTGCTGACAACTTTCTGAGACTTTCTGACACCTGCCGCTAACGTTCCGACACTTGATAAAAACTTTTTGAGATTTTCTGACGCTTACTGACAACTTTCCGACACTTGCTGACAACTTTTTGAGACTTTCTGACACTTTCTGGTAACTTTCTAACACTTGCTGACAACTTTCTGACAACTGTGGTTTTGTTTGCTTTTTCGCCGTGGCAAGTCAAATCATTTATTCACTTGACGCCGCATTAAACCAAAAATTAAAACCAAATATTATACATTCCGACAACTTTCTAAGACTTGCTGACAACTTTCTGAGACTTGCTGACAACTTTCTGAGACTGTCTGACACTTGCTGACAACTTTCTAAGACTTGCTGACAACTTTCTTAGACTTTCTGACATTTGCTGACAACTTTTTGAGACTTGCTGACAACTTTCTGAGACTTGCTGACAAATTTCTGACACTAGCTGACAACTTTACGAGACTTTTCGACACTTGCTGACAACTTTCTGACACTTGCTGACAACTTTCTGACACTTACTGACAACTTTCTGACACTTTCTGACAACTTTCTGACACTTACTGACAACTTTCTGGCACTTGCTGACAACTTTCTGGATCCCAAAAGTTCTCCTCACCAATCTCTATAACTTTCCCGAAGAAACCAACTGTCTAGTTATTCTTATTCAGAAGATAGCAAAAAAAATCGTTGGAGCGGTTCTCGAAATCGAAAATTATTAGTACAAACATAGATAGATAGAAACCGACATTTTCAAATCTCGATATCTCAGCCAATTTTCAACCGATTTTGATGAGTCCGAGCTCGTTGGAAAGCTGCTGCTTCTAAATAATTTAGAGGGGAATGGGGGTAGGGGAAAAATTCAAAAGCTCGCGTATATATGGTGACTCGTCCCAAAGGTTTTGTATGGTGTTTTTTTAATTTGTGGACTTCTTTTTTGGGGTGTGGGGACTGCGCCACGCCTTCCGCTACCGCTGCGGGCATGATCCCAATGTAATTTTTCTTTTTCCCGAATTATGCATTAATGTACTCTAAAGCTCTAAATGTAGCACACCACAATTTTCAAAGAAATAGCAAGAGCACTTATTAATTGCAATCCAGAAACACATCTAAGTATACAATGTTTCTTAGACCTGTAAGAAGCAAATGAGCCTTATGTATTTACTACAACTTTGGCAACCATCCGAAACTGACTAATTTTATTCAAATTACAGCCGTTTAGGTAAAAAGCTCCGACGAAAACTTCCGAAGACATGGTCAAGGAAGTGGTCAAAAACAATGTTTTTTAGGGTCGGTCAATCTTTCTTGCGTAGACGTGGACCTTCAGGAAAGTAATGAAAAGCCGTGAAGCGACGGCTCTGGTGTAGGGTATATACAGTTGGAAAAATTCGGCCTACTGGGCCTACTCCATCGTGAGAATTTTTCATGAATATACCGCTTGAAGGTGTTGTGTTAGTGGTTCTGAGTAGGAGGATATGGTTGGAAATTAGGTCTCGGTTGAGAGGGGAGTTGAGTGGACGTTGATGGATTAGCTAAGTGGGATTTTTTTTTCTTTTCTTATTTTCTTACAGTGATTTTATACAATTATTCATATTCCCCGAAAATTACTAAGTCAGTACGTTTTATTATATTCAGGGATTTTGAGGCTTTTTACGGGATCGTACGAGTCTTAGTTATGTTTACTCTAACTGTCTAACTCTTACTGTAAACCAACTAGAGCGTCACACCACCACTGCCAACAGTATTCAAATTATCATCAACAATTGTTTAAATAACACTTTGCTTACAGTCAACATAAAACCTGCGTTCAAAATTATAATTTTATTCAATTTTCATTTACGTTTTATGCAATTTAATTCATATATTTTTATACAATTTGTATTTTTATCGTCTACCGATACAGGTAGCGTGGCCGAGTGGTCTAAGGCGCTGGTTTAAGGCACCAGTTCGAAAGAGCGTGGGTTCGAATCCCACCGCTGCCAATTTTTTTTAGCGTAGCCCACATGTGGGTTACACTTATATGCTCGTATTTCTATCTGTCGTCTGAGCAAATGTCAAAAGCCTCAGGAAGTTGTGGAATGTTCTGAAACGTCCTGCAGGGTTCTGGAAATTTCTTAAAAGTTCTGGAAGTTTCTCGAAAATTCCGAAAAGTTATTTACAGAAATTTATTGAATTTTGCAGAACTTTTTAGAAATTTTTGCAACTTTCTAGAACTTTCCAGATGTTTCAAGAACATTCTAGAACTTTCTGTAACTTTCTAAAACCTTCCAGAAATTTCCAAAACTTTTTAGAACATTTTCGTACTTTTTAGAACTTTCGAGAACTCTCTGGAACTTCTAGAACTTTCCTGAGCTTTCTAGAGCTTTCAAGAATTTTCCAGAAAAGAAAGTACACAACTGGTCATTGTTCCGGACAAAATTCTTTCGATATTTTCAGTGGAAACCCATCATGGCCTGTTCTTTAAGATTTGACTTGAGAATCCTTCACAAGCAAGTCTTTACATTAAGACGAAAGTGGGAAAAAAGCCATCATGGGTTAAGACAAGAATTACGAATATATTTTTTCATGAAAATGAAAGAATCTGACATTTTATACCATTCTCCATTGAAATTGAAAGCTCCTGGAGCTCTTTCTATTGTCTTCTGGTGTAAACTAGTGATGTAAACGGTGTGGTAATGCAGTTAATGGCCGAATCGCTTAACAAACGCAGTACTCACCTTTATTATTTCCCATAATTTAGTAGGTAGTTTCATAAATCCTGGAAAACCAACATTTTGCAACATTTAACAAAGTGATGAGAATCAACGCCCTGTGCTTATATTATCACCTTTCCCCATTCCCACATAGCAATGCTCAGACTACGGCACTCGAAAGTGCCTAAAATAAGTCATCCCAAGGAGGCACACAAACAACTTTCGTTTTGTTTTACCGTAATATGTGAACGTTACCTAACATAGTTTCGGTGTGAAGAACGTAACAAGGCCAATTACTTATACATTCAAAACCAAGCGAAAACAGATGAAGGTACACAACTAATTGTTTAAATATGGATCAATTCATTTGGTATTCTAGAACTGATACATTTTGTTTTAAGTGAATTAAATAATTTCATTAAAATGGTACGAATTTCACATGTATATAGTTGGAAAAGAAGTTTTTTTTCATAAAAAGTTTCCAGTTGATGATAAATAAAATAAAGCTCTGGGTTGCGCTGTTTTTTAGACTCAATTCGATGGTTCAATTAAAATGTGGTAAATGTGGGTCTAAGCACACAGGTAGCGTGGCCGAGCGGTCTAAGGCGCTGGTTTTAGGCACCAGTTCGAAAGAGCGTGGGTTCGAATCCCACCGCTGCCAATTTTTTTTTAAAGGATTTTATTTAGAAACGAGGAATTTTTTATTGTCATAAGAATGTGTTGAAGGTAGAAATAGAATTCGTTGATTTTGTAAGAAAACCATCATACTCGAAAAATGTTTCGTTTCTAACAGAAATATAGATTCTAACTTAATGGAGCTGAAATGATGTCTTTAACCAAGATTCTCAGCTGACATCGGCAAAGATTCCGATAAAGTTGACAAAACGTAGCTCCCCCGGCCAAAGGCCCTGTTTCCATTGTCGAATAATATCTTGATATGGTTTCTGTCGTATCTTTGCACCAATGTCCAATGTGTACTTTTGGGATCAGAAGCGTTCTAAGTCCTCCCAGGTTCGTTTCTAGGTGTTATCATGTTTGTCATGTTCTCCAGTGATTCAGATATTTCACACCCTCAATTTTACTGATGATAAAAAAATTGCATCCATCGTCAAATCTCTGGAAGGGGCTTCAAAACTTCGAAAGGCGATCGTTCATTCACTGACTGGAAAAATCGCTAAGAATTCGTATCACCTTCCGCTCTACAGGTCTGAGGAACAACGGTTGGTATGTGTCCAGAGATGAGAGCCGAAAAAAAAATCGGCGACGTCTAACCGAAGAAAAAAGATGGCGTCCGACGGCTAAAAAAGTCGGCTGGCAAATTTTCATTTTCTTCGAAATTAAAAAGGTTTAAATATGTGCTGCTACAAATGTGTAGTCGTCGACCCAAATTTTTATTTTATATACACAAGTAATTTGTTAATTAGGGAGAATGATGACAGATTTATGTTTGCGCGCGGGCTTAGTGAGTGGAATGCCTTGCCTATGAATGTGAGATATTCGGGGTCGCGGGAGACATTCAAACGAAATTACGTGAATCGATATGTCCAATAGGGACCTTAACTATGTGAATTGTGAATTGCACTAGGGAGTTGTGATGTCTTATCGTTTTTAAAGACACCTACATTACTATTGAATCTTTATTATTTTATACATATTTGTTTATTCTCTGAGTTATTTTTACTTATGTTGTTAATGCGTCTTGACTATTTGACTAATATTGAAATTTAAATTTTGTAAAATTTTGTAAATGTTGTGAATTTTTGGTGAAACGTATGTAAATTTGGTAAATTAGTTAAAATGTATGTACGTAACTATGTCCACCGAGAGGTGTATAAGGGCAACCTTGATATAGTTGTTATAAATAAATTGAATTGAATTGAATTTGTCCTATGCGTCCGACAAAAAAAATTGTCTTACCTTGGGGTCTGAAATATGGAGGTGTACTAAAACGCCAAAAAACTCAAAATCGCTTTTTCGAAAACGATAAAAATTTGAGGAAAACTGGTGATGCCATTAATTTGTCCTAAATTTTTGACACTTTCAAATTAGTGTACTGACACTGCGATAGTGTAAAGGTGTGTTACTAGATTTTAAAGTGTTTTGTACTAAAAAGTAAAAATTTGTCCTCAATTTGTCCTTTCAGAATATACAATCAAAATTTTCAAAACATTTCCGCAAACAAGACTATAAAAAATTATTTTATTGGACTGGTACTAAAACCTCTATTTAAATATGACCATAGGAACGTTCTGACTCTTGTATTTTCTAATTAAAAAATATGTCCTCAATTTGTCCTTTGCGTATGTGAAATCAGAAAATTGCATAGTGGCGTAGATAGCTAGAAAATAGAGTGTACTAAAAAAATAATAAAAGCTCGGTGAAGCTTTTTAGCAAATATCTTAGCAAGAATAGCGCGGTATTTGTCTATTTTGGTGTCAAATGAAAGCATTTGTTCTCACAAAACTGGGAAAAATTGTGGAAATTGGGTCAGTGGTCTGGGCACTGGGACCAATGAAAAGGACAAAATTGAGTTCTTGGCTATATACGAAAGGAGACGATTTTTCGTCCATATTTGCTCAACTATGCAATATGGAATTTTACTGTCAAAGCCAAAGTTGTAGAGAATAAAATTTTAGGGAAATGTGTTTCAGGGTTTTAGGGAAAAATGGCCCAATCCTGGAATATCACCACTTCTAGAATTGGGAGGGATGATCAATATCTCTAGAACCATGGAAGTTAGAAAGTCGCTTCCAAAGGCAAAGTTGTAGAGAATCATGCTCGGAGCGGTAGCGGAGAGCGTGACGCAGTCCCCACACTCAAAAAAAAACGTCCACAAACCCAAAAAACTCCATACAAAAACCTTTGGGACAAGACACGATGTTTTGGCGAACTTTTGAGTTTTTTTCCCTCGCCCCCGTCCCCCTCCAAATTATTTCTAAAGAAAACTACGTCGCAGCAGCTTTCCAACAAGCCTTCACTCATCAAAATCGGTTGAAAACGAGCCGAGATATCGCCAATCAAAGATGACCAATTTCTATAGTAAAATGGTAAAATTATCTTTGAAAGTAATAACAATTTTATTCCTGTGTTGTGTGTCAACGATCTATGTCTCTATGTATCTATTTATCTATTTACGTTTTTTTTCTCGAGAACCGCCCGAGCGATTTCCTTAAACTTTTCAGGGAACGTCAGTCTAGGCCCCAAATGAAAAATTTCATATGCCGCTTTTCCGGGAAAATTCTGGAAAAGCCGTGGCATGTGGAAAAGTGGTGAAAGTGGTAATGCACGGAGTTTTCGAATTTTAGCTCCGAAGTGACGATAGCTAGAGAGTTGGTTTCTTCGGGAAAGTTATAGTGTTTGGTCAGAAGAATTTTTTACGATCATAAGAAAATGGCTGCCAGCTGTCATAGCGGCGCCATCTTGGATTTTCGTTTATGCTTTTTCGCTTTTCGAATTTTAGCTCCGAAATGACGCTACTTAGAGAGACGGTTTCTTCTAGAAAGTTATAGAGTTTCATCAGGAGAATTTTTGGTATTATTAAAAAATGGCTGCCGGCTGTCATAGCGGCGCCATCTTCGTTTATGCTTCTACGGTTTTCGAATTTTAGCTCCGGAATGACACTACTTAGAGAGATGGATTCTTCTAGAAAGTTATAGAGTTTCATCAGGAGAATTTTTTGGGACAGTTGGTTTCTTCAGGAAAGTTATATGAATCAGTGGGAAGAATTGGTGACACGAAGTGTTCCGAAGGTAGCCGAAGGTGACATGAAGTGTTCCGAAGGAAGGCGAAGGTGACACAACGTATTCTGAAGGTGATACGAGATGTTCCGATGGTAGCCGAAGGTGTTGGAGAACAATTTTTTCTGAGAAACATTTTTTTGGAGAAAATTTTTTCGAAGACAATTTTTTTTCGGAGAAATTTTTTTTCTAAGAAAATTTTCTTTTCTGAGAAAATTTTTTTCAAAAAATAGAAATTTTTTCAACAACTGAAAACTTCCAAAACGACTGATATCACAACAAAAACCTCTTAAAAGGTAAAGTGTGACGCAGTCCGAAAGTCCGCTTCCAAAATTAATGATATCGCTTCAGGTGACGCTTTCGCTGATAATACGCAAAATTTTTTTTTGAAATTACGTTGCGTTAAAAAAATTGCGTCACAAATGCCGGACCCACCAGCGGAATAATTTTTCAATACTTTCAGTTTTTACACGCAAAAATTTAAATTTATCTTAAACAGTCTACGCAATAACAAGCAAATGTCAAATTTTTGCAGCGTAAAAACTGAAGGTACAGAAAAATTATTTCGTCGTTGGGTCCGGCATTTGTGACGCAATTTTTTTAACACAACGTAATTTTGTTTTAAAAAAAGCGCTGTAATTTTTTCAGGAAATCAAAACTTTAAACACAAGGTTTCATTCAAAAAAAATTCTGCGTATTATCAGCGTCAGCGTCACCTCAAGCGATATCATTAATTTTGGAAGCGGACTTTCGGACTGCGTCACACTTTACCTTTTAAGAGGTTTTTGATGTGATAAAATCCTAGAGAACACGTGTTTCAGGGTTTTAGGGAAAAACTATACAATCACGGGATAAAGCAACTTCTAGAATTGCGAGGGATGACACATATCTATAAAACTACGGCAGTTTGAAGCTTGCTTCTTAAGGCAAAGTTGGTGAGAGCTACTTTTGAGAGAAAATAGTTTCAAGATTTCTTGAAGAAACTCAATGGTCTCAGACGTACTTTGGGTATTTGGGTATTTTCTATGGATCTTTGAAATTTTCATAGTTATAAAAGAACACAAAACTTTGGATTATTTGCTCATTTCTCTATTTAGATACGTTCGAGTCGTTTCGCAACATCTATTCTGTTTGCCACATCTATTCTAATACGTACGGATATTATTATATTTCCTTCTGGATGCATAAATCATCAGAGGGTCTTGGTACGCAGAGGAAGGCATTACTGCTTGAACTTGGAAGCCGACCAGCTTATGTTGCTATAGCACATTTATGTTTTTCTTAATGAATTAAACAATTCGATGGTAACGAGAAACCTGAAAATCACATCGATCGCTAAAAGCGCGCATTGAAGAAAGACTGGTGTTCCCCATTGTGATTAATGGGTTGAAAAACGAAATTGGAAGTCTCATCCTCATTGTATTAAATTCCGCATTTCTGCATTTCAATCATTAATTTTCCCAATCACTCAACGTCAAAACCTTTCTGAGTTGAACAATTTTTTATACGTTTCTATTTTTGTTTTCCACCGCACTTATCTTATCATATTTGAACCGTCGACCAACTAATTTGTCACTTTCCTTTACTACCATTAAATTTTATTCCGGGTGTATTTATACATTTCACCAATGTTGTGCTACGTTTACGCCACACGTGCCAACACCCAACGAAGAAATTATTATTTTGAATTAAAATATGAAAAACGACCCAACAAGCGACACTATATTACCGACTTGGTTCAGTGTTAATTGCACGGAAAAGTGTATGTGACTGCGTTGAAAAAGCACTGGAAATTAATTGGACTTTCTTACTGTTTATTATGTGAAAATATCATTTTTATTCGAGTAATGAATGGAAACGGTTACGCAGCAAAAACAAATATTTACGTACCTCTCGAAAAGTAAGACAATGTTAAACAACTGGGAATTTTCTTAAATCTTTTATAAAAACATAAGAGAAGACTCGTATACGTTTTTGGTTCAAGACAAGCCTCTTTACAAAATTCTGATGTAACATCCACCTTCACTGCAAGTATGTATATGTAAGTACAAGGCCGAATTAGCATTTCCAACGCCCTGGTCTATGAGGCTTATATCGCTCCCACCTCTTTCATCTCCTTGACTATTTTATGCGCAGAAGGACACAAAGTCTGATTCCGAACAAGGCACCTATGGAAATAATAAACAGGTGGGAAATAAGTGACAGGTGGGTAATGAATGAATGGCGGGAAATAAAGTAGGGAAATATTTGACAAGTGGGAAATAAAGTAGGGAAATATTTGACAGGTGGTAAATATAGTAGTTGTAAATAATTGACAGGTGGGAATTAAAGTAGGGGAATAATAACTGTCAAAGGTGAGACTAAATGAGTCATTTCTGGATCTAAATTCTGTGAGGAAATCTGATGTTTTTGTCCGTCTGTGCATACTTTCCACCCGCGATTTCATACTCTGAAGCTGTATCATAGTTTTAGCATTTTTAGTCGCTTTACCCAAATTAATATCCAACATAACAGATTTCAAGTAATTTTAGTTAAGCATTGCTTTAATCATGGCCCCCTAAGGTCCAAAAATGTACGGGGAAATAAAAGTATTGAAAAGTTTGGGGCACCAACCGAAAAACAAATTGTTTTTGATCCCTGATTAAGATTGTATATGGGCGTAACTTGATCTGAGACGATTTAGGGGAGTCAAAAATTCAACAACTTTCAAAGGCGCATATTCCCTCAAGTAATGAGTGAATCTGTCGGTTGTTGGGGTGTATTTGGAAGGTCTTCCGACACCCTTAAAATTGACAAAGAATAATTAGAAAAGGCAGTGTTTTCGTCCATATGTTCCACATGATTGAAATTCTTGAGAAAATTGCACCACTTTAATCATATGGGACATATGGACGAAAACACTCTCTGGTCTACTTTCTTTATGCCGATTTTAAGAGTGTTCTAAGACCTTTGGGCTGCACCGATGGATTCTTTTTAACGCATTTGAGCTACCCCTAAATCGTCTCGGATCAAGTAACGCCCATATACAATCTTGATCAGGGATGAAAAACGTTTTGTTTTTCGGTTGGTGCCCCAAACTTTTCGACACTTTTGTATTTTGGACACTCCTAATGGTCATATAATTCGCCATTTTGTAAAAAATTCGAGCTACCAATTTTCTGAAACCCCCTTCCGCTTCTCCATGTAAAAAATCGAATGTTGCTTGCAGTTTTTCCATGGACAAAACATAATCAAAGACACGTACATATCAGAATAGATGTGGCAAACAGAATAGATGTTACAAAAAGACTTGAACGTGTCATGGCCCCACGGTAGTACAGGAACTTTTTGACTTCCCCCCCGAGCGACGTACCTCCCGGAAAATATTTTTCCCGGATTCAACGGAAAATTTTAGGCCGAAGTGCCTTTTCACTCATTAAAATCGGTTCAGTCGTTCCGGAGATATGAATTAAACAATTTTGCTATTTTGTATGGAAATGGACTCAAATCGAATATTTTTAACTAGTCAATTTGGTAAACCTTTGTTTGTTTGTTTGTTCGTTTGTTTGTTTCTTTCTTTCTTTCTTTCTTTCTTTCTTTGTTTGTGGCAATTTTTGGCAGGATGACCCAGATCTCCTGAACTATGAGAGTTAGAAAGTTGGTTCCAAAAGCGAAGTTGTAGAGAATTAAATTTAAGCGAACACGTATTTCAGGGTTTTGGGGAAATATGGTCCAGTCCTGGTATATGGTTACTTCCAGAATTTTGTCTTTTTTATGGCAATTTGTGGCAGGATGACCCACATCTCCAGAACTATGAGAGTTAGAAAATTGGTTCCAAAGGCGAAGTTAGAGAGAACTAAATTTAAACGAACACGTGTTTCAGGGTTTTGGGGAAACATGGCCCAATCCTGGTATATGGTCACTTCCATAATTAGGCAGGATGAACTAAATCTCCAGAACTATGAGAGTTAGAAAGTTGGTTCCAAAGGCGAAGTTAGAGAGAATCAAATTTAAGCGAACACCTGTTCCAGGGTTTTGGGGAAACATGGCCCAATCCTGGTGTATGGTCACTTCCATAATTAGGCAGGATGACCCAGATCTCAAGAACTAAGAGAGTTAGGAAGTTGGTTCCAAAGGCGAAGTTATAGAGAATTAAATTTAAGCGAACACGTGTTTCAGGGTTTTGGGAAAATGTGGCCTAATCCCGGGATACCGCCACTTCCACATTCCAAAGGGATGATTCATACCTCTAGAACTATGGCAGCTAGAAAGTTGTTTACAAACTTACAAAAGTACTGATATCCGCAGAAAAACCTCTTACAGAGGAGGTGTGACGCAAGTCTTTATGCCTGATTACAAAAGCTGTGAAATCAGAAAAGTGTGACGCATTAATCACCTAAGGTAAAACTATTTCCTTCCAGTTACAAAAGTTCTGAAATCAGAGGGGGGTGACGCATTAAGCTTCGATTCGCAACAAACATTTTTAAACCAAATTATGTTGAGTTCAAAAAATTGCGTCACAAATGCCAGACCCACCAGCGGAATAATTTTTCAACACTCAGTTTTTAGACGCAAAAATTAAAATTTACCCTAAACGATGTAATAAGAAATAAAAGTCAAATTTTTGCAGCGTAAAAACTGAAAGTACAGAAGAATTGTTTCGTCGTATATGAAATCGAGTAATATACAAAAGATCAAAAAACACTCTCGGTGAACAATAGTATATAATCTCTTGTATAAATTAACGTGCACTGCTCACTTTAAACTTTTTTTTCCTGGGAGATGCGGAAATAGTTAATAATTTTCATTTTTTGTTATTATTATCAATCTGAGACGAAAACACATATAAGCAAGTTGTAAATGTAACCCGTGCTATGTTGTGAAAGTTTAATTTTCTAAACATTAGACACTTTATTAAAAGTCATAAAATTCGAAGGATTTTTTGAAAAGATATTGTCGTTTTCTGTGAATAACATAAGATTCGGCTTACATTCGGCTGCTGGTATCTATGGTGTGGTCATATTTATAGTTGAACTTGTTTTTCGTTGTTAAAATAACAAAACTAAGTGTTATGAAATGTGAAGATTTCCATGAAAATGTTAAAGAAAGCAACTTTCATGCAAGTTACCATTTTCTTGGGTATAGTTATTATCTTTTGACCTCTATCGGCCCACTACACCCTAGTAGTGAGCTAGGTTTCAATTAAAGTAGTTGTTAGGAAAGCTATAATACAAAATTAACCGAGAACTGTGGAAATGAAAAAGATGTTTGCTAACATTTGATCAATATTTGATGAATATTTTGTCAAATGTGAAATCTGGCTACTTTCAAACGGCACATTTTCTGGATCTATGTCACCTACGTCAAAAGCGACTTCTGATTTGGAAAGAGCATACTCGAATTGCTCTGGAGATGACTTAGATTCGACCTTTTGACTATTTTGTGGACGCATTGTAACGACTTTTTTGTAAATTACCGGGTTTTTGCGTATTTTTAGCATGTTTTGACCTCCCCTGGCTCTCAAAAGACGATATGTGACCACATTTAAGTTGAAATTACTTTTTTATGACCCAAAATACAAAATTAACCGAAAAATGTGAGGATGTGAAAAGATGTGATTCACATATTTTCACAGATGTGAGTCACATTATGTGAAAAAATGTGAAATGTGAAATATTGGAAGGCAAATTCTCAGTTTTTATAATACTTACGTCCGATGTTGGGCCACATCTCGATTCTGGAGGTGAAAATGTGCCGAGATGTGACCTAAGTGGTCATCCACAAGCTGCGGTGTTAGACAATGTGCGATTCGCAGCAGTCACATATGTGGTTTTTTCCACAGATGTGGATGATGTGAATCGCACGTTCTCTGACACCGCAGCTTGTGGATGACCACTTGGGTCACATCTTGGCACATTTTCCCCTACAGAATCGAGATGTGGCCCAACATCGGACGTAAGTATTATAAAAACTGAGAATTTGCCTTCCAATATTTCACATTTCACATTTTTTCACATAATGTGACTCACATCTGTGAAAATATGTGAATCACATCTTTTCACATCCTCACATTTTTCGGTTAATTTTGTATTTTGGGTCATAAAAAAGTAATTTCAACTTAAATGTGGTCACATATCGTCTTTTGAGAGCCAGGGGAGGTCAAAACATGCTAAAAATACGCAAAAACCCGGTAATTTACAAAAAAGTCGTTACAAAAAAAAATTTGTCCGACCGTGGGGTCTGAAATATAGAGGTGTACTAAAACGGCAAAAAGTTCAAGAACGCTTTTTTGAAAACGATAACAATTTCAGCAAAATTGGTGATGCCATTAATTTGTCCTCAATTTGCCCTATATTCTTGACACTTTCAAAATAGTGTACTGACACTTTGATAGTGTGAAAGTTTGTTACTAGATGTTAACGTTTTAAGTAAGTGAGAAAATTGGGAACTTACAAGCTCTGGCATCGACTGTAAAGAATCATGATAAAAAAATTTCTAATATTGAAAATAAAACAAACAGATTGGAGAATCAGATGCATAGCCTTGCGATAAGAGTGGATCAAATAAACCAATCATCAAATGCAACGATTGCCCAAATCAATGGAGTTATAGCATCGGATGAGGAAGAACTCATCGTCATTGTAATGAAAATAGTGACATTTATTGGTTCGACAGTTAAGCCGGAGGAAATAATATAAGTTAAACGAGCCAAAGCCTACCCAGCATCCAACAAAAACTAATGAAGTTCGAGTCACGCCGATTCTTGCGACATTTAGCTCTGAGGAAGTAAAAAATGGGTTTCTGCGTGCATTTCGATTAAAGCGGATGGTACATACTAACGATATTGGCATAAGTAACGGTAGTGGTAATAATAGAATTTACATTTTTGAATATCTTACTCGAAATATCAAGAGAATATATGGTAAAGCTAAATCATTTCAGAAAACAAATAATTTCAAGTACTTGTGGACAAAAAATGGTCAAATTTTCTTACGAAAAGGTGATAAAACTACAGTTATCAGGGTTTACGAACATACAGATTTGTTAAAATTGTTAAATGGTGGTGAGACAGTTGCTCCAATGTCCTCGCATGGAACTGGCCGGCAAGGCGCTACCGGAGAAGCCTGAGCGTGACAGCGACTGGGTAAGTACGTTATTTCTTTGTTTTGACACACTTTTCTTTCTTCATGTATCTATTTATTTATTTTTTTATTTTCTACGGTATTAAATCAAGTATTCTCTATGAATTTAAATAAGAATTTAGGGGTTTCAAACGTTCTCTTCAATGATATCTGGGAGTGCAATGACAGTTTTGATAAACGTTTCTTCGATTTTGAAGGACTTACAGTTCTGCAAATAAATGTGAGAAGCATATTGAGCTCCGATAAATTTGATAAATTTCTAAATTTTCTTTTGGAGGTGAAATTTCCAATTGACGTTGTGATTGTCGGTGAAACGTGCTTTTCTTATGAAACAGCTTCCTTGTATAACATTCCTCGATTCGTTCACTACCCAGCCTGTAGAGAAGGAAAGGCGGCTGGCCTTAGTATGTATGTGGGCACGCACCTCGAACATAAGTTTGTGGGAAAAGCGGATGAGAGTTTTTACTCAGTCTCTGTAGAAATAATGTGTCATAGCGTTAGTGGGGTTAGACCAGTAATGATAACGGGTTATTATAGGCCACCGGTAGTGAAAAATTTTACATTATTTCTCAGACATTTACAAAAGTTGTTAGAGGACTCACATCAGAAACGAAGCATGATTTTTGGTGATATGAATATAAATGTTCTGAACAATGCCCAAGTTGTTTATTCAAATTTTCATCTAATAAGGTATGCTAACCTCCTTGAATCTTTTGACTTCTCAGTATTAAATGACAAAGTAACAAGGCCAAAAAGTAAGACCTTACTGGATCATGTCATTAGTAACTTCGCGGACGACATTTCCACACATAACAATACGGTCGATATTAGCTTTAGTGACCACTCAGCAATATTTACTCATATACCAGTTCAAACTAAAAGACATAGAGAAGTTTCAGTACGGATGGTCACTGACTACGACCTCGCTAGAAAGGAACTGACTGACCAGTTAGAAGCTTTAATGCTACAATCTAACGAAAGCCCTAACGAAATGATTGAAGACTTGGGTAGGGTGTTGAAGAGTGTACACGAAAGATCAACATATGAGATGAGGAAAGTCTCAAAACCAAAATATGAACTTTGCCCGTGGATGAAGGAACACCTCCTTTCAGTAATAAGGGAAAGCCAGCGGGGGTATCGAAGACTAAAGCAGAGGAACAATAGGAATGACCCAAACATGATTAGTGAGGTAAATTTTTTGAACTCAGAAGTTTCCAAGTGGCAATGGTATTATAAATCGCGCTACTACGACCGAATCTTCAAAAAATATGCTGACGACCCAAAGAAGGCATGGAAAGAAATTAATAAACTTTTGGGAAGGGAGAGAAAACGGTCAGAGAAGATAGCGAAAATAAGTTTTAAGCGAACTGAGTACCTTGAAAATAAAGACAAGACAGAAGCTCTGAATGAGTGTGTACCTGAAGCGGTGTGCCGATCTAATCTCACCAGTATTGTCTCGTGCGATAAACCTTTCGTTCAGTACTGGAGTTTATCCTGACTACCTCAAAGTAGCGTGCGTCACTCCAATATACAAAGCGGGAAGTAGATCTGATCCGTCTAACTACAGGCCCATATCTGTTCTACCGATGTTAAATAAAGTCTTCGAATTGGTTATTAGGGATAGATTATTAGCATTTCTGGAAAACATTGATTTTCTGTACAAAAAGCAATATGGGTTCCGGAAAGGGTCCGGGACACATACTGCAATTTACGAGATGTTAGATAAGTTGATGTCAGATATAGATGGAGGCATGAGAGTGAGTGCGCTATTTCTTGACTTAACAAAGGCTTTCGACTGCGTCGACCACAAAAAACTCTTGAGAAAACTCGATATTTTGGGCATTAGAGGCACTCCGTTAGAACTAATGACAAGCTACCTCCGGCATCGTAAACAGTGTGTTCAAATCGATCAAGACAAAAGTAGCTTTAGGTACATAGATATGGGAGTACCGCAAGGTAGTGTGTTGGGCCCCCTCCTATTCCTGATCTACATAAATGACATTCACCGATTGCCTGCGAAAGGGATGATAAATCTATTTGCAGACGATACAGGTGTTTTCCGTTCCAACTTGACTCATCGCGAGAATGTACTGGATCTGAATTCCGATTTATCCCTAATCAACGATTTTTTGGAGATAAATGGTCTTACTCTCAATATCAATAAGACGAAAGTTATGCACTTTCTCCCAAAAAACCACGCCGAGGAAAATATTGGGCAGGTGACATTAAAGGGACAAGTAATAGAAGTTGTTTCTTCGTTCAAGTATCTGGGACTGACGATATTTGAAACACTTAGCTGGAGGCCTCACATCACGAAACTATGTAATAAGCCATCATCTCTTAGTGGCATTCTATGCAAAATCAAACACCAACTACCGAAGTCTATTTTAATGAAGATATATTACGCACTGGGTCATTCCCATCTTAGTTACTTAATAGGTGCTTGGGGAAATGCAAATAAAACGGATTTAAAGCAGCTTCAAACCCTGCAGAAGCGCTGCCTAAAGCACTCATGTAAGCTTAGACAGGACCACTCGACTGCTGATTTGTTCAGGGTACACTGTCCTGGCGTATTGAACATCTCTAGTTTGTATCTCCTAAATGTGGGATGCTTTGTGCACAATGCCCTGCTAGGGAATGTACACAATACTATCACAATGAAAAGGACAAGTCATAGGTATTCTACGAGGAAACGACCACTTATAGCTCTTAATAGAGCCCAGAGGCTGGCAAGCATAAGAGTAGCAAGCGCATATCGAACAATATCCTTAGAAGCGGTATGTGTTATAGCCGGGACGATGCCCATATGCATAACGCTGACAGAAGACAGTGAATGTCATAGAAAGAAGAGAGAGCCGAATCACTGAGACAGTGGCAGCAAGAGTGGAACTCCTCGGACAAGGGAAGGTGGGCCTATAGACTCATACCAAAAATAACGACATGGGTACAGAGAAAACACGGAGAGGTTAATTTCCACCTGACACAGTTTCAGTCTGGTCACGGACGCTTCAGGAAGTACCTGCGCAGGTTTGGATTCACGGAGTCACCTTTCTGCACGACATGCGATAGGCAGGAAGAGACTGCGGAGCACGTGTTATTCGTCTGCCCCCGCTTCGAACAAGAACGAGGAGAGCTGTTGACTGTGAGTAGGCCAGAGGTAAGTGCCGAAAACATAATATCGGAGATGTGCCGCGATGAGGAGGTGTGGATAGTGGCGGATAATGTAGTTGCGAAAATAATGACGAAGCTGCAAATTGCATGGAGAGACGATCAAAGAAGACTGGCAGTTGATCTAAGAGAGTAGGTCCGAAAGCACAGCTCCTCCCCGAAGTAATGCTGTGAGGCGGTTCCGGGGAGAAGAGAGCACGAAGACTAAGGAAGGAGGTTTTAGTTGGTAGGTTATTGAAGAATGGAATCCAACACTACCTTGGTAAAAAAAAAAACACTTATAGCTCTAAAGAGATGTAGGACTGTTAAGGGGAGTCGGGCGATTACCGTGTCAGGGGTTGTGCTTTAAAATGCTTTGCCGGAAGCTCTTCAGAATGCATCGAGCAGTAGATTTAGACTCAAGCTCAAGGAGGTGTTGTCGGAGCATCAATACCCGGGATGACAACTACTAAACGGAAGGAGGAAAATATCATTGTTGAGACGGTTAAGACTTCTAATTTTCAAAAAATACTACAATGAACGAAAGAATTGTGAATGACTTAGGAAGGCGTACAACCAGACGCAAATCGCAGGGCTCTTCGGTGGCGTCTATCTCCACCACTCCATGCTATTCATGGATTGAGTGCTCTTCATTACCATTAACAAATTGAGACTAATAATATTACCTACTGACCATTTTCTGGATAACCACAAGTAAATTCTTATTTTTTGTCTATTCCATTATTTACTTAATTTCTTGTGATTTCTAGATATTCCTTTTTTTTCTATATAAATTAAATACTATACTTTTTTAGTTTTGAACTTAGTTCAACAACATTGTAATTACCTGAGCGCTCTATGTAAAAACGATGCTTTTATAGCTATAGTTTTTTGATAAAAATGTGTCATTTTCAAAAAAGTAACTAAATGGCCGTTTACACTCATCTTTTATTAATCTAGTAGTTGAGCTACTTTTTTGCGATTGCTTAGTTTTTTTAACAAATCTTTCGCTAGAAGAAAGTTCTGCATTTCAGACTAGGCAGCCAGGTGCCGAAAAAGTGTCTATAACAATGTTGGATGGTGTAATAAGAACACAACTATGCACTAGTTTTAAACTCGGCACCAGGCTGCGTACTTGATAATTTTGATTGACAATTTAGAAGGCAGCCTAGTGCCGAAAATCGTTCAATGTTATCGTAACGGCAATAATGAACACTATACGTTGTATAAATTTCAAGTCGGCACTAGGCTGCGTACTTAAACTTTTGTTTTATGTATGTAGGTGGCAGCAGCAGCCTGGTGCCAAATTGAAAGTTATCCTGCCAACATTTTGGCAAAAACAGATTTGCAGCACCAGGCTGCCATCTACATTTTTAGCTCTACCACTCAAGTACGCAGCCTGGTGCTGCAGACCTTTTTTTGCCAAGATGTTGGCAGGAGTAAATTTTGTATGCCATATAACTTTCAATTTGGCACCAGGCTGCTGCTGCCACCTACATCCATAAAACAAAGGTTTAAGTACGCAGCCTAGTGCCGACTTGAAATTTATACGACGTATAGTGTTCATTATTGCCGCTACGATAACATTGAACGATTTTCGGCACTAGGCTGCCCTCTAAATTGTCAATCAAAATTATCAAGTACGCAGCCTGGTGCCAAGTTCAAAACTAGTGCATAGTTGTGTTCTTATTACACCATCCAAAATTGTTATAGACACTTTTTCGGCACCAGGCTGCCCAGTCTGAAATGCAGACCTTTCTTCTAGCGAAAGATTTGTTAAAAAAACTAAGCAATCGCAAAAAAGTAGCTCAACTACTAGATTAATAAAAGATGAGTGTAAACGGCCATTTAGTTACTTTTTTGAAAATGACACATTTTTATCAAAAAACTATAGCTATAAAAACATCGTTTTTCCAGAAACCCCTCTTAATGGTGCTAGGCACAGTGGAATTATAAATATTGATGTAACTCATTTTCTGAGAAATAAATAAATAAAAAAAAAAAGTAAAAATTTGTCCTCAATTTGTCCTTTCAGAATATTCAAAATTTTCAAAACATTTCCTCAAATAAGACTATAAAGGATTATTTTCTTGGACTGGTACTAAAACCTCTATTTAAATATGATCATAGGAACGTTCAGACTCAAATTTTTACCGTTTTTGAAAAAGCGATTTTGAGCTTTCTGGCGTTTTAGTACACCTGTATATTTCAGACCCCAAGGTAGGACACATTTTTTTTTGCGTCGGACGCATAGGACAAATTATTTGTGTAGACAAAATAAAAATCTGGGTCGACGACTACACATTTGTAGCAGAACCGAAGTGGACTTTGACTTTCATTATCATGAAATCATTATCATCCATGATCATCTTTTTCAGTGGTTCGTGAAATAAGCTGCCGTTGTAGTAATGTTTTAGTTTAATTTGGCAGTTTTTGGGGAAAATTTCCTTCCACCATGATGCGGTATCAAGATAAACTATAAGGAAACTCAAACAGTCTAGAAACCTGAACAACCCAAACTGTGGGGCCAAGTAAATACGAGAGCTTAAAATGCCGTTATGAAGCTTGTGTACATATCCATCACAATTAAAAATGAAGATAACATCAGCATCTTCCCTCAAACTTTATTATTGATCACATAATTTGAAAGCACAGAGAACGAGACAACTAATGTGATATAAAAAATATTAAAGAACTTTTAAAGAGTACATTCAACGATGATAAAGAAACTAAGAACTCTGACGAAACGGAAGTGTATGTATAAAAGTAGAACTTAATATCCTGTTTAAGATATGAATGAACATCTTTGCAAATTTATCCCTCCGTCATGTCTGCATCTCTGAGTCTCTTCAACAGACTTTATGTATACGTTCGCTATACAACACTATGAGACATGATGGTGAAAAAGGTATAACCAGAAACGCCATTATAATGAAGGTGTTAAGAAACCACTTTCCTGTTTGTGATTTGCAAAATTTTCGTTTAGGATTGTCTTATCTACAGATTAATGCTGTGAAATATTAATCAGGGCGTAAAGACGTATTATTCTAAATGTTCATTTTCTCATTTAAAACTTTTCGTCATATAATAATGCTGATGCTCAGCAATACATTCCGTTCATTTGTGCCGGCAGTTATTATTGTTGGATAACACAACACCGAAATGAACTTGTTCGAAAAACTGTTGTATATTGTGTTTCGTCTTGGCTATTTATTAAGAAATTTGGCTACAACACAATCTGGATTATAAAAGATTGCTGAAATGAGATTTAATTAAAATTGGTCTTTTGTGTGATGTAGCGGGAGTAGGGGATGCATTAATGGAACAAAGTTTATATTGATTATACATCGAAAGGAAAAAGGAAATTGTTTTCTTGTATAATACACGCTTCATTTCCAAAATATACGAAAATGCTCATTCATTACGATACACGTGGTGGATAAGCTTTGAAATGGTTTCCATGTTCTTCTTTTACAGTTTTGCAAAAAGTGTTTCTTTAAAATTGGGGAATCGATGACTTATGGACTTCAAAATTTTGTTACAAACATAAGCAAAGGCGCGTACGTATCAGAATAAATGTGGCAAACAGAATATTTGTTCCAAAGAGACTCGAACGTATCTAAATAAAAATCAGCAAGCGATTCAATGTTTCATGTTCTTTTTGAACCATAAGAATTTAAAAGATCCACAGACATTATCCAAGATAACGTCAAGGGCCCTACCAAAGTAAGTCTTATGACATCTGAGACCATTGATTTCGTTGGCCGAAATGTTCTCTACTGCACCTTACAGCGAACCGAATATAAGAAGGGACAAGTCAAATTTTGAGCAATGAAATTCCATTGTTTAAAATTCGACTTGTCTCTACAACTCTGCCATAGTTCTGGATATATGAGTCATCACTCCGATTATCGTTGTATATTAACAACGATAAAAGTATCAAGTGTACTCTCAGCAACGGTTTGCGCAGGGATCAGTACTCGCCCGCTCCTATTTAACATCTACATTTGTGACATGGCAACTAAAACAGGTCGAAAATTTATGTACGACGATGATAATGCACTGGCAGCTCAAATTTGGAACATATTGGACATATTGGAAAAGTACCTAAAAACGTGGGGACTAAAACCCTTACTTACTTACTTAACCGTCTCTACAACCCATTAAGGGTCTTGGCCTTCTCCAACATGCTTCTCCAACCGGACCTATCCTCAGCTAACGTCTTCCAGCTGGTTACTCCCGCAGTTCTCAGATTGGCAAAAGCTGCATCGCACCATCTGGATTTTGGTCTGCCTGCACTTCTTTTGCCTTCCGGTTTGGTGATAAAAAGTTTCTTCGGGATACGATTGTCGTCCATACGCTGCACATGACCAAGCCATCGTAGTCATGCACAGATTTGTACAGTGCGCATTTAGAGTTTCTGCTTACTGATTTGGACTTTAAAATTTTTATCAGGCTGTAATAACTCCGGTTGCCAAGAGTTATCCGTCTTTTGATTTCGTCCATGATTACGTTGTCAGAATTAAGCAGAGATCCAAGATATACGAACTTGTCTACCACCTTAAATGTGTGTGTGTCAATTGTTACGCTTTGGTCGTGTTGTCGATTCGATGGGGAGACAATCATGTATTCGGTCTTTGTGTCATTAACCTTTAACCCGAGGTCGGTACCTTTTCTGTTCAAAGCCGTGAACTTTTCCTTAACAGCTTCCATGTTTCGGCCCAAGATATCCAAGTCATCAGCGAAGCCCAGCAATTGACTGGATTTGGTGAAAATGGTGCTGCTGGTGTCGATGTCCATGGTTCTCACTGCTGCTTCAAGGGTCAAATTAAAAAGCAGCGTCGCGAGCGGATCACCTTGACGTAGTCCTTCCTCAATGTCGAACGCGTCTGACAATTTGCTTCGGATTCTTACTCGGCT
>CM055403.1:147530915-147586221 GCA_029228625.1 Pseudolycoriella hygida
CTATAAGCTACAACTGTCGCTTTGTGGTCAAAACATTAAACACAATCCACACCCAAAATATCTCGGTGTCAAATTAGACCGGCCACTAACGTACAGACGGCACTCTGAGAACACTGCAGCTAAAGTCAAGTCCCGAAACAACATCCTCCAGATGCTCTGTGGGACAACCTGGGGCGCTGATGCCGAGACCCTACGTACATCAGCTCTGGTTCTAGTTTTCTCCACGGCGGAATGCTGCTCTCCGGTATGGCTTGACAGCACTCATACCAGCATTGTGGACACGCAAAAAAATTGGATTCTCTACAGTTTTGCCTTTGGAACCAATTTTCTAACTGCCATAGTTCCAGATATATGAGTCATCACTGCCGATTCTGGAAGTGGTCATATCCCAGAATTGGGCCATTTCTCCTTAAACCCTGAAACACTTCAATTTCAATTTCAATTTTCAATTTCAATTTCAATTTTCAATTTCAATTTCAATTTTCAATTTATTTATAACATAATTTTTTACATTAAGTAAATCATGGCTTCATTGTGCATCGCACTTTAAAGAAGCCGAAGAAAGTTCAAATCGTATTCTTATATCTAAGCTAGAGATTTTTTCCAGAAATATAAAAGTAAAAAATGAGATAATAGAAAATGAAGAAGTAGCTAGAAATATTCCAGAAATCTTATGATTATATTAATGAACAATCTAAGGACTGTCCAGGATTTTAAATTGGCTACGAATGCAGCACGTCATTTCGTTAATAATGACTTGTAAGGATGACTAAATTATTTTGAGAGCCTTTATTTTTTCTTTGTGGTTATTTAAGTTTTAATTTATTAGGACGAATGTATCTCGGTAACGAACTTAACATAGGCGACAGAAACAGCAGCTGTGAGCGGCGCCCTCCGAGTGAGCGCAAATCCCCCCCCCCCCCTACAACATAAACTTCCTCACATTTCCTTCTAGTCCCAAACATAGAATTAAGGTAAACGCAATTAATTAATTATACAGGTGATTCTAGAATCAGTTACGTTTCGACGAGTCGGCTCTCTCCCACGGGAATTCATATCTAAAGTGGATATTGCTGGCCCAGTAGCCATTCTTTGAGTCGATCCGTAAATCTGTGTGGCGCAGATGACACTACTTGTTCTGGAAGAGCGTTATACAAAGAGCTTCCTACAGTTGTGATGGCTTTTTCAGCTTTGGCAGTCTTCGCCCTGGCCGGCCGGACCCTAATCTTCCTTCTTATGTCGTAAGCATATACTGGCATTTGGAATACTATTGTATTGTGAGATCTTTGATTCACAGCTTCGTGAACAAATTTACACACGTTGGCTTTGTATATATACTAAAGACGTTGAGGATTCCTTTGCAGCGCAGATTAAAGAGATCGGCAGTCGAAGTCCTAGATGGGAGTTTACAGAAATTTTTGAGACACCTGTTTTGCAGTACCTGGAGCTGTTTCAGTTCACAGTTACTAGCTGATCCCCACGCTCCAGTTAAATAGTTCAAGTGAGAGTGCCCTAATGCATAGTAGATTGACAGAAGGGCAGGTTTAGGGATGTGCCACTTTAATTTGCATAGAACTCCGCTAAGGGATGCCAGTTTCCTGCACACGTGAGAAACATGATGAGCCCATTTCAATCTGGCATCTATGATCAGGCCGAGGTACTTATAGGTTTCTACAGAACTAATTATTCGCCCTTCGTAGATCACATCAGTAGCTACGATTGGCTTTTTACTTTTCCTAAAGTGCATAACTTTTGTTTTGTCTAGATTGAGAGCAAGCTTTTTTGCATTGAGAAAACTACTTATGAGGGATAGGTCGAACAGAATGTTCTGTGTGTTGGTTTGGTAGGTCAGATTAGAGCAAAAAAACTCCTGAGTCGTCTGCGAAAAGGCTGACGGTACCTTTGAGCGGAAGAAGATGTATGTCGTTTATGAACACCAGAAAGATATGGAGCTACTATGTCAGAACAGGCTTTTAACGAGCGTGCGGTGATTTCGTCTGCCCCTGCACTTTTATCAGGGTCCATGGTGCTTAGGAGATTTAGTACTTCTGCTTCACTAGTCGGTCTGAGGAAAATACTGGAGCTAGCTATTTTGGCAGTTGGGAGTTCATTTTTGTCTCTTGTTCTCGGCAGGCCTTCAGAAATTTCTTTGCCCACACTAACGAAGAACTTATTGAGAATGTTGGCTTTTTCTGAATCGCTTACGTAGTCGCGACCGTTGAGTGTAATTTTTTGGATCTTCTTCCTATTCTCAGTACTATCTCTGCCTAAAAGTCGGTTTATGTTCATCCACGTTTTTTTACGGTCATGTATGGAGTTTTGGAACATCTCTACGTAATAGCCGTTCTTATAGAACCATTGCCATTTGACCACTTCATCATTAAGGTACTTTAGCTTACTCATTACTCTATGTGTTTTTAGAGAGCCTTTGTGCTTGGTATAGTAATTGTCTTTACGACGTATCACCGACAGGAGATGCGGATTCATCCATGGACACAGTGGAGAAATGTTTACCTTTTTGTATGAGACATTTGTACACTGATCGTAAGCTTTTTTAAATTCACTCACGAGGTTACCTAGAGCTTAGTTCGGATCGTCGTACTCGTTTACCCAACACCCGTTCAGCCTGTCTGTTAAATTATTTCTAAGCATCTCGTAGTTTGTAACAGTCTTTTTTATAAAGGTTGTCTCCGTGCAAGGTTGACAGGGCACGTGAACAAATATTGCCGAGTGGTCTGAGAAGCCTACTTGAACTGTATTGACCAGAGCCGTATTCCCCAGCTGAAAGTTGCAAACCACATGATCTAAGAGTGTCCCACTACATTTCCGAGTCACTCTGTTATTTACGATTTCAAAGTTGAATGACGACAGTAGGTTCACGTATCTGCTCAATTTTGATGACGCTTTTGAGCTAACGAAATTTTTAAAGCATCAATGTTCACATCCCCAACTATCAGGCATCTTTTACTCTGTGAGTCTTCCACAGTCTTCTGTAGATGTTCCAAGAATCCTCCGAAGTTCAATTCTTTCGGTGGTCTATAGTATGCTATCAGTCTTAATAAGTTACAGTTTCCGCTACTTTCTATGTTTAGAAAAGAAGGAGGCGTCAGTCTTTTCAACGAACGTATGAACCAGCGTGCTTTTAACATAGACACTCAGTCCCCCACCTTTTGTTGATCTATGAAATATTTTGGCGTCATCTTTTTCTCTCAAAAATATTTTTCCATCCTTTGTCTACAGATATTTGTAGTTGTTAGATTTCTGAAATAATTTAGCTTTTACATAGATTTTCTTAACATGAGGAACTAGGTATTCAAAAATAACAAATCTTCCCTTTATGTTCCTTGTCTTCACTAGTGAAGCCTATGTCATCTGTGTGCAGGAGTTTGATTTTACGGAATGAAATTAAAAAATAGTTTTTCTGTTCTAATGTGTCGAAGGTTGCGTGAATAGGAATGAGACTGCTTTTTTGTTGATTTTTTCCACTGTTGTCACTACCAGCCTCGACGTGATCGTCGGCTTACAACGCTTGGTGTGTGCGATGTTATAGGCCGCTGGTTCTATGCGTATTTTTTCTGCTATTACGGAAATAATGGTTTTCAGGTCTTCATTGACATTAAATGGTACGCCATTTATTTGGATTGTCTTGATGTATCTATCCTGATCGAATTCATCAAATCGCCGTTTGAGTGTGTAAATGTCTGATTGCATCATAGTTGTTGTTGTTTCCACCTTTTTTATACGTTTTTCGTGCGCATTAATGTTCATTGATAGCATACTTATTCCCTTTAGACATTCTTTGATTTCCAGTATTACAGAATTCGTGTTTGTTTGGTTTTCATTAATTCCTTTCAGCTGTCTGTCAATGTTCACCAGCAGTACCTCCGAGCCATCTGACGTCACTCTCTTCAAATCCATTTCACTATAATTTGATTTTCTATATCTTTGCCTTTGGAAGCAACTTTCTAACAGCCATAGTTATAGAGATATGAGTCTTCGGAACTACTTCAGCGATTTTGCTAGTCTTCGAACTTGAATCATGGGACATAGCTTCGAGGGAAAACAGTTTAAACAGTTTAGGGTAATCGGTTGAGCCGTTTAGCGAAAAGAGGGAAGGTGGACGGATAACCGGACATTTTTGCTGATACGTCATCTCTAGACGATTATAGATGTATCCTTCCACCTCCCGCTTCGATCTACCTCATGTAGCCCATGTTACAATAAAGTTGTTTGTAGTAAACGTACTGGTACTTCTTACGGGTCCAAATTGGCTATGTCCTACGTGACAATGGAAACAATGATAGCTGATCAGAGAAATGTTAGGTTGGCACAACTGTGTCAGATACAGAATGCGCATTGCGCATCTTGAATAAGAACATGGATCGAATGCAATCAATGCGTATAAAATATATGTAAAATTGAGAGAATTTTCGCTCTTTCCAAACTCTCATTTCACATGCTTACTTACTTACTTAACCGGCCCTACAACCCATTAAGGGTCTTGGCCTTCTCCAACCGGACCTATCCTCTGCATCTGACGCATTTTTTTAATCAAAAGTGAAAATATTTCAAAAGAATTTTGTGCGTTCCGAAGCTGCAAGCGTCACCCGAATTGATATCAGTTGTTTTGGAAGAAGGGACGAGGACTTGTGTCACGTTTCCCTTTTAAAAGGGTTTTCGTTGTGATTGTAATGTTTTGCATTATTTTGAGCTGCCACTGGCGCCGAGCCGAAGCGCGGCGGCTAGTACTTACATTTCGAAAATGATCCTCTCAACTTTCTCTACAACATATCAAAAGTTTTTTTTGAGCCGCCGCCGCCGCCAAACCGAAGCGCGGTGGCTACTACTTCCATGGGCGAAAATGATCCCCTCAACTTCCTCAACTCGAAAGTTTTTTTTAAGTCCCGCCTATTTTTCGCCATTTTGGCGGTCACCCTGATACACTACACAACCAACCCAACAACTTTCCCTTTGACACCAAACCTCTATCTCGAACACACAACCATTGCCTCATACAAAATGTGCTATCATATACACTACACACACAAACACATACATATCGACTTTATATGGCGCATTCTAAGACTCCCCCCTTTTTTTAAAATCTCATATGACGTAGAATGCCCACTCGAAGGTCCCTGCAAAATTTCAAGAAAAGTTATCGACTTGTTTTCGAGCACGAGCCAAAAAAGTGGTTTTCACGGTTTTTCATACAAATGGCCCTGGAACTAACCCACTAACTAACTAACTAACTAACCCACTAACTAACTAACGTAGGATGTTTGCATTAACTTTGGCTTCTATGAAACAGCCCTTTTTGTATAGGAAATGATCATTTTCTAAAGGTCGTATCTTCGGATCCACCGAACCGATTTTAATGAGTGAAAAGACACTTCGCCTTAGAATTTTCCCTAGAATCCAGGAAAAATATTTTCCGGGGGGTACGTCGCAAGGGGAGGGGGGGGGAAGTCAAAACTTAGCTGTATATATGGTTCCGAAGTCTACGAAAAAAATTTTTCCGAATTTTTTGTTCGTATGGGGACTTGCGTCACGGGCGCATCGCTACCGCGCTCCCATGATTTTTTAAATTTAAATTAAAAAGCAAAAATTTAAAACTCAAAATCAAATAACTTGTAAACTTGAATTTGGAATGTAGAATTTAGAGTTCAAAATTTTAAACCTAAAATTAACAGATTTAAATTAACTTTAACTTTATCTCATATGTAACTATCTATTCGATACTGATTAATATGAAATTGGGCGCGATGTCTGTTTATTAATCAATAAACCAACAAACAAACAAACACTTACAACATTCAACCAACACTTACTTATCACTCATACAACATTCAGAGACAAGGCACAAACATGTTCCTGAAGGGCGTATAGAAGCAGACGTGGGGCAAAATGCCCTTAACATTAAATATAACTTATCATCGAAAAAGCCACATACTTCACGATATGTTTTGATATTTTTATGATCGAGCGTTTAGAAATCGAGGTGTTGAACTTGCGTCACGGCTTCATTGACTATGTTCTCGATGTCAAACTATTCTAATAAAGTGTACCTAACCGGGATCTTAGGGTGAATGGACCAGTCTCCCAACATGTACGCGTAGTTAGACACACATTTCATTCTTAATTAAATATTTGAAAATTTTTCGTGGGCTTAGTGGCTAGAGGCACAAAAAAAAAACAAATTCTTGATGAAAATTTGTCACTACTTATGCATGTTCGGAGGCTGATGCACTCACCCTATGTGATTTTTGAAATGGTTATTGCGTTTTTATAAACAATTTTGCCTAATTTCATGGTACGCTAATTCATGATATGCTTCAAAGAAAATTCTACAGTTAAGCTGCCAACCACACAAAATCGGAAAGATTCTAATCCAAATTCCCAATACATCATCCTACGCTACGAGATATCATTACAACGGGAAAACGCAAATTATTGAGGTTAAAAGTTAACATGCTGAATTTTTAAATCCTCTGGGAAATTATTACAATAAAATACTCAAACATGGAAAATCTGTAAACCAAATTAATAAAATGCTGTTGAATTATCGTGAGAATGAAATGTGTCTTAACGTAGGACCCGTACGATCTCGTAAAAAGCTTAAACCACGTCTCTTTATCAAATTTCTTATCACGTCCTCATTTGCATAGGAAATTGCTTAAAAGCCAACATTGCAAAACCCTTACAACAATGACCGATATTAAAAGTAAATCCCCCAAAAATACAGATGTGTGCAATACTTTATGTACAAAACGAAGAAATTGAATGATTTCACCATGTCAAAATTGTCTAAAGTACCCAGCCAATACGTTTTCGACTAGATTTTCTTTAAAAAAAATTTAGGTTGTGTTGAAGATTTACATCTTCTTGAAAAAAATTGCAATAGCGTGAAATTTCCCATTTTCAAGAAAACAGAAAAAACTTAAATATTCAAGAACATTGGAGTTTTCAATTCGAAAGAATCAAATGATCAGGAAATGTTTGACTTGTCATTGAAATAAAGCTTATAACATGTTAATCAACCGACAAAGTAGGAAACATTCTTGTTTGTAGGTATACATAATGGCTGGGTACTTTTGAAACGATTTTTCATTTTGACAGTTGAAAGGGACTGACGGGACTGACACTCTTTTGTTTGAACCGTACCAGGGGCGTGAGAGTCTTTTGTTTTGATATTTGCAAGCAATATTCGACGTGAAGTTAGCTGCAGTTGCGACCGAAGCTAACTTCATTGCGAAAAAATCAGCTGCTTTCATTCATAAATTTACCAAAATCAGCTGACTTCATTGAAAAGTTCAAAAATCAGCTGATTTTTTTGCAACTGCAGCTATCTTCACATTGTGTATTACTTGCAAAGACCAAAACAAAAGACTGTCACGCCCCTGAACCGTACAAATGCTATTCAAAGTGAAGTTCGCTGCATATGAAGCTAGCGACGGACGCACTTTTCTCTGTATTTTTGACATTTTGAGTGAAGTTAGCAATGGTTGCTTACATTTCTACATTACGTTGTTTGATCTCATCGAACATTATACGGAAGAATGAAGTTGGCACGCGGTGGCTGTGACTTGGACGAGGTGATTTGCTTGCAATGAAGTTAGTTACAAACGCAACGGCTAAATTTTACTTTAAGTCACAGTAGCTGACAGATGTGTGTGATATGTCTTTGGATGCAGGACCTCACCCTCTTTCAAAATCAAGCAATAAATCTTGGCGGTCTGCACTGTAGAGTGGATGGTGGTGAAAAACTGAAAAATTAATTTTCATAATTAGGTTTTGGTCTATCGTAAAAGGGATCATCAGTCAGTTACCTAACATTGTTTAAAGCGCAACATAATTCGTATTCGTAACATTTCGTAAAAGGTATCATCAGTCGGTTACCTAACATTTTTTAAAGCGCAACATAATTCGCTTTCGTAACATTTCGTAAAAGGGATCATCAGTCGCTTACGTATCATTTCGTAAAAAAGATCATCAGTCGGTTACCTGGCATTTTTTAAAGCGCAACATAATTCGCATTCATAGCATTTCGTAAAAGGGATCATAAGTCGCTTGCGTAAAATTTCGTAAAAGGCATCATCAGTCGGTTACCTAACATTTTTTAAAGCGCTACATAATTCGTTTTCGTAGCATTTCGTAAAATGAGCGCTTTAAAGAGCCCATACGAAACTAAATGAGCGCTTTAAAAATTTATAATAAAGTGTACAAGGTGAACAATTGAGATTCTAGCGAATGAAGTCTTAACGTTGTTTGTAAATAAAACGTTCTATTTCGTTTCGTATGGGTTCTTTAAAGCGCTCATTTCGTTTCGTATGGGCTCATCAAAGCCCTCATTTCGTTCAGTATGGGCCCTTTAAAGCGCTCATCTTGTTTCATATGGGCTCTTTAAGGCGCTCATTTTGATTCGTATGGGCTCTTCAAAGCCCTCATTTCGTTCGAACTCTACCACCCACACCTCTCTCTTACACTACCCCCTAAACTTGAATTTTACCAAAACTTCGCTTGTACGGAAGCGACAAGGGTGTCGTTAGAAAGCTGACGACCGTACTAATCGAACGATACCCCTATCAGCCGCTTCCAACTAATGGTTCTCTTAGAAAAAGAAGTTAAAGTTGAAAAACACTAAAACTGGCATAACTCTTGCGGATGATAAGATATGAAGTCGATATTAGTACCGTCGGATAGGTAATGAAAATTAATTTTTCAGTTTTTCACCAACCATCCACTCTACAGTGCCGACCGCCAAGATTTAATGCTTGATTTTGAAAGAGGGTGAGGTCCTGCATCCAACGGCATATCACACACATCTGTCAGCTTCTGTGACCTAAAGTAAAATTTCACCAAATATTCAATATTTCATCATCAACGCGGGTTTGCACAGTGGTTAGCGTACTGGCCTTCCACCAAAAACGATCGGGATTGAAATCCCGTGTCGGAAAAATTCTACATGGAATTTTTCTAGCAAGTGGAGCGCATTAATGACGTCCTAATAACAACGTACACATTGAATGAATCGTACGACGTAACCCATACACGATGAATCTGTGTTGGAAACATGTAAGCCTACATTTAGGCGAGATAACAATCATGCGCCTTATAATTCTTGGAGTAATTAATTGAGACGCTACATTCGCATTGCTCTGAGACTGGTTCGGAAGACACGTTAAGCCAGACAACACTTGTTATTGGCTTTAAAAAGCTGTTAGTGGAGTCTCTAAAATACAAATACAAAACATGAAGTTGGTTGCAATTTTGAAATTCCATTCATTTTGCTAACTTTTCATTTTCTGAATGACTCCAAAAAACAGACGTTCAGACAGATCGATAAAATGATGAAGAAGTTTCTTTTAAATCGGCATTTCTATTCTAAAATCGATGCTGCTCACAGAAATGATAACGGCTGCTCACGCGCCGACTCTGCAGAGTCGGTGCATGAGCAGCCGTTATCATTTCTCCGATGCTACTCCCTACTCTAAAATGCACATTCGGGTCGTTACAAACGCAATGGTAAACGCATAGGTCCCGTATAATTTGTGAGGGTCTATAAATGTTGCATATATTATACCTAATGTTATGAACCGTGACATTTTGAAGTAAATATTTTTTATTAGTGGAAAGAGTCGTGCATAATTTAGTGCCCCTTCAAGAGTATATTTTACGAAAATATTTGCATAAAATGTAAAAGAAAATATTTAAGTTCCTGCTATGGGTGAAATATTTACTTTTGTTTAGGAAAGGCGGATACATGTAACCCAGAATGTGCTGGTATTTATTTACGAATTTATGATAATTTGACACCGGATCAAATGAAAATCAAGTTCAATGAACGATGAGTTCCAAACTTTTCCACTGAGAAATTTTAGCTGTGACAATCATAAAATTGTTTACGACGTTACTGCGAAACATGACAGAGAGACAGATGCGGAAGGAAATCCAACTTCATCAACAAAATGTTCAGATTCTGCTCTTTGATTCAATTTGCCAGACTAGCGAAACAAATTACCAAATTACAAAATTTACCATTGTTTGTTCATAATTGAATCATAACCACATGTAATCAATTCTAGAGGAACATTGTCGCTACAGGATATATCTGAAAATAACGGAAATTTTGAGAATTAAATTATTACTCACTTCTGAACGAAATTATGTTTGTGAATTCATATCGAAAGCAAAATTAACATCTGAACATCAAATGAAGTGAGTATTTATGACAACAACATTGAAATCTTTTGATAAATTGTTGTTGCCGAGCTTAAAAATTCTAGCGATACTAAAGGCCAGTGTACACAACTTGTGAAGACTTTTATATGATATAAGCCACAGATGGTATTAGGCCAAATACACAACTTTCATTCAACAACGCATTCACACGTCAGCTGTCCTCTAGTTGTCGTGTTACATCCGTGTAAGTTTATTTTAAAAACCGCGTTTATTTATGTGAGTAAGTATTCCGAATCAAGTGTGCTGTGCAATGATGACAAAGACATTTTTTTCTTATCCACTTTGCTAGTCTTCAATGATGATTGCATCTAACGCTTCATGAAAAGATCCAATATGCAATCATATCGAAATGCTAGCGATAATTCGCTAATATTTCTGTTTTTTAAAACTGTTAATTTTTCGGTGTAATAGTAGCGTTTTTATCGTAATTTTGACCAAAATTTCAGCTATTTTGCGAACATTTGCGTTTGTTTACTTCTAATATCATAGTTTGGAATGTCTTGAAGAGATCTTCCCAACGAGCCCTCTTATGTTGAAATTGAACTGCTTTTCAATTAAACATGAGAAAATGTTCAATAATTTTACCCATTTTAGCGCTTTCTTTTGAATTCTTGTTTATTTATGTTTAATTTCCTCAAATTTCGTATGGTTGGATAGGTTTTGACGAGACCTTTCTAATGAACCCTTTTTCGTGTCAATCTGTATTTTTTTGGATATTTTTTTATCTTTTTCCATTGTATTTTCGTAGCGCTTCGTGTAGCGCCGTGGTACTTCAAAAATTGAAGGTATCCCACATCCTAGATCTTGTCTCACTGTTTCCAATGAGTCACCACATGAGAAAATCTGCTGAAGGTAAGAAATGTTTCTGAAGATGTAAAAATCGCGAGAAAAATCGTCAAAACAGTAAAAGTATACTTTTACGAAAATGTAATTTTTTAGCGCTATTATGACTAGCTAGTGATTTCCATTTTAATCGCAATTCATAGGGTAAAATAGAAATTAATAAAGTCTTTCAAAAAAACTCACGTTTTCACCATTCAGACACATTTTGAGGCTTTTTTCGACGTTTTTCGTTTTTTAGCGCTACTTGTAGCGATCTAGCGTTACAAATACATTCTAAAAGTATCTCACATCTTACAGCTTGTCCATTTCTTTCCAAAAAATTTACAAATGTCAAAATCTGTTAAAGTTACGATAATTTTCGGAGATTGCGAAAATCATGAAAACCTTCAAAACCATAGTTTTTCGAAAAAGTTACTTTTTAGCGCTATTTTGACCGAATTTCCACCCAGGTGCTTCCAATTTCCTCGAATTTCATAGAGTTTCGTATGCATTGATGATACCTTTCATATGATTCCTCTTTTGTACCATTTGGACACTTTTCAGATACTTTTCGAGGCTTTTTTCGTCCTACTTTTGTAGCGCTACAAATATCTTCGAAAGTATCTCACATCCTAGAACTCGTCTCACTCTTTCCAACGAGCCCAAACACTAAAATCGATTAAGATTACGATACTTTTCGGAGGATGTGAAAATCGTCAAAAAGCCTACCAAAAGTATACTTTAAGTATGCTTTAAAAACCCACCTGTACATCCTACACTGTACTTCACATCAATCAATTTATTTAACGTCTGACTAGTCCAGTCGACGGTATTTAAAATACATTATTGGTACATAGAGTAGTAATATCACAACAAGAAATAAAGTATATAGATTGTAAAAAATAGTTTTTCAACCGTAGTTAAAATTATCACAGTCATAAGGTCTCAATCATCAATAAAATTGTTCTAATCAAATAGCTAGTCACATCAATGAAATTAAAGGATATTGAGTATCAAGAAATGAATACTATGTCTAAATCAAAATTAATTTTAGGATGTTCGCAGATCTTAAGTATCCGCGCAGTCTCAAAGTCTCAAGAATTGAAAATATCAAATGAATAAAAGGAAGATTGATGAAATCATAGCGCTGTCCATTCTTTAAATAAGTCGTCCTGGAGTTTCAGCAGTGCTGAACGAAACTGGTTGCGAGGTAGGGTCGGGTCTATGTTCTCTGCTGCAATGTTAAATACACGGCAGGCTACATTGAATGGAGAATTATCGTACGTTCTTAATTTGATGAAACTGGGATTTCGTAACATTCGTGTGCCGTCATTCAACACCATCATTGACCGTAGTTGTGGTGAATTGTATTTGCCCATGATTATTGAATGGACGAACAGTATTATTGCATTAACCCGGCGTCTGACTAGCGTCGCTATACCTAACTGAGCACATCTGTCGGTATATGGTGGTAATGTGTATGACCCGGTCTTTTCGTATCGTAGATGAGGATTGTTGTCACCAAGCAAGAATAATACCATTTGCTTCTGAACGCTCTCAATGGATTTTCTGTGTACCATATAATTCGGTGACCAAAGCAATGCTGAAAATTCAAGGATGGAACGTACTAGCAGCTGGTAAATTATTTTGATGGTACAGGAACAGAAAAGTGAAAACCGACAAGTTTCTGATTTGTATCGCTTGGATTTTTTGACCAAATATTAGAGTGCATGAACTAAATAAAAGGGAATTTAACTTCCAATCTTTTATGAAGGGCACTATATAAGGGACGAAACAATGTACAAAATAAATGCTGATTTCGGATACTCTGGTATGTGAGGGCGTGATACGCCGAAATCAGCATTTATTTTGTCCATTGTTTCGTCCCTTATATAGTGCCCTTCATAAAAGATTGGAAGTTAAATTCCCTTTTATGTAGTTCATGCACTCTAATATTTGGTCAAAAAATCCAAGCGATACAACGCTATCAGAGATTTGAGTACTATGACCAGCAATACAACATTATCACAAAATTTCTGATTTGTATGGTAAATTCGTATGAGAAATTAGAAACTAGTCGGTTTTCACTTTTCCGTTCCTGTATCATTCTCAAAAAATTTTGATTGACGTTTGACAAGCCTTGAAGTTGTGTTGGCTCTCTTGGTCACGTATTCATAATGAGATTGAAACGTTAGGCCTTTGTCGAATGTCACACCTAAGTCCATGTTTTCATCCACTCGTCTGATTGGCTCACCATCGATGTATAATTGAAGACAATCGGGTCTCTTTTACGGGTGAACGTCATTATCTTGCATTTTTCCCTATTCACTTGCAGCTTATTCTCCTAGCACCATTTCATAAACCAGTCGATCCCTTCTTGAAGTTTCATGGCGTCTTCCACGCAGTCGGTCCTATGCGATATTTTTTTATCATTAGCAAAATTTGATGATATTATCTCGTACATAAGTGGGTCCGAATCGTCGAAGAATACAATGAAAAGCGATGGACCATTTACCGAGCCTTGCCCAATACCCAACGCCAGAGGTAACAAACAACGTTCTTGATCTAGCGCGTCCCACTTGCACATATTGCCGTCGATCCGTTAAATAGGACTTAAACCAGAAAAGCGATTGGTTGGATAGTGGGAATCGTGCCAGCTTCCTGATTTGAATTGATGTATCAACGTGGTCAAAGGCTTTCGAAACATCTGAATAGAATACGTCTAATTGTGAATGAGAAGCAAGTGCTTGATGAATGTGAGTGGTGTGCTCGAGTAGATTAGTCTCGATATTCCTGCCGGGGACGAATCCATGCTGAGTGGTGCTGATTCCATGATTGGACCCGTACGAAGTACAAAGGTCCTATACGTTTACTACAAACAATTTTATTGTAACATGGGGTAGGTCAAGGTGGGAGTTGGGGGATGCATCTATTATCGTCTAAATATGACGAATCAGCAATAAAAAAAATGTCAGTCTGTCCGTCCGTCCGCCTGTCCGTCTCCACTTTTTTTCCAAACGGCTGAACCGATCAGCATAAACTTTTTTTCCCTGAAAGGTACATGTCTCCCATGATTCAAGTTCGAAGATGAGCAAAATCGATTAAGTGGTTCCGGAGATATGGTCGAGGAAGTGACCAAAAACATGGTTTTTCGAAGGTCGGTGAAGCTTTTCCGCAAATATCTCAGCAAGTATAGCACGGAAATTCCTCATTTTGGTGTCAAATGAAAGCATTTGATGTCACAAAACTGGGAATCGGTACAGGGGCTGGGCACTGGGACCAATGGAATGAACGAAATTGAGATTCTTGGCCATATACGAAAACAGTTTTTCGTCTATATTTCCTTAACTATGCAATATGGAGATTTACTGTCAAAGGCAAAGTTGTAGAGAATTAAATTTAAGCGAACACGTGTTTCAGGGTTTTGGGGAAATGTGACACAATCCTGGTATATGGCCACTTCCATAATTGGGCAGTATGACCCAGAACTCCAGATATGTGAGAGTTAGAAAGTTGGTTCCACAGACGAAGTTGTAGAGAATTACATTTAAGGGAACACGTGTTTCAGGGTTTTAAGGAAATATGGCCCAATCGTGGTATATGGGCACTTCCATAATTTGCCAGGATGACCCGAATCTCCAGAACTCTGAGAGTTAGAAAGTTGGTTCCAAAGGCGGAGTTGTAGAGAATTATATTTAAGCGAACACGTGTTTAAGGGTTTTAATGGAAAATGGCTTAGTCCTTGGATATAAGCTTTTCTAGATTTGAATGGTCTGAGACGTACTTCGGTAGGGCCTTTGACATTACCTTGGGTAATTTCTATTGATCTTTGAAATTCTTACATTTATAAAAGAACAGAAAACGTTGGATTGTTTGCTTATTTGTATATTTAGGTACGTTCGAGTCACTTTGCCATATCTATTCTGTTTGTCACATCTATGCTGATACGTACGGGCCTTTGGTTATGTTTTATTATTAGCTTCAACTGATTTTGTATGACTTTATCAAATGCTTTGGCTATATTTGGCATTGAATTCACTCCACGGTAATTGTTCATATCTTTTTTCGCACCGGACTTGTATATTGGCGTTAGTTGCACCTGGGTGGAAATTTGGTCAAAAGTAACTTTTTCGAAAAACTATGGTTTTGAAGGTTTTCATGATTTTCGCATTCTCCGAAAATTATCGTAACTTTAACAGATTTTGACATTTGTAATTTTTTTGGAAAGAAATGGACCAGCTGTAAGATGTGAGATACTTTTAGAATGTATTTGTAACGCTAGATCGCTACAAGTAGCGCTAAAAAACGAAAAACGTCGAAAAAAGCCTCAAAATGTGTCTGAATGGTGAAAACGTGAGTTTTTTTGAAAGACTTTATTAATTTCTATTTTACCCTATGAATTGCGATTAAAATGGAAATCACTAGCTAGTCATAATAGCGCTAAAAAATTACATTTTCGTAAAAGTATACTTTTACTGTTTTGACGATTTTTCTCGCGATTTTTACATCTTCAGAAACATTTCTTACCTTCAGCAGATTTTCTCATGTGGTGACTCATTGGAAACAGTGAGACAAGATCTAGGATGTGGGATACCTTCAATTTTTGAAGTACCACGGCGCTACACGAAGCGCTACGAAAATACAATGGAAAAAGATAAAAAAAATATCCAAAAAAATACAGATTGACACGAAAAAGGTTTCATTAGAAAGGTCTCGTCAAAACCTAGCAAACCTTACGAAATTTGAGGAAATTAAACATAAATAAACAAGAATTCAAAAGAAAGCGCTAAAATGGGAAAAATTATTGAACATTTTCTCATGTTTAATTGAAAAGCAGTTCAATTTCAACATAAGAGGGCTCGTTGGGAAGATCTCTTCAAGACATTCCAAACTATATGATATTAGAAGTAAACAAACGCAAATGTTCGCAAAATAGCTGAAATTTTGGTCAAAATTACGATAAAAACGCTACTATTACACCGAAAAATTAACAGTTTTAAAAAACAGAAATATTAGCGAATTATCGCTAGCATTTCGATATGATTGCATATTGGATCTTTGCATGAAGCGTTAGATGCAATCATCATTGAAGACTAGCAAAGTGGATAAGAAAAAAATGTCTTTGTCATCATTGCACAGTACACTTGATCTTGTAAGGTTATACGGGTAACAGTTTTGATCGAAATCAAACGTGAGATGAAGATTTGTCTGAATTGAAGGTTTTTAGTTTAACGATGTCCAATTATATGAGAAATTTGGAGAATAATGCGAACTTGTAAGTGCCGAAAACATAATATCGGAGATGTGCCGCGATGAGGAGGTGTGGAAAGTGGCGGATAATGTAGTTACGAATATAATGACGAAGTGACGAAGCTGCAAATTGCATGGAGAGACGATCAAATAAGACTGCCAACGAAGCTGCAAATTGCATGGAGAGACGATCTAAGAAGACTGCCAGTTGATCTGAGAGAGTAGGTGCGAAAACACAATTCCTCCCCGTAGTAATGCTGTGAGGCGGTTCCGGGAAGAAGAGAACATGGAGACTAAGGAAGGAGGTTTTAGTTGGTAGGTCATTAAAGAATGGAATCCAACACTACCTTGGTCCAGGAGGACCGGGTGTCTATGAAGATTTCCTCACCCTTATAAAAAAAATGTGTGAAGGGAGGAGATGTGAGGAGAAGTGTAGAGATGTGTGAAGGGTAGACATGTGTGTAGAAGTGTATAGATGAGTGTATGCAAAATTGTAGGTATACTTGAAAGAGGTTAGAAATGCATGGAGAAGGATAGAGATGTGCGGAAAAGGGTCGGGATGTGTGGAGGAAGGTAGAGACGTATGAAAAATAGTAGGGATATGCAGATGCGGGTAGAGATATGTAAAGAGTTTTAGAGATGTGTGGACAATATGAGAGATGTGTATAGAAGTTTAGAGATGTGAGAATAATGACAGAGAGAAACAATTTCACAAAAAGTTCACAAATGTTTTTCCTGAATTTGTGGAAAAGGGTATAAAGTTTCGAGTTGAGATATCTGAGAAGTTTAAATCACAAAAATTCAATTCATTACAAAATTGGATTCTTCGACGTTGTTTATCAGACGATATGAGGTCGACGTATATGATGTACCATATCATTTCAAATATGCTTAGTATGTGAGATGGATAGATGCAAGTGAAAATGGCTAGATATGTGTAACGATCTGTAGATAAGTGTGCAATGTATTCAACACACATAATTTCACATACTATCTGAATGTGTTTTGAGTTGAAGTTGGTGTTGTAAACATCTAAGTAAAATCATTTTCAGAAAAGTTGTAATACACCCACCGCAAAATAACTTTTCCTATTAGGAATTTTTAGACCCGTACGAAGAATGAAGTTCTTCGAATAGGGGTCTTATGTGTTTACCACGACGTTTGTAACCAGTCGAATTTCGACCCGGGAGTAGGGGGGAGTACCAATCATGGTCCTTAAATGACGAATCAGCAATAATAAAAATGTCCGTCCGTCCGACCGTCCGTCTGTCAACACGATAACTCGAGTAAAACTCAACCGATTTTCAAAAACTTTTTTTTTTGCCTGAAAAGTATTCGAAAAATCTTTTATGGGATTGAATCTGGGCACTGTCGGTCCAAGGGCCACCAAGCTAGGGCCGTTTAAGTGATTTTCGGTCTTTTGTACATAGCTCGAGTAAATCTTTTCTGATTTTCAATTTTTTTTTTTTGTTTGAAAGACCTAGGCATAGCCGACAACTTATGGAAGAAACTTTTTTGCATTTGAGTCCTTGGATTTAGCTAGGGCACTAAAATCGAGTATCTGCTAGGGCTCTATGTGTTTTTTGTCCACAGCTCGGCAAATCTTTTCCGATTTTCATAATTTTTTTTTGTTTGAAAGACCTGAGCATAGCCGACAATTTATGGAAGAAATTTTTTTGAATTTGAGTCCTTGGACTTAGCTGGGGCACTAAAAACGAGTCTCTGCTAGGGCTTTGTGTGTTTTTTGTACATAACTCGCTGTCCTAATGTCGGCCCTAACCAAAAAAAAATGTTTTTTGCTATGTTGCAGAGGAAATTGAGGCAAACATTTCTGGCTATGGAATTGTGCGTCCGAGGCCTCTACTTAGGGCCCTAGGTCGGTACTAAGGTCGACCCTAGCCCAAAAGATGGTTTTTTCTATGTTGTAGAGAAAATTGAGTAGAACATTTTTCTATATTTGGGGGTCAGTTTTGTGCTTTCGGAATGGTTTTTTAACACCGTTTCTTCGGACGGGTTTTGCAATATTACCCTATCGGCAATTTCCTATACAACTTAATGTGGACGCAATTTCATACACATAAGAGTTAAGGCAATATTTACTTAAATACGTTCGAGTCTCTTCGTAACATCAACTCTGTTTGCCGCATCTATTCTGATACGCACGGGTCCCTTCATATGTTTTTTATTGTTCGAGCAATGGAAATATGTGAGAAGTCATATTGCGCCGGGTGTAACAATATTTTCCTTGGTGAACATTCCATCATCTTACAGATCCAGATGTACGTATTTTGAACGTAACACGTTCTATTAAACACATGCATTGTATTTTCAATTCAATTGAAAGCATCAACACGATTGTCTTTCCAAATATTCAACAAGATATTATCCACCTGGAATCGAAATATATCTACATGTTCATATATTCCGCAGAAAATAGTCTTATATTTTGAGAGTATATTTATGTGCACTACATGATAATATTTGGTGGAACTTGAACATAAAATTCAATGAAGCATTTATGCGATAGTGTAATTTCGCAGGGTTAGACCACTCCAAAAAAACGACGACATAAGGATCTAATTGTTCGATAGTTATTCCTTCCGATACTACTGCGACCTTACGTAGAGACGTTTCACGCACCACTTCAACAATTGCTTAGATATAGAAAGGAATTGCAAAGATGGTATCTTCGGACCATACAGAAGAAAAAAAATTTATTCAGGTCTTACATAACGCCTCACCACCCATAAAATTAGTATTTTCATCGATTTTCAGCGCTGAGTGTTTGTTTTTTGTTTATATAAATCACATATGTATGTCCAATTGAATTACATGAGATACCGATCAAGCAACGTGTTTACGACTTAAATCGATTAGGAAATGTATAAGAGAATACCACAGAAAAATAATAAGATTAGAGCCGAACATACCATCGCGCCAAGACTATAAATTCAAGCTATAGATCGAAATTGAAAGGGAAATTAATATGCATTCTCATATTTTGTCGGAAGATGTTCTACACCAGATGACTAACGTTAATGAGTCACAAATGATTAACGGTGGAAAAACTTGGTCATATGATTTTGTATCTATCGATTCCCCTTGAAACGGTCGGTGATAGGTAACAACGCCATTACCTCATGATGTGCGTTTAGGTGCCTGGAAAACGGTGCAAAATGGTCCCCCGAGAAAGTCTGTATGATGTCAATGAAATCTAAGGCCATTTAGGCGGTGCTCAAATCGAAAAACTCAGAAAAATCAGTAAAAATGCGGTAATTGAGTTTTGTCCATTTTAGAGAAAATTACTTATTCTGGTCGACCTTCAAAGAAAATATTAGGGCAAGATTGGTTATTTTGGGTCAGAATGCTCCCGAGAACATGATTTTTTAGTGGATATGTACGTCTGCGTATACAGAATATTATCAGGCTCACTAAATGGAATGTCCACCTGAATTAGGAAAGTAAAAATCAGGAATCAAGAAATCAGGAACCAAAAATCAGGAAATGAAAATCAGGAAATGAAAATGAAGAAACGAAAATCAGAAACCTAAAATAAGGAAAAACAAAAATCAGGAAATACCAAATTTGGGAAAAACCAAAATTAGAAAAAACGAAAATCAGGAAAGAAATAAATCAGGAAAAACATCAAAAATTTCAACTCCTAAGGAGGTCGCAATCTTATTTTTGGTATGTAGGGGAGGGCTCGGCCCCCTACACCCCCGCGCCTGTGGCGAGCTACTAACGCCCTGCAGGCTGCCTTATGTGCTCTGCCCCTTAGACCCCGCAAGGTGGGATATTCCCCCCTTGACACCCCTACGCTTTTTTTTAAGGATTTATCATGTCCTGCGGCGCATTCCCTCAAAAATTATTTTCCTGCTTTTGGTTTTTCCTGATTGCCTGATTCCTAATTTTGGTTTTTCCTAATTTCAGTTTTTCCTAATTTTCGTTTTTCCTATTTTCTGTTTTTCCTAATTTTTGTTTTCCTAATTCGTATGGAATACTACCAAATGGTAGCGTTGGTGGTCGGCAGTGTGCGGGTGAGTACGAAAATTTCTGAATATCTATCCCATGGTCCACATTTGGAAAGTTTAGACACTGACTAGGACCACATCCTGGCTTGGGTTTTTGGGACTAAAGTGGATTTCTCCAGCACTTTTCAACTTCCATCAAGTGCCAGACTGCTACTTCTACCTACTGATAATGAAACAAATCATGTAGAGCGTGTTGTCCGTTTATTCATCACATTCGCCTCGTATTTATACTCAATTCATGGCTTACTAGGCTATTTCTTTTTAATTCAAACGATTCGTGTTACTTTGATTGTCCATTCTTTGTAGAGTAGAAACCCGCCTAGTTCAAGATAGAACATTCTCCCACCATTTGGAATAATTTCAGTTTAGGGGACCTATCTATTTGAGAGGGGGGGGGGGAGTGGGATGGAATGATAGGGGGATCACAAATACGCAACCGGTAGGTGGCGCTCGAGCTCCGTTTGGAAGTTACAGCGGTTCAAAATTTTATATGTCCCCTATCATTACTTTTATAAACATTCGCGAAGTATGCACTTACCCAGGATACGCCACGTGGAGGCTGTATACAAGTATCTCAGAGGCCCTGAAAAGGGCCGTTTATTGTAGTGAGGTGGGGACCCCTCGCTTCGTCAATCGCGAAGTATTTTATGACTCCAAACCTGGGTTAGTGCATACTTAGCGAATGTTTACACAGGTAAAGCGCCGAATTCTCTTCTATTGTGTTGCTAGCGCCACCTGCCGGATACATATTATATACAACTGTGGTTTCCATTCATTCCCACCTTTTAATTAGCCCCTTACACTATTTTCTTGTCATTTTATGAAGCTTCGGGACATGTAAAATTTTGAACTTTGAACCGCTGTAACTTCCAAACGAAGCTCGAGCGCAACCTACCGCTTGCATATTTGTGATCTGGGGGAGGTCCCTTATCATTCCCTCCCACTCCCCCCTCAAATAGATAGGTCTCCTAAACTGAAATTTTACCCACTATTTTTACTCTGCAGTAATACCAGTTTCTTGAACTATTTTGCTCCAACAAAATTTTTGCATCTTTGACCAACCAAACGAAACACCGTGAACATTTTGAGTTAACTATTGACCAACTCCTCTTTAACATTGACCAACTTCTTCGTTCACTGTTTAGTTCAAAAAAAGGTTTGCACAAATTATAAAGCATTTAAACCATCTTGAGAATAATTTTTTTTTTTTGGGAATAAATGGAATAAATTTATTTGTTCCATTTATTCCATTTTTCAACAAAAATTCTTTTAAGTTTTCAAAAGTGGGTTTTTTTCACTTTTTAACAAATTAGTATGGTTTGTTGTGTGCGTTGCCATCAAAATCAAGTCTATTTGAGGTTTTGACGAATTTGAAAAAATTATCATTTATTCCAATATTTATTCCATTTATTCCCGCAGAAGTGCGTCACCCCTCGTGTTGACTAATTCCTCGTTAACATTGACCAACTCCTTCGTTCACTGTTGACCAACTCCTCGTTAACATTGACCAACTCCTCGTTAGCATTGACCAACTTTTCTTGTCAACTCTTCTACCATTTTTACGGGAGTAAAAATTTTCTTTCTTGAGCTACGATTGTCTCGACCAATTCACACAATCGATGAAAACTCGACCCATTAAGGCTGTTAATTACCACTCGACCAATTAATGGAACCAATCATGTGCTGTCGATGACCACTGACCAAACCAACCTCTGGATGCTGCCAAATTCTATTGACCAAACCAAACTCTCGAAAAGACGCACAGAAATATTGCCAATACTTTTGTTGCTCAAACTTTTGCCACTCACTTTTGCCTCACATGCTTCTGAAGCTCATGCTTTCGCAGCGCATACTTTTGCAGCTCATACTTTTGCAGACAATTCATCCAATGCTTCGCCGCTGGGTAACGATCCAAATCCGTTGACAACGCCCAACGCTATGTTGTTGACCAACCCAACGAAACGATGATCATCTTCGAGAAGCTGCGTCTATCCGACTGTCTTTCCAATGATGATCCCTTTCGACAACCATTCACTTCTTTGACGAACGCGCCAACGATGAACAATTTTTTTAAAAGTCGTGTGCCGCAACATCCATCTGACTCTCGTTCACTAAGGCCCACTAAGTCCACGCGGGGGCGCCAAATGTTGTTTTAACCATGAAAACGGGGATTGTGGTATAGTCAGGCCGTTAGCACAAAAGAATCTAACGGCTGGAAGGAATATTCTCCCCGCATTTTTATCATAGTGTCAGACTGCTACTTCTACCTATTGAGAATGAAACAAATCATGTAGGGCTAAGACTAATTATACCTAGACTGGTATTTCGTACAGTAAAATGCGGTCCCAACACCTCACGTGTATAAGATACAATTTCGTAAGATTTTACGTAAAGCTTTCACAAACACATACGCTTTCTTATCACTTGACAGTTCTGTCATTATTTTGTTTGATCGAATTGAATTTTTAAAATTTATTCTTAAATCCGAGCTTAAATCACATAAGCGCATTTAAACCGACGAAAAATCATTTAAATATTGCGAAATAGATATGGTGCAAAGTTGTTTAATTATTGCATGTAAGTCTCGTTATAATAAGAGCGACGGAATTTCGTTTTTCAGGTATTTTTTGTGAACATAACCTAAGTGTGTGATGTTGTTCCAGTTTTTTATTTATTTATTTGCTTTCATATAGTTTTCCGTCGAATAAAATAGAAAGCGAAAAATGGCGAGATTCCATATTAAATAACCAGAAAGGTGTCATCACCAAGAACTCAAAAATTTGTCAATTTCACTTCAATGAGTCTGACATAAAGCGACATGGTGTCCGAACCGTTCTGAAGAAAGGTGCAAAGCCTACAATTTTTCATAATCAACGCAATTCAACTGAAGTGAACGAATTTATGGATGTTGAATACTTGGAACTCGGAGAGTCGCTTGCATTGAATCCAGTGTCACTTCATACGGTTGAAACAGTTCCAGTATCACTTGAATCGGTTGAAAGTGTTCCACCATCGCTTTATTCAGTTGAACCAGTTCCACGATCGCTGTATTCAGCTGAACCAGTTCCATCTGCTTTGAGCAAACCTAACGATTCTACATTTACATCTGACACAACTCCCACAAAGACTGCGGTTTCAAATAATTCAGTTGAAATTGACACAATTAGACGAGGAACAAAAAGGCGTCTTTGTTATCCGGGTGATGTACAAGAAGTTGAAGACCTGACTCCGAGATCATGTAAAAAATTTATCCGAAGCCTACAAAAAACTGCGAAAAAGCAGCGAGTCAAAATAAAAAATCTGCATAGGAAAAGAAGGAGAGCTGTGCGACGGATTGTGTCTTTACAATGTCTTGTAAGGGAATTAAAGCGGAAAAATTTGATATCCGAAAATGCATTGGAGTCGTTAAAGGTACCTCGAAAAAATTTCGTGAAACCGTCTTCGTCTATTTTGTCATTGTCGTATGTATGTTTTGATCAATGTTCGTCAACTGTCCTGTCTGCACACTTTGTCTAATAAATCTAGTTCGGATTTTGATTAGGGGCCCTTCAAATTGTGCACACGTTTTTTTGGGGGGAGGGGGGGTTCGAGAAAAGCGTGCGCTGCATACATTTTGAATTTTTTTTTCATGTATTTTTGCGTGCAAGGGGGGAGGGTGGGGTCGGAAATCCGTCTTTTTTAGCGTGCACACTATTTGAATGGCCCCTGTGAATTATAAGTATTAGTACAGTGAAGCTGTTCAGCTGTTATTTTTCAATGTATTTTGTATGGGAAGAACAGTTAAATTTTTTCAGTAAGTAATTTTGAAAGCTCGTGACTGTAGTGTAAATCGATTACGGACTTAAAAACATCAATTGGATTGTAATCTATGAGAATGTTACTTCCCTCACTGTAGAATTTCAATAAATTAATGTGATTGTTCCACTTGTTTTTGTTCTTCTTCGTTTGTCTTGTGTAATTATATGTGAGTAGCCTTCAACAATTATTTACATCTAAACTCCCTTCCTTGTTCTCGTTCATCCATAGCTGCAAGATGATTCGTTGATGCAGAAAATTAAGGTTGGCAAGATCAACAATCAATTTCCGGCAGACGTGCGATCATTTGCGTTGACTCTCAATTTCTACTCTCCGAGAGCTTACCGATATGTCCGAAAAACGTTTGCAAATAAACTGCCAACTCCAAGAACCATTAGGAAATGGTATGAATCTGTTGATGCTGAACCCGGTATAACTGAAGAAGCATTGAAGGCACTGGCTATTAGAGTGGACGAGTCAAAGAAGAAGGGAGTATATCTACGTTTTTGCTTGTCAATGGACGAAATGAGCATTCGGAAGCAAATTGAATATTCCAAATCAAGAAAAAAATTTTACGGATACGTTGATGTGGGTGGGGCCAGTATCGATCACGAAGGGACTGTTGTAGCAACGAAGGCTTTAGTGTTAATGCTTACGGCTATCAATGGTCATTTTAAAATTCCGGTTTCGTATTTTTTGACGAATGGACTAACTTCAGACGAACAAGCGAACGTTGTTAACATGGTTCTAAGGACGTTAGGTGAAAGAGGCGTTGCTGTGGTAGCTTTAGTTTTCGACGGAGCTGCAACTAACATTTCCATGATTAATGTTCTCAACCGTAGCGGTAACAATGCAACTTACTTCCACCATCCATTGACTAAAGAACGTATTTATATTATCTGGGAGATTTGTCATATGGTAAAATTGATTAGAAACACACTCGAAGACAAAAAAATATTACATGATTCTGAAGGACGTGCCATAGAGTGGAGATACATTGAAATGTTGCATGAGCTCCAAGATTTAAATCGAATTCGTTTAGGAAATAAACTGACCAAACAGCATATTCAGTTTCACAGTAAAAAAATGAATGTCCGACTTGCTGTTCAAACACTCAGCAGAAGTGTCGCGGATTCCCTAGAATTATTAAAAGAAACTGTTCCCGCATTTAAAGATTGTGGTCCCACGATAGACTTCATTAGAATTTTCGATCGGTTATTCGACATTTGCAACTCGAAGTCAAAGTTTGGTAAATATTTCAAACGACCAATAAATCCGGAATCAGAAAAAGAAATTTTTGATTTCTTCGACACTGCAACTACTTACATCGAAGGGATCAAACTGGGTAAAAAGAAAATAACTAAAACAAAAAGCTACACTGGATTTCGTGGATTTATTCAAAGCATGCGGAGCATTCGTCATATTTATGATGAAAATGTTACAAACGGACAAATGGATTACCTTCTGACTTTTAAGTTAAGTCAGGATCACTTGGAAACGTTTTTTGGTTCTATTCGAAGTCGTGGCGGTTTTAACAACAATCCCAATGCAATGCAATTCTGTTCCGCGTACAAGCAACTTATAATTCATAACGAAATAAAGGCTCCATCACAGTCGAACTGCGTCAATTTAGATAACACTAGCATTCTCACCATTTCTTCGGCAAGATCAAAAATTCTTCATTATTCAGATGAAGAAGTTGATTGCAGTTCACAGTTATCCGCAGACTACAACGGGATGGTAATTAGTCATGGATTGAACTTAATTGTGTCAGAATCCGTTGTTTACATTGCTGGGTTCGTTGAAAGATCTATTCGTCGTAAGCTAAATTGTGAATCTTGCTTGAATGCCTTAGACGAATCGACGAAAGCTAATGGCGAACTGTTGAAGAAAAAAGATTATGGCCAATTTGGAGGCTTATACAAACCACTGAACGAAGTGGTTGTGTTGTGCCGAATCGCGGAAAGAAATTTACAGACTGTTGAAAACGATAACCGTTTCAATGAAGCTAAAATGTATCTGCGAGTTTTAAACAAGTGTCTTCGAGACGTTCCTCAAAAGTTGAAGTAACACCTTGGATGAACATGTGAAAGAATGCGATCCATTCGAAAATCATAAATATCTGCTAATAAAAGCAATAATCGAAGAATATTTGAAGGTAAAATTATTTCACATTGGCAAATTGCTAACTTTTGAATTACATAAAAAATTCGTTCGCGCAAAAAATACTAAAGTTACGTTATTCGCTGGTCAATAATTGTATATTGTAATTACTTTGCGCGAAAACACATTACTTACAAGAATAAACTGTTTGATAACTTATTGGTTCGTTATTCGTTTGAATTTACATTTACTGCCCTACACAACAAAATATAACAAAGAGTAAAGCCACGACCTCAGAAAGGTACAGTAAATAATTCACTGAAAATAAGAACACTCACCGTCTCACGATGTTAGAATTTATGAAGACATTCACCGGTCTCAATGTGTCATGAAAGTTATAAAACTCGATGTCTCGCGGTGTATTCAAAATGAAATTACCTTTTTGTATTCAACGCTACAACATGCGAAGCATCGGTAATATCAGCATCGGCAATTTATTCTCATTTAGCAAAATTCGTTTTAACTTTGGCTACATAAATTCAGATTATCGCTTAAAATGAAAACAAAAATAATTCCTTCATTCAGTCAGTTAATTCAAATTTTTGCCGCTAAAATTTTCCCTCTTAATTTATGAGGGCAAACACACACTACTAAACATTTCGTATATCATGTTGGGACCACGTAATTTACGTAATATTGTTCGAAATTTCCTGTCTAGGTATAATTAGTCTTAGATGTAGGGCGTGTGGCCCGTTTGATATTCATGTTTATTCTGCCTTTATTCATCACATTCGCCTCGTATTTATACTCAATTCATGGCTCACTATGCTAATTCTTTTTAATTCAAACGATTCGTGCTACTTTGATTGTCCATTCTTTGTAGAGTAGAAGCACACCTAGTTCAAGATTCAACAACATGATTAACATACCACGTTGTCGCTTCTGAAGCTTTTTTAGTGTAAATTTCTTCTAAGTTTTTGTACTATCAGATAGTTAAAAAACGAGAAAAGTTCACAACCAAATGTGTAGAAAACACGCCACCTACGTTTCACCCTTGTCCGTTGTTATGCAAATATCTTTTTCTACTAAAAATTACGGGGTTTCTGTTCTATTGGTGAAAGTATCTATTTTTCGTGTCACTCTACAGTACATTTGTTCATGTGAAATACAGCATCCTAATACTATGAAGTGCAATTGGAGGAATTTATCTGTTGGAAACAACAGTCATTGAATGATTTACCAAAATTCGCTTACAGAGGGTTACATGTTCAATTGATGCTTAGATTTGCTTTTCAATAGTCATATAAAGCAGTTAAGGTTTATCAGCTTTTCCTTTCGAGTAAAATGCAATTCTCTTGTTTCTATCTAATGTTGAAGGTGAAATTTTTTCCGAAGCAAACATGTATTGCTGTAGGGGTGACTGATGCGGAAAATGGAAAATATAGGCATCTATGAACTTGGCGAACGAACAAAGACATCGCCGACAAAATAAAGAGACAACCGAAGTTATTACATATATACCTGGTATATGGGAGCGGTGTACAAAGAAGCTCAAAATCCGCAGACGTCTGCAACCTGCTGAACATTCTAATGTTCATCTCAGTAAACGAATATCCATAATATGCACTACACAAATCAGTGTGTCCTCATCGTATGTTGGAGAAGACCAAGAATTTATCTTGCGTCGTAGACATCTGATCTAAGCCAAGATAAGCAAGGAGTGATGTTACAAGTCATTTGCTAGCGAAATGTAAAGTTTTATGTACAGAAGATGGCTAACAGTTGTAAAATTGATGTAAAAAGATGTGTTAGTGACAGATCCTATTATTTGGGAACAAATTCCTAAAATTCACTAAACTTTCCTAAAAATTCCCAAAGTTTCCCAAAAATTCTCAAAATTTCCCAAAAAAAAAAAAAAAATAAAAATTTCCAAACCATAATTTAATAGTAAACTTTATGATGAAGGGCATCTCTTTCCAGACAATATGAAAATTCGAAATTTTGGATTGTCTGCTGAGCAAAATTTTTATTTTTAAATTTCAATCTTCATTAAGCTCCAATACCTTAATTTTAGCACTTATTTGTATTTTCTGCGAAAAGTGTGATGGCTGAGATATGCACTAGGGCTACCCTCGTAAAGGCCCTCCGAGCGCTTAACAAGAAAGGGGTAGAACAAATGTTTCTCGTATCGGATAATGTAACACAATGGCATTGTTTTCAACCGGTGAGGGACTGAAATCAAAATTTCCCAAAATATCCCAAGAAAGTATAAAAAAATTCCCAAATAATAGGTTCTGCTTAGTGATGCTGAGTAATAAGGGGTCATTCATAAAGGATGTCACGCTTGCTATAAACTCCACAAAGTCCATATCTCCTAACTGGTCAGAGATTTTGTTTATAGTACTCCGGCTACCCCCCCCCCCCCAAACACCTCCCCTATTTGGGGGGGTAGCCAAAGTTCTATAAACAGAATTTGCTGTCCTGACTGAGTTATTACCTTTTTATGGATACTCATTTTTTATAGCAAACGTGACATCCTTTATGAATGACCCCTAAGTACGTCAACTATACAAGATCAAAACAACATCAAGATGGCGAAGTTAGCATCACAGGACCTAAAATTAAAGACATGTGCTGCTGTTACGCGACCTCCTTTTGTACGAAAAAAAGAAACTGGCACTGGTCATCTGGCCGAGGGCACATTTTTTTATGGCGCCGTATATTTTCAATCCTGGAATCATTGGTCACCCCTAATTTAGCAGGTAATCTTATATACACTTCAATTGGCAAATCTTATTCATCTTAACAACAAACAAAGTAGTCATACATTTATTATGCTGTAAATACCGAGTACACGGAAAATATCCTTTCTTTATTTTCGTTTTATGTGAATGCGATAAATGTATACGGCTGAATTGAGGCCAAAATATTCGAGGAGTATGAGTTTGTGTGTGCAATGTACATACGCATCAATAATACATGGTAAGCGTTAACTTTCCTTTCTAAATTATTTATTTCTCGGTAATATCTACTTAGGTTTGATAAAAAATTTATCAGCAATTTCCACTTAGATATGTACAGAATTTTATTTACATTAACTCTCAGGCATCTATTTCATAAAGCAAAGGATAACGTTATATGAATTTTTTACAATATCAGAATACCCAATTTTTATTCCAATGAGGTTATTTGGATCGGGGGAGAAAGAATTTTATGTCTAGAGTCTAGCTTACATTTCCAGCAAAACGAATTTTTATTTTATACAATTTCCTTTGATTTCTCGTGTCTAATACACGTGCTGTGTAAATAAAAAACGAAATATCAACGCATTTCACCATTATATGAGTCATGCGATGTGTATATTTATCGTTTGACTGAAATTAATTTAATTTCAAATAATTTCTTCAAAAGTCAAAGATACGACTAGGAAATCGCTTCCTGCATTCGAATGAAATGTAAAATCAGTAAACATCTCGGATGGTTGATCTTGAAAAAAAGGTAAATAAGACTCACATTCTAATAACGACAGGAAACTCAAAATTGGAGCTAAAATTGGACTCATTCATGTGATATTTTGTTCTTTAATTTAAAGTTTACAATAGCTGAAAGTTTCTGCGTAGGAGGGAAGATTAACACAGAGCTTTAATTCAAGGAATCTAAACGCCTATATATGGCTTCCGAAAGGTTGAAAGTTCACAAAAGTCTTTAGGTGTAAGCTCACTCACATTCGTGCCGTCTTGTGTATGAAAGGAATGAACGCCAAATGACAAATCTCTCAAACGGAACGCTCTCTTTTCTAAATGGTCAACTTTTTTTAGTGCAAATCATACCTAAAGCCTGCATGATTTACATTTTTTTTACCTAGAGAGTTACTAATCAGAAAAAGAAGAGAACAGAGGATAGGATTTTGTCTCCTGCCAAGAGGATATTTTTCGACCTGTACGAAGAACGAAGTGCTTCAAAATGGGGTCTTGTAGTCTACCAATACATTTGTAACCAGTCGAATGTTGACCCGGTAGTTTGAAAGCTTTTCGTTTTCGGGTCTAAAAACGACAAATGTAAAAAAAAACATAGAAGGGACTCGTACGTATCAGAATAGATGCGGCAAACAGAGTGTTACGAAAAGACTGGAACGTATTTAAGTAAATGTTGCGTTCACATTAGACTGTATTGGAAATTGCCCGTAGGGCAATTTTGAAAAACCCGACCGAAGTAACGGTGTAAAAAAATTCTCCGAACGCACAAAATTGACCTCCAAATAGAGAAAAATGTTCTCCTCAATTTTGTCTACAACATAGCAAAAAACTATTTTTTGGGCTAGGGCCGACCTAGGGCCTTAAGTAGAGGCCTCGGATACATACTTCCATAGACAAAAATGTTTGATGGGGGTATGAGATAATTTTTGATTTAGGGAGGAGATTTGTCCTTTCTAAGTTTCTAAGTTTCTGAGAATTTTTATTCTCATTTTTTTGCTTATTTTCATTTTTTTATCATTTTCTTTAATTTCGATTTGCATTTATGTAGGTTCTTCAGTTAGTTTTGTATAGAATTTCGCTGTAATTTCTAGTTTCTTTCATTGATTAATTATAAGAGAGTTATGAAATGTGATTGTAAATTGAAATTTAATATTTCAATTGAATTATAGTTTATGATTCTTGAATTTTGATCAATGTGAAATAAAATAAATAAAATTGCAACATCCCTTTACAGTGCGAGGCACAGTGGGTGAGCGTATTATATATATTATATTATTACTAGATTAAATAAATAAACTGAAATTGAAATTGTTTCCCTCAATTTGCTCTGCAACATAGCAGAAAACATTTTTTTATGTTAGGGCCGACCTTAGGACCGACATGAGGCCCACTTGAGCCCTAAGCACAGGCAAAATTCTACTATAAACTGCCGTGCCGAGATCTTTCAAACAAAAAAAAGATTTTTAAAATCGGAAGAGATTTACTCGAGTTATGTACAAAAAACACATAGGGCCCTAACAAAGACTCTTTTTTAGTGCCCTAGCTAAGTCCAAAGACTCAAATCGAAAAATGTTTCTTCCACAAATTGTCGGTCATGCCCAGATCTTTCAAACAAAAAAACAATTTTGAAAATCGGTAAAGATTCACTCGAGTTATGTACAAAAAACACATAGAGCCCTAGCAGAGACTTCTTTTTAGTGTCCTAGCTAAGTCCAAAGACTCAAATTCAAAAAAGTTTCTTCCATTAATTGTTGGCCATGCCCAGATCTTTCAAACAAAAAAAAAATTATGAAAATCAGAAAAGATTTACTCGAGTTATGTGCAAAAGACCAAAAACCACTTAAACGGCCCTATCTCGGCGGCCCTTGGGCCGACAGTGCCCAGATTCAATAACATAAAATATTTTTCGACTACGTTTCAGGAAAAAAAGTTTTTGAAAATCGGTCAGGATTTACTCAAGTTATCGTGTTGACGGACATACAGACCGACAGACCGACAGACGGACATTGTTTTTTTCGCTGATTTGTCATCTGGAGGCAACAAAAAAAGTTTCCCCCTTACTTCTGGGTTCGAATTCGCAATATAACAAACGTGGTAGTAAACGCATCAGACCTACGTACTTCGTACGGGTCTAAAAACTTCTTAGAGAGGAGGTGTGACGCAAGTCTTTATATCTGCTTGCAAAAGTTCTGAAATAAGAAAATTGTGACGCATTGGTGAGGGATACGCAACAAAAATAAACCGAAGTTACGTTGTGTTTTTAAAAAATTGCGTCACAAATCCCAGACCCGCCAGTGTAAAAGCAAAGAAAAATTATTTAGTTGTAGGGTCTGGCATTTGTGACGTAATTTTTTAAAAACACAACGTAACTTCGGTTTATTTTTTTGCGTATCCCTCACCAATGCCCCTTTCTGATTTCAGAACTTTTGTAAGCAGACATAAAGACTTGGGTCGCGCCTATCTATACAAAATCTACAAAACAATTTTGAGGCTGAAAATTGCAAGAAAAAGCCATCTTCATCACAAAACTCTGGGAAGCCTTATTGGATGACCTCGCGCTTGTCGAAAATAACCGAAAAATATCAAAAAACCTGATGCAAGTTGGAGACTGCTAAAGAAATCCACAATAATCCCAAAGACCTGGGAAGCCCTATTGTTAAGATAAATTTATCTAAGCATTACCAGACTTCATATATGGGATGGCAGTGGCAGAGTCAATTTCCTATTGTTAAGTCAATATCATCGGATATCGACATTTTAGTCTTAAGCAATCTACCGTTATCGCAGCATTTCTGGATGTATCTAAAGCGTATGACAACATCAGGCACGAGCACATATCGAAATCTCTACAATCGAAAGGCGTATCAGAAAATGTCCACAACTTGATAATGAATCTATTGTCGAACAACTCCGTTATCTTATCCAAAGAATCTTCGCAATCAATCGAAATCAATTGTGGAACGACTCAAGGTGCACCGTTATCGCCAATTTTGTTCAACATTGCCATCGACTATCTGTATGAAGAAATATGTGATCCACAGTATGCACAGAACAACGGGTACCAATTAAACGAAGAATACGATCCACTATGCCTTTCAGGATTCGCGGACGGCCAGGCGGTTACATCAGAAACGGAAATAAATGCAATTCGGACCATAGATCTGGTGCAAAATTTTCTGCTGAAAATTGGACTGGAAATCAATGCCGCGAAAAGCCAGGTAATCATCATTAGAGGCGGAAGACTAGTGGAAGCTTCCCTACGGTTGAGTGATGGCAGCCACATCGTAGGTGTCAAATCGGACGAAAGAATCAGATACCTTGGTTGCTCGTTCAATTCGGAACTGGTCTTCGACAATGCATGGATCGGAAAACTCAATGCGAAACTGAACACGCTGTCCACATCATCATTGCTGAAACTCGACCAAAAGCTCAACGTCATCAACCAATATATTTTCCCGACTCTCATATATCCGCTACAATCGGCACCGTTGAACAAGATACCAGCGTACGTCGCTGATGGGTTGGACGTGATGATACGAAGGACGATAAAGGAAATAATTGGTTTGCCAATGAGAACGAACGATCACATGTTTGATGCCCCAAGAAGATTACGTGGTCTTGGACTATTTCGAGCATCATGGGAGGTATTTCATCAACATTTCTCAATCGCACAGAAACTAAGCCAGGTGAATGATGAATTGTTCCTAAGCATATCGGATTGTCAGAAAGAAATGGAAGACTGCGTCAAAAGGTTGAACGTGACCGGTGATTCGTCAAAAGCTCTCAGGACACTACTACGAGAGGAAACATTCCAACAGTGGTGCAATCTCCAACACCAGGGATCCGCAGTGAAATGCTTCAGTAATCACCCTGCGAGCAATGACTTCGTTTATAACAAGAACAGTCTATCATCATCAGAATGGGTCTCTGCAATTAAGTTAAACCGTAATTACGCTGCTCTCAACGCGGTACCAGGAGTTGGAAGCGCTTCCGCCCTCTGTCGCAAATGCGATAGAGAGAACGAAACCATCGCACTTGTCACCGGAAGCTGCTCAAACAACAACCTCCTGATCACACCGAGACATCACAACGTAAAGCATACCATAACAGACTTGCTGAAAGAAAAAGTATTCACTTGCTTCGAGGAAGTTCACGCTATTGATATCGACCATCAATCACGCTTCAACGACATTATTGCATTCCACCCTAAACGACCGGACGCGTACATAATCGACCCAACAATCCGTTATGAAACGAGTAATTCGCACCAAGACGAGGAGATCCAAAAGGAAAAAGCGGAAATTTACGACAAATATATCCCATTTTACGGGGAGAAATATTCCAACGAATTCGGAACACGAAAATGGTGTGTGCGTGGACTTTGGTTTGGCAGTAGAGGAACTTCAACGAACTAAAACTAGAAAGGTCACGCCTGATAAGTTTGTCGGAGTAAATCTTGATAAAGACGATACATATAGTGATAATGAGCTTATAAATGTATATACATTTTTGACGAAAATGAGTTCAACGAATTGTTAGATTTAAGATTGTCATGTGACAGATCAATATGCTGTGTTTAGGCAACTTACTGTAAGTAGGCAGCACAATTTGTTCATTTAAATAAATTTATTCTCTCATACGCATTATAACGTTTATCCTTGAGGTCTTATTTCTTTCACTGTGCAACCCTTAGCTCATCACCTATTGCATGACCTCACTCATGTCGAGAATAATCGAAAAATATCAAAAAACCTGATGCAAGTTGGAGAATGATAGAGAAATCCACAATAATCCCATGAACCTAAGAAGCCCCATTGAACCTCACTCATGTCGAGAATAAGAGAAAATTATCAAAGAACCTGTTGGAAGTTGAGGAGTGCTATGGCAACCCTCCCAATTCTTGAAGTGACTGCATCCTGGCATTCGGCATTTTTCGAAAAGACCCTTTGCTTTTTGAAGCAATTTTCTAGCTCTCATAGTTCTAGAGATATGTGTGATCGCCCCATTTCTAGATATGTCTATATCCCAGGATTGGGCCGTATTTCACCGAAACACTGAAACACCTGTCAGCTAAAATTTAATTCTCTACAATTTCGCCTTCGGAATCAACTTTCTAACTCTCATAGTTCCAGATCAATGGGTTATCCCTCCCGATTCTGGAAGTGGTCATATCCAAAGGTTTGGGCCATATTTCTTCAAAACCCTGAAAGACGTGTTCGCTTAAATTCGATTCTCTACAACTTTGCCATTGGAACCAACTTTGTAACTCTCATAGTTCTAGAGATATGGGTCATCTCTCCCAATTCAGAAGTAGGCCAAGTAGGATTGGGCCATTTTTCCCCAAAACCCTGAAACACGTGTTCGCTAAAATTCAATTCTCTACAACTTTGCCTTTTCAAGCAACTTTATAACTGTTATAGTTTTATGGCTAATGAGACATCCTGACTGAGTACGGAAGCGACTAAATCCCTGAAATCCCAGGAATGGTCAGGTTTTTAAGGGAAAAAAATCCGTGTCGATGAATTTTATGATCTGAAGCTAACCTTAAAATTTCAGCAAAATCGATCGGGGAAGTCAAAAGTTCTTACGAAAAAATTTCTTGTGAATTTTTTGGCTTGTAAAACTTCCCGGCCCTAGCCCAAAAAAATTGTTTTTTGCTATGTTTTAGAGAAAATCCGTCGAAACCAATTGGGGACTACCTTTCTAAACCGCTGGAAATAAGGTTGGGTATTCCTCAGGGCTCCGTGCTCGGTCCTCTTCTGTTTTCACTTTATATCAATGACCTCCCAAATCATTTGAGTAATACTGCAGACCACATGTTTGCAGATGATGTCCAACTGTACTCATCATTCTCGCTCGAGGGTCTTGATGAAGCGGTGCAATGTATGAATGAGGATCTGGTCTCAGTAAGTCGCAAATTTACTCGTCCTGAATGCCAGCAAGACGCAAGTGAATATTTTCTCTGAGAACGGATGTGCTTCCGCTGCTCCATCTGTTTTGTTGGAAGATGTCGTCATTCTCTATAAGGCGACGGCTTTGAACCTCGGCATCAACATGGACCAGCGGACGATGTTCAAGGAACTTGTTAAGGAATTGTGCTAGAATGTATTTTCGCGGTTGCATAGTTTGTGGCCATATGGACACCTCTTTCCTCAGAAGACCAGGCTAACATTGATCAGAGCCCTAGTTGTCCCGTTATTGACCCATTCTGAATCGGTCTATTCAACGAACTTGCAGGCTAGCGACGTACACTCTATCGAAAAAGCCTTCTCTGCTTGTGTGCGCTATGTATATGGGCTCAAGCGGTATGACAGTACGCAGGAGTACATCAATCGTGTACTAGGGTGTTCCATTTTTGACTACTTCAGATTCCGACAATGTGATCTCATACGCAAACTATTGATCCACAAGACACCAAAATATCTCTACACTCCGTTCGCTCCTATTGCCGGAGAACACATCATTGACATTATCATTGAACGACTTTCGAAGGCACATATTCACTCAAGTAATGAGAGAATTCACCGGTTGTTGTGATGCAGTCGAAAGGTCTTAGGACACCCTTAAAATCGGCATAAGGAAAGTAGACCAGAGAATGTTTTCGTCCATATGTCCCACATGATTAAAGTGGTGCAACTTTCTCATGAATTTCAATCGTGTGTGATATATGGACGAAAACACTGCCTGGTCTAATTTTTCTATGTCAATTTTAAGGGTGTTCTAGGACCTTTCGACTGCACCACAACATTATTTGAGTGAATATGTGCCTTTGAAAGTCGTCCAATTTTTTACTTTAACGCTTTTGAGCTACTCTTAAATCGTCTCGGATCAAGTTACGCCCATATACAATCTTGATCAGGGATCAAAACATCATACATAACGAGGGTTTGAAGTCCATATTCGATATGTCTTGTTCCTAATGATTTTCGGTACGCTCAGAGGCAGTGCACTTTTGCAACGATTAGTGAAACATCCACCAATTTCAATTAACTAATCAATCAAGGCGCTACGTTTTGAAAACTTCACAATCGCGACAGTCCACCTTGTTCATCTGCATCTTGACCCACCGCATTATCCTTTATATGATATGTGACCTTGTTGTTTAGTGAAACTAACAACAGAATGCGGTGAACATTACACTTAAATTCACTATTTTGGGAAAAGGCTCAGCGGTTAGTAGACGAAAATAAAATGTTTATAAACCTCTTTCCAATACGGAATCTCATATACTACGTGCGTAACGGTGCTCGTGAATTATTTCACAAGTCCTATCCGTCAGAGAGAGCTTCAAGTCCATTTCAGATAAACAACATATAAAGTACATAATTTATAGTTATCGAAGTTTTCCTTTTCCTATGAGTTAACATCCTCAGATCCTCACATATTCCAATACTCAATAGACATCCACAACAAATGAAATTAAATGAATAAACAATCCCGAATTCAGTGTTGGGTAACACACAAAACCTCAATAAATATTACACAACTAAACGAATTGTACAATACAATGTGATATAAAATCCAGCAATCTAACCTAAGAACATTCTGGCACTTGTGTTTGTTATACTTATACCGTTGAATACTACACTCGTAATAGCACGCAAATTAACACGCACCCAATTTAATAGCTCACGAAGCTTATCTCTAGTTTCTGAGTATTTGCTAGAACAAAACAACGCCATACATTATCTATTCTTGATGTCCTTTATGAATGATAGAATCCCGAAAGTGTAATACATAAAATATGGCCATTTTCGATGTACATTAGAGTGGTCCAAACATTTCAAAGATTTTTTTTTTCTTTACCATAAGGGAGTTTCAAAGAACGATATCGGACCACTTCAAACAAATTTGCTTTGGAGGCTCCTCTGCCGTAATTTGCATAAGAAACTTAGCGCGAAATAGAGAAAAGAAAATCTATACAAAAGTCCACACAAAGTTTTTTGTCTCTTTCGCACTAAGTTTCTTATGCAGCGCCGTCAAATAAGAGAAAAAAAGAGATATGGAAACGTATTTCTAAAATGAGAGAAGAGAAATTAAAGCGGTTCTATCCTTTCTCAGTTATTTTCATTCATAAATGTTTGATAGTATAAACCCAGATGTATTAAAATAAAACTGAAACTGATCTGCTCTCTGAAAGTATCCTATACAACAGATACTTTTGTCCTTTTCTAACATTTTCCATCTTCCATGTGGTAACTCTCACAGTTTACCAGGCAAAAATTACATCGAATCGTCTGCGCTTAAGAACTTTCAACTGGGTGTAACAACTCCGGTTGACCAGAGGGATTGGTTTCTTCATTTCGTTCGCGATGTCACTTTTAGTGGTAAGTTTCGATCTGACGTGAACAAACTTGTTTATCATTTTTAGTCAGAGTCTGTTGATCGTTGCACATTAGGTTGTGATTAAGAGTCTCCTAATGTATGCGAATCATTTCATTTAAATCAAGGGGTGGTACCTACCCTCTTTGAAACTTTTACAACTTCCATATATCAAGCAAATATGCTAATTGCCTGGGCTATGTCTGTGAAACCAGGAATTTGGTCAAAATGGAGTCTATATCTGACTCAGCTACTGTCGTTATAGCTCGATACAGTGATATAATGCCTTTGACCCTTAATCTTCTAGAGTCATGGAACGAAAACAACGATCAAGGAGAAGAAGGCGCAGTTCGGAGGGAAAAAGTGATATGAAAAGCGCAGGAGCCAGGGGTGCCTCGGCAAAATTGTGATAGAATTCACAATTCACATAATTAATCAACACATTTACAACTAGTGTACACAGCGTGTATATAACTAATGTTTTGTAAAATTGTAAAGCAACAAGTAGTTACGAAGTGGGGAGATTAGTTCTGGCGAAAACAAACTCTTGTGTACGTTAGTGGTAATTACAATGATTTATGTATGTAGAATTTAGACCTAAAAAGTGCGTCGCCGCCGAAGAAAAAAAAACGTCGACTAAGCCGTGCGCCGCCGCCGACGCTGTAAAAAACGTCGCGCCGCTGCCAGCCGCCGACAAATCATTTCGTCGCAATATTTTTTTCGAATAAAAACGGAGTCAGTTTTGTCACAATGTATGTTTATATATTTCTTTATTTAATCCATTTAATCTCACTCTCAGATTTCGATTTAACAAATGATCACTAATTTCGTTCTGTACATTTCTTCATTTAATCCATTTAAAACTTATCATTTGAAACTATCAAACTATCAATATCGACAACGTTCGGCCCCAAAGTACTGCGCTTCGCATTCACGACTAACTCTGCCGACGAGAATGCACGTTCGCTAGATGTGCTCGTAGCTGGAATACAAAGATATTTTTTTACTAGCTCTGAGAGATATGGCAGGGACTTGCTATGGTTCTTCCAAAATAATGAAACGTCAAATCGTTCAATGTCGTCTTTTGGGATGACAGTCAAGAAATATTTGCGAATTACTTCATCGATTTGACCACTCGCCTGTGATTCGGTAGAGGAATATGCATGTTTGTATGCAACGTTCAGCAACAATCAATTTCCAAACATTCTGATATTAGAAATTCGAATTTAGAGAATTTTCTTTTCTGTAGCTCAAACAGCAATTTGAGAGCCGCGTATCTAGCTGTTGCTACCAATATCTCGTGTGTGATTGGAAAGCCTGTAATCAAGGTTTGCTGCCATCCTTACTTTCAATGACGCTATTAATTCACCGTCTCTTTGGTAGGATTTCAATGAATTTTCAATCTCTATACGAAATAGCAATGCATTTGAAAGAGTGCGCCATTTCTCAAAAGAAAACATTTCCACAGATTCTCGAATTTTTTTTAAAAAACCTACCAGATCCTGGATTGTGTCCCACTCGTTGATGTGTATTGACATTGGTTCCTCAAGAAGACACAACACTTTATTCACAGCGACCCGTTGAGAACCGAGACTCTCTAACATTATCAGGATGCTGTGCCAACGAGTTTTCGAATGTCCTTTAACGGTATGATATTGCTTCTTGTCAATAGTTTCCAAAGGGTCATCCGGGTTATTTGATAGTGCTACTACACTTAAAGGTAACCTCTCGGCAGCGGTAAATCCTTCGTCGTCATCTTCAAGGATATTTTCGAATACGTCGTCGTAATTTACAAAAAAAATATTTCTACGATTCACTTTTTGTGCCGCGCCGATCGCCGCCGAAAATTTTGCTAAAAATTGCGTCGCCGCTGACGAAAATAAAAATGTCGGCTAGCCGAGTGCGCCGCCGCCGAGGCTAGGAAAAAAAATTCCGCCGTCGAAGAAAGAAAAAATCTCGGCTAGCCGATTGCGCCGCCGCCGACGTTTCGAATAATACGCTTCCGCCGCCGCCGATATTTTGCGTCCGGCGCACACCTCTAGTAGAATTACTACCGATTTAAGAGCTGAAGATGCAGTTGAATTTTTGATAAGTGGGTTATTACTTATCTTCTAATAAAAAAATGATAAATATCCAATAAAAATAATAAATGTCCAATAACAAAATACATTTTCCTTTTAAAAATTGAATTCATTTTTTTATTGGACATTTAATATTTTTATTGGAAAAAAATATTTTTTTATTGGACATTTATTGTTTTTATTGGACAAAATAATTTTTTCTATTGGAAGGTTTAATACGATCCGATGAGTTCTATAAAGAACTGAGGAGAAAAGCGAGTACTACGGATCTGATGACTTCTTCAAAGGACTTCTAATTAATTTCTTATCTTTCCTGGTTGTGCTTTTTCGAGCAGATTACCTTTTCATACAATTTCGGACCACTCTAAAGCAACGTAGTATATACATACATTTATATAGAAGTTGACTGCATACCGGTATGTGTGTGGGAATGAATTGATTCCACCAACTACTAATTTATGTTAAGGTTTACTGTAATAATTAATCGAGCAATCTACTCTTGTCTAGAGGTAAGAAAGCACTGCATAGAATCTAATTTTATATTAATTGAATTTTCATTTTATTTATATTACGGGTAAAGGATCCAATGTATAACAACTCGTTGAGCTGGAGTAAGTAACACCGTTTGTGTCGTACTTCATTGAAAATATAATTTAACATTAGGTGCAAATACTTCGTGTTGTGTATGTGAATGGATGTTGGTAGATAAACAAAGTGTATATGTAGGGAACTCTGTGTTGATTTATGAGTACTTTAACATGTATCTTATACCTTTAGGGAAGACGTATTTTGTCAGTGACTTAGTTGATATAATAACCAAATCTGGAGAAGATTTTCTGATTTATTTATGAAGTGATTCAGTTCATTTACTAATTGATGAGAAGTTGTGCGGTGATTAACCTAATTCAAGATTCCGCCGACTGACATTGCTAAAAAGTTTGTGAATAAATGATGTTTGGGAGATTTTGACAATGGGCCACAACGTTGGCTTGAAATATGAAAGACTTAGCAATATTGATTATGGTTAGTAAGGAAACAGAATTGGATTTATGGCTTTCTTCTCAAACATTAAACTTAATTATATTCATTGAAACACATAAAATTTTCAATCGCTTCGGTTCGGAATAATTCAATTTTATTATCCAACCAACTGAAGAGCAAACAACTGTAGAATTTTAAAAGAATATTGCAGTTATGCTACTCAGAAAAGTAAAATTGTTAGCTTTTGTATAATTTTGCTACAAAGTTCATAATGCAATTGCCACAATCATCTGAAGAGACGCAGGGTCGGATTCTGAAAATCATATTTGTTAAGATTGGCGTACTGGATGATGTTTTCACTACCTTTTTACTTAAGCATTTCATTTTTTTTTTAAATGAGGAGTAACAGCTGAAAGCTTTGAGTTAGGAAATGGACAATATTGATTTGTGTTTGTAATTTGTGCACGAAAATCAAGAGGAACAGTGCTACAAAAACGTAAGTTTTTAGACACGTAGGGTCTTTTGCGCTTACCCCTACGTTTGTAACGAGTCTATTTGAGGTGTGGGGTAGTAGGGGGGTGCATCGATTATGGTCCTTAATGCCGAATTTGCAAAATGAATTTGGGAACGGGCAAAATCGCCCACCGTATTTTCGTACCAAAAACGGTAATATCGTGCTAGCGGGCGATATTATCATTTCAGAAATGATAATATCATGCCAGCGAACGATAATATCGTTTCAAGAATGATAATATCGTGCCACCGGAGGATAATATCGTCACAGTAACGATATTGTCACACCACCGGACGATAATATCGTCACGGGAACCATATTATCATCACAGGAACGATATTATCATTTTTCCCTGACCCAACGAAGTTTGTCCGTCTGACCGTGCCTCAAGTGGTTTTTTGTCTTTGTCCTTAAATTACGAAACGCTTTTTCAGTTTCGCCAAAAATTATAAATCATCAATTTCTCCTAATAGACGCACTCCAGAGAGGTCAAACGTATTGTCTACCCCCCATTAAAGGGGGGGGGTATAAAATGGGGGATCAGTCATACATCTAACCTCTCTAGAGTGCGTCTGATCCGACATATCGTTGATTTAAATTTTGTGGCAACACTGATAAAGCCTTACGTAATTTAGCGACGATCCCTTTTGTACATATCTCAAGTAAATCTTTTCCGATTTTCATAGATTTTGTTTTATTTGAAAGGGGTGGGCATGCCCGAAAATTTATGGAAGAAAATTTTTTGGTTTTGGGGTCATGGACTCAGTCAGTGTCCTAAAACTGAGTCAACAGTGTTTTTTCTACATAAATCGTGTAACTCTTAACAGATTTTCAAAATTTTTTCTGAAAGATAATCAAAAAACTGATTATGGAAGTGAATTTCAAAGTTACAGCCGAAAAAATGATGACAATAGTTATTTATGCAACTAGTTCGAAATGGAGTTGTTTTTGTCACTAGATGTGAAGTTATCAAACGAGCGAAGCGTGTTGGATAACCACATCGTGTGACAAAAACAATCAATTTCGCAACATGTTTCATACAAGACTTTATGTAACAACTTGTGAACTTGAACTTTTAAATGAACTTTTTATTACTAGTGACAAAAAGCAACTTTTTATCACCCAAATGAGTGATAAAAAGTTACTTTTTATCACTAGTGATAAAAAGTAAAACCAGTTATGAAACGACCTCTCTAACGTCACCAAAACGATGCATGAAAAAGTTCACTTTTCACAACGGCGTTGCATAAAGATGATTTATCGAAAGCAGTGAAACTTTTTGACTTATATCTCTACGAAATTATAACGGAAATGGCTCTTCAAGGTTTTCAGTGGACCTCAGAAAAACAGGACAATTAATTTAGTAAAAATCGGTTGGGTGGCTCAGGCTATTTGGTCTTCAGTGTGGGCCCAACTCACGTTACGCAACCCTAGGCTGTTTGGTCGTTTTTCGTAAATAAATTCCTTTAATGATGCGGTGAAGTGTTAGAGAAAAAAGAGGCGAACTTTTTTGTTTATTCACGTATGGGCCCGACGCCTCTCCTTAACGACATAGGTCGGTCCTAAGGTCGGCCTCACCTCGAAAAATATTTTTGTGCTATGTTGTGGATTGAGTGGATTTTTTTTGACCATGGAAGTATGGGTCATATGTTTCTCCTAAGTAGGTCGGCCTTAGTATAAAAAGTTTTGTTTTTATTTGGTTTTTACACCGTTGCTTCAGACGGTTTTTCAATATTGCCCTTCGGCAATTTCCAATACAATTCAATGTCGACGTAATTTCATACACTTAAGAGTTAAGGAAATATTTCTTAAATACGTTCGAGTCTTTCTGCAACATCAATTCTGTTTGCCACATCTATTTTATATGCAAAGCATAAACGGCTTACAAAGTCAAATTGTTTCAGACTGCTAAACGAAGAAAACTTTAAGGCTCATCGAATAAGTTCACACAGTACAGTTTTCATTCCCTTTGAAAGCTTTTCGCGATTTTACGTTCGTCGGGTATGAGGTTCAAAGAAAAGTTTTTGTTGTGAGCTTAGTGACAACAAAATAAACAATACAAGCAATTGTTTGTAAGGCCAGTGACAATGACTTACTTATTGCTGATGCCACTTAGGTATTTAATTGAACGCTGTAACGTTGAACAGATGAAAGTTCAGGTCAGATGAGGCCATCCAAACTTGAGTGTGCTGACCTGACCAGAACTTGATTTTGATCTGATGCGACCACACATTTAATAGCGCATAGTCCGTTTTCAATTTATAGACTTAGATCAGCTTACAGGTCTTTTTTAGTCAGGCTAGAAAACCTGTAACAAACTATTTTGTAACATTAAGCAAGTATAGCTTGAGCTGCTTAATCAGAACACACCACTCAACCCAAACGAAGAAAAAAACGAATTGCCATTTCATACTGCGCAACCATACATAGAAGAACCAACGATGTAAGAAGTTGAAGCTGAAATTTCGAGGCTCAGAAATTTCAAAGCCCCGGGGACAGACAATCTACCCGGCGAACTTTTCAAGAACGGCGGCAACGTGCTATGTTTGGAGATGCACGAGCTCATCACGCGTATAAGGAAAGTCGAGGAGTTACCGGAAGAGTGGAAGACCAGCATACTTTGTCCCATATACAAAAAAGGCGACAAAATGGTGTGTAACAATTTTCGAGGAATCGCTCCACTGAATATAGCTTACAAGATATTTGCAAATATGCTTTACCAGCACCTTCATCCATACATGGGAAACTCTGTAGGTGAATACCAAGGTGGTTTTCGTGTAGGTCGTTCAACATCGGACCAGCTGTTTAGCATTAGACAGATCTTGGAGAAGTGTAAGGAGTACAACGTGGAAATACACCATTTGTTCGTAGACTTCAAAGCAGCATACGACAGTGTCAACAGGAGGAAGTTATGGAGAGCGATGGAGGAATTAGGGATTTCCAAAAAACTAATCTCGCTAATACAGTTGACAATGGATGGAGCTAACAGCCGAGTAGGAATCCGAAGCAAATTGTCAGACGCTTTCGACATTGAGGAAGGACTACGTCAAGGTGATCCGCTCGCGACGCTGCTTTTTAATTTGACCCTTGAAGCAGCAGTGAGAACCATGGACATCGACACCAGCAGCACCATTTTCACCAAATCCAGTCAATTGCTGGGCTTCGCTGATGACTTGGATATCTTGGGCCGAAACATGGAAGCTGTTAAGGAAAATTTCACGGCTTTCTACAGAAAAGGTACCGACCTCGGGTTGAAGGTTAATGACACAAAGACCGAATACATGATTGTCTCCCCATCGAATCTACAACACGACCAAAGCGTAACAATTGACACACACAGATTTAAGGTGGTAGACAAGTTCGTATATCTTGGATCTCTGCTTAATTCTGACAACGTAATCATGGACGAAATGAAAAGACGGATAACTCTTGGTAACTGGAGTTATTACAGCCTGATAAAAATTTTAAAGTCCAAATCAGTAAGCAGAAACTCTAAATGCGCACTGTACAAATCTGTGATAAGACCAATAGTTACGTATGGGTCGGAGTCGTGGTGCATGACTCAGAAAGACGAACAATCGCTGCTCACGTTCGAAAGATAGGTACTGCGGACAATTTTCGGACCAGTATATGACGAAAATATGAACAGATGGCGCAGACGATTTAATCATGAGCTTATGCAGCTTTATGGAGAGCCGGACATAGTTAGAACAACAAAAATTAACAAACTACGATGGCTTGGTCATGTGCAGCGTATGGACGACAATCGTATCCCGAAGAAACTTTTTATCACCAAACCGGAAGGCAAAAGAAGTGCACGCAGACCAAAATCCAGATGGTGCGATGCAGCTTTTGCCAACCTGAGAACTGCGGGAGTAACCAGCTGGAAAACGTTAGCTGAGGATAGGTCCGGTTGGAGAAGCATGTTGGAGAAGACCAAGACCCTTAATGGGTTGTAGGGCCGGTTAAGTAAGTAAGTAAGTAATTCTGGGCAACCGGCCTTCTGAAAATCTTAAAGTCCAAGTCAGTAAGCAAAAATTCAAATTACGCAATACAAAAACCTGTGATCAGACCGGTGGTTAAGTATGGTTCGGAATCGTTTTTTTTAGGCGTATGGATGTTTACATCATATATATGACAATTACAATTCAGTCTTATTCTACTTATAACTATGCTTAACCTTGTGTCAATTTCTGAGTAATATCTGACGATGCCGGGAGGATAGCTTAGCTAACAGGTTCGGCATTTCCTTTTGTGATGATGTTGCTTCTTTTTTCGTGTGAGCCTACACATATTCTGCCAGGCCATCATCGTTCACACACATTGTTCTTTGTTCCTCATATTTCAAATGTACCGCATAAAAGGGGATTGGGTAGTTAGATAGGGTAGCGCTTGATAGCATATGAGCGGAGTGTGGTAGTCCGGGTCATATGCCAGGCGTGCAACTGTCTACCTATCAAGTGCTCTTTTTACGTCCACGTCGTAGTCCCTTGGACCTCAATTCTCTTCGGAGTTTTGTGCTAAACTTAAGAGTGCTACCTGACAACTTGCCTACGGGTTGTCGGGGAAACGGATCAGTGGGTTGAGCGAAGTGTTAACGCCTCTTCCTCGTAAAAAAAATCACAGTTCAAGAAACTCTACAATGAGCCTCGGATAAACGGACGGATTCAACAACGACGACCACGTTGGGAGAAGTCTGGCCCAGGATCGCTCCAGATGGAGAAACGTTGTAGACTCAGCCAAAACCCGCTTGGGTTAGAAAGGCTGAGACGAGACGCGACGCAGCGTAAATTTCCAGTATAGCGCCACCTATGAGGAATTATTCGATGACTCTGTTCATCCAACTGATGGCACCACTGTGCCATTTTTGTGAAAGAACACACGTCACATATTTTGTGTATACTTGAGGTTTCGTTTCGGGCATCTAATACCGAAACTACCCAATTTATGAAGCTTGGGTGAACTTAGGGACGTTATACATTCTATAATTTCATAGGGAAAAATTCCCTGTTTCGGGGATCGAACCCGGGCTTTCCTGGTGGAAATCCAGTGCGTTCACCACTGAACCACCCGTCCCATAAAGGCTCAGTGGTAATGTACTGGCTTACAATCCTAGTGAGGATAAAATTCTGTATAGGATTTTTCTTCAAATTGTAGCATGAAAATAACGCTCCTAAGCACACCCAAGCTTCTAAAAATGGGTAGTTGTGGTGTTTGGTGTCCGCAACGAACCGTACATAGAAGAACGACATGTATGATGTCACCCATACACGATGAATTCTGTGTAGAGATATCTGAGTCCATCTTAAGGCGGAGATATAATGAACACCAAATGAAATCCTATATATGCAGCTACAATACATAGGCGTAGTTCGGAATTCACCTTAAGCATGTGGTCCAACAAACAGATTAATGGTTGCTCACACAAATGTCCTAGAAAAAGGTATTTAAGTTGTGTGTGATACACTGCATTTACGGGCTCGTTTAGAATAGGCATAGTTTCGACGGAGGCTAGAAGTTGTATTGTAATGTCCGGGCCAAACAGCGAGATTCATTTGGCGTGTACGACTTGTGCCGGAGGCTAGAAGATGAATGTATCGTAGTGCGTGTGCTCTGACGACGAGGCTTATTCGACGTATCGGTTACAACTATGCGTTCTGAAATGGGAACTTTTAACTAAGACAGAATACATGACTAGGTGGAATGATAGAAGAGTAACAATAGAAGAGCTTACATATGAAGGTGATATACTAGTGCGTAAGGAGTTGTGAAATGCCTGGGGCTCCATATCAATGAAAGTTTTACATGGGACAACCATGTGAATGAAATTATAAAAAAAATCTCACCAATAATTGGTGTCATGAGGCGTCTGAGGTTTCTAGTACCGAAACAGGTACTGTATAATCTGTATTTTTCATTTGTTCATACACATCTGACCTATTTGAATCCCATCTGGAATTTGGCTCCAAAAGGTGTTCTAAATGAACTACTTCTGCTTCAGAAAAAAGCATTACGCAACATGTGTGGTTTACAGCGCAGTGACTCAGTGAAAAACTACTTTAATACTTGATTATTTTAATGCCCTACAAACCTCAATTCTAGTTTATTCTTTGAAAAATGGGATGATCAAAAATAATTTGGAAGTAAAAAGGAATTACGACATACATGATCACCTGACGAGAGGTAGAAATTGTCTTCATCCTTCCTTCTCACGAACAGTATTCGGGCAACAGGAAATAGAGAATCGTGGCTTCAGGTTTTTTAATAGTTTACCGTCAGCAATATGTGAAGCAAATAGCTTACTTACGTTTAAACGGCGGCATCTAAAGGAGTATTTGTTCGGAATCTTCTGTTCTTCACTGGATTAGGGGTGACGTGGTAGAGGTACAATTACGTTCTCCTTCTATGTCGTTTACACTATGTTTAAATTTAGATTTATTTAGATATTTTTTGTTATTACAACATTATTTTTTGATTTATTTGATTCAATCTCGATAATGGAAAAATTTTAAATTTTCCAAAGAAAAAACCATCTATAAGAATTTTTTCTATTCGGCGTCGATTAAATTGATTTATTAGTATTAAGTATATGATGGATTGACTTTTATATTTAAATGATTAAAAATCGAACATGTTCAGGCTAAGAGCCGTTATTGTTATATGGAGACAAATAAATAAATAAATAAAAAAAAATGTATGTATGATAGAAGAGTAACAGGGAAGGAACAAAGGATCATATTATATGTATTTCAAGGCCGGTTGGACGCCTCGATCAGAAACCTAGATGGTTCGGAATCGTGTTGCTGCACACAAAAAGACGAACAATCGCTGCGCATGCACAGGTTTGAAAGAAAAGTACCTACTGCGGACGATATTTGGACCAGTCTTTCACCAAAGACAGAGCCGATGGCGCATACGATTCAATCATGAGCTTAGTCAGCTTTATGCTACGTCTAAGTCGGCTCGGCCAAGTACAACGAATGGAAGATCGTTGTATTGCGAAAAAAAAAAATTCTCAAGACCAGACCGGAAGGCAAGAGAGGTGCGGGGCGTCCAAAATCCAGATGGTACGATGCAGCTCTAGCCGACTTAAAAACTGCGAGAGTATGCAGCTGGAAAACGTTAGCTGCGGATAGGCCCGGTTGGACAAGGCCAAGACACTTAAACGGTTTCAGTGTCGGTTAAGTAAGTAAGCTTGGTTGAATAGTTCGCAGCCGGTAAAAAATCGCTGTGAATCGATACCGTTTACCGGTTTTGGGCATCTTGAAAATCGGTTATAATGAACATTTATTTCACTCCTGGTGAAATTCACTTTTTACTCCGAGATCTGAGGCGTATGATGATAAGTAGCCTACTGTAAGAACCCAAGTAGTCTACGTACATTGTGTTTGAGGAGTTTTTTTTTTTTGTTTTTTTGATTATTTTGAAATATGCTATTACTAGCGTGGTTAACTGGGCTTCGCCCGGAATGTACAACAACTCAGTTTTACTGCAACGAACTCTGAGGCGTAGAGAGGTGTAGTGAGATGTAGTGAGGTGTAGTGTAGTGAGATGTACTGAGGTGTAGTGTAATGAGATGTACTGAGGTGTAGTGAGATGTACTAAGGTGTAGTAAGTTGTAGGATGTGTAGTGTAGTGAGGCGCAGTGAGATGTAGTGAGGCGTAGAGAGGTGTAGTGAGATGTAGTGAGGCGTTAGAGAGGTGTAGTGTAGTGAGATGTACTGAGGTGTAGTGTAATAAGATGTACTGAGGTGTAGTGAGATGTAGTGGGATGCACTAAAGTGTAGTGAGATGTAGTGATGTGTAGTGAGATGAAGTGAGGTGTAGTGAAATGTAGGATGTGTAGTGTAGTGAGGTGCAGTGAGGTGTAGTGAGGCGTAGAGAGGTGTAGTGAGATGTAGTGAGGTGTAGTGTATTGAGATGTACTGAGGTGGAGTGTAATGAGATGTACTGAGATGTACTGAGATGTACTGAGGTGCAGTGAGATGTACTAAGGTGTAGTAAGTTGTAGGATGTGTAGTGTAGTGAGGTGCAGTGAGGCGCAGTGAGATGTAGTGAGATGTAGTGAGGCGTAGAGAGGTGTAGTGAGATGGTTGTCAAATGGTGTGTTATGCGCAATATAGTACTCATTTCATTACGTACATTTAGCCTCTGACCACCTACTCCTACATCCTATCCTACCCGTGGTGACAACTGTTATAGTGAGCAACCCACATGGACGATCAGGGTAACCAACCCCTGGTGTAGTAGTGCGGGTCACTTAGCAGAAGGAGGAGGGGGGCTGTCTTCGGGTAGTACCTAAACGCCACGTTTGGGGAGGGCCGAGGACAGCTAGGCGCTATCAAGATGGGATGGCGGCTTAGCATGGTGGCGGAGGATCTCGACGGTAAGAGACAACGGCAGCATGCACAGTCCTAGTGAGATGGACTACCATCATGATTGGAGTGCCACGGGCATATTAAGACCGATGCCAGTGAGGTCTTAATTACGGTATACTGGTAAAACGCAGACCACGGACACGGAACAACGATTAGATTTGGATGTTAAGGGCTGGTAACAGTGATATTCTACTACCTTATTAAATAAGGGTGACACCTTATCGAAACGGCTAGTGGGCTAATATCGGTGTTGACCCCGTCCCGGTAAAACCTTGGCAGGCCTCCAAATACGTTCAAAAGCTCGGCCTGTGAAAAGGAAGTGTAGGCTCAGATGAACATTCCTGACTAATACCGATCTGGCTCTGAACACGGTACCCCATGAAGGACCGTGTCAACCCTTGCATGGCCTCACTGCTTGCATAGATAACCATGGGATCACGAAGGTAACTACACTACGAGCTTGCGATAGCGGTTTGGAGGGGGACCCAACAGCATGGAAGAAAACAACACCACACAAAGTAGAAAAGGGAATCAGGAGAGTAATCAGCAGCAGAAACAACAGGTGAGCACTTGTACGACAAGTGGAGGGAATATTGCAGCAACGGCATCAACGGCAAAGCTGCTGGACGCAATAAAGTTGGCGAACGAGCTGAGCGACTTTGTTAAGCCAAAGCATAATGTACATGCGGAGATCAAGAAGCTGATTACGAGAATACAGAAAACTCTATTAGAAGCGAAAATAGAGGTTAAAAAAGCCGAAGAAGAGGCAGGAAGACGGTCGGAGCCAATGGAGAAAGAGAAAAAGCTGGAAGAAAACAAAAGGGAGCAAACGAACCTGGAGAACCTGACAGCCAACCAGAATAACCAGAAGAGAGGAAGACAGCACTCAGAGTCACCGGAGGTCAGTATAAAAGCCAAAAGAGCGAAACCAGCGGAGAAGCATCAAGGAAACGAGAAGAAGGAGAAACGAAAAGAACAAAGAGAGACGGAATGGAAGAAAGTGACAAATAAAAAGGAAAGAACGTCACAAAGAAACCAAAAAAAGGGACCGAAAATGTCAAGACCGAAAGCAGATGCACTTATGGTAGCAACCAACGGAGAGACGACGTATACTGAGATATTGCGCAAAGTTAAGGTAGACCCAGACCTTAAAGAATTAGGCGACAAAGTAGAAAGAATAAGGCGCACTAGAAATGGAGAGATGCTCTTCGAACTAAAGAGGGACCCCTCGGTGAAAAGCTCAGCATTCAAGGAGTCGTTAGAGAAATCCTTAGAAGGATTAGCCAAGGTGAAGGCGCTGACACATGAAGTAGTAGTGGAATGCAGAAACGTAGACGAAGTGACAACGGAGGACGAGATAAGGAATGCCGTCAAGGAGCAGTTTCAGTTAGGAGAAGCAGCAGAGGATGCCCGAATCCCGATGCGGAAAGCCTATGGGAACATGCAAACAGCAACCATAAAACTCCCTGGCGATGCGGCCAACAAACTACTAGCGGTAGGAAAGATTAAGATTGGATGGACGATTTGTTCTCTGAGGACTACAATCCAGCTGGAAAGGTGCTACAGATGCATGGGCTTTGGACATCAGGCGAAACAATGTAAGAGCAAGGATGTGTCCAAATCATGTAGAAGGTGTGGAGAGGAAGGGCACATAGGCAGAACGTGCGATAAACCACCGACGTGCATGCTATGTCCGGCAGAGGAGAAAAGGGACCACATCACGGGGAGCTCGAGATGCCCGATGTATAAGGAGGCGATAGCAAGCAAGGGATGGAAGTGACACAAATAAATCTAAACCACTGTGAAGCAGCACAAAATTTGCTGTGGCAAAATATAACAGAAAACCAGATTGACGTCGCACTTGTAGCAGAGCCGTACCGAATTCCATCAGAGAACGGTAACTGGATAGTGGACAAGGCCGGAATGGCCGTTATTGTTACGTGTGGAGAGTATCCAGTACAAGGAGAGATTGACAATACAAACGAGGGCTTCGTTATTGCCAAAATTAACGGAGTCATCTTCTGCAGCTGCTATACCCCTCCGAGATGGACAATAGATGAATTCGAAAGAACAATCGATAGCATGACGGAGAAGCTAACAGGACTAAAGCCAATTGTCATAGGCGGAGACATGAATGCGTGGGCGGCGGAATGGGGCAGCAAACGTACCAACGCAAGAGGCTGCATACTACAGGATGCTCTGGCCAGACTGGACGTGTGCACCGCGAACGTAGGTAGGAAAAGCACCTTCTATCGTAACGGACGCGAATCGATCATTGACGTAACCTTCTGTAGCCAATCACTGCTGGAAGGTATGAATTGGAGGGTAAGCGATGACTTCACGAACAGTGACCACCAGGAGATCAGATATAGAGTGTGCAGACAATCTAAAAATAGAGCTAGCGGACAGGCAAGCAGCGGAGAAAGACATGGACAAGGAGCTACTTGGTGAAGCCTTTGGATTGTTTCAAGGAAATCGCAGAGGGCTATCAGCGTCCGAACTTACAGATACGATGACGAAAGCATGTGATGCGGCGATGCAGAGAAAGTTACCCCCAAAAACCTGGAGACGTCCGGTATATTGGTGGGATGATGACATAAGTGCCCTAAGATCTAGATGTCTAAGAGCCAGAAGAGCTATGCAGAGGTCGAGGAATCAAGAAGAGAGAACTGAAAGGAGGAAGACACTCAAAGAGCTCAAAGCAGAGCTCAAGCGAGCAATAACATTGAGCAAAAAAGCGAAGTTTAGAGAGCTATGCAGCGAAATAGATGACAACCCATGGGGTAGTGCGTACAGAATTATAACCGCGAAGCTGAAAGGCTCAGTAATGCCGCGAGAAAGGTGCCCAGTCAGACTCAAAGCCATCGTCGAGGAGCTGTTTCCGCAACATGATACAACCTCATGGCCGCCAACACCCTACCAACATGACGACGACAATGAAGATGAGAGGACAATTACACAGGAGGAGATTATAAAGGCTGCAAAAGAGTTGAAGGCGAACAAAGCACCAGGACCGGATGGAATTCCGAACCTAGCACTAAAGGCTGCAGTAAATGCGCACCCAGATACATTCCGGGAGACGCTGCAAAAATGCTTGGATGAGGAACACTTCCCAGATCAATGGAAGAGACAGAAATTAGTATTGATCCCAAAACCAGGGAAACCACCAGACGCCCCATCATCGTTTAGACCGCTATGCCTACTGGACACGCTGGGGAAACTATTTGAGAAAGTAATTCAAAATAGGCTAAATAAGTACACGGAGGGAGAGGAAGGTTTATCGGAAGAGCAGTTTGGTTTCCGCAAAGGCAGATCAACGGTGGACGCCATCCTAAAAGTAGTAAATACGGCCAGGAAAGCTCAGAAAAAGAAGAGGACGGGGAATCGCTACTGCGCGATCGTCACCCTAGACGTCAAGAATGCCTTCAATAATGCGTGCTGGGAAGCTATTGCGAGGGCGCTGCATGCTATGGGGGTCCCGGACTACCTGTGTAAGCTACTGAAAAGTTACTTTGAGGTGCGAGTACTCATGTACAATACAGAGGAAGGACAGGTGATGTTTCTAGTGACAGAAGGAGTGCCGCAAGGCTCCATTCTTGGCCCGACGTTATGGAACGTTATGTATAACGGGGTACTCAAACTGGACCTACCGGAAGGAGCGGAAATAGTAGGAAGCGCAGATGACATCATCCTAACTGCGACAGCAGCAACAAAGGAGGAAGTCGAAGTGTTGGCAAATAGATCAATTGAAATGATAGAGGAGTGGATGAGAGGAGTGAAATTAGAGCTGACACCACACAAGACAGACGTTATCCTGGTAACCAATAGCAATAGGAAGGAAACGATAGAAATTATAGTCGGCGGGGAAGTAATCAGCTCCAAGCGCGCACTAAAATACCTGGGAATAATGATTGATGACCTGCTCAACTTCAACAGCCAAGTGGACTACGCTTACGAGAAGGCAACGAGGGCGCACGCGGCAATTGCTCGCGTTATGCAGAACAGGGCCGGCCCGAGCAGCAATAAAAGACGAATTCTGGCTAGCGTGTTCACATCCATACTTAGGTATGGGGGAGCAGCATGGATACCAGCGTTAGAAACGGAGAGAAATAGAACGAAACTGAACAGAGCTCACAGACTGTCAGCGATGAGAGTGGCTAGTGCGTATAAGACGATTTCATTCGATGCCGTCTGTGTTGTAGCAGGAATGATGCCAATCTGCATCGTCATTAGAGAAGATGCAGAGTGCTATGAAAGCCGGAAGCAGAACATGGGCGAAAGGTCGAAGACGATAAGAGAACGCCATAGGGTAGAGTCGCTGAGGAAATGGCAACAGGAGTGGGATGAAAGCACGAAAGGGAGATGGACACACAGACTAATACCATTAATAAAGGAGTGGATGAATCGACCCCATGGAGAGGTGAACTTTCACATGACGCAATTCTTGTCAGGTCACGGCTGCTTCAGAAGTTACTTGCATAGATTCGGACATGCAACGTCACCTACATGCCCAGAATGCAAGAAGGAAGAAGAGACACCGGAACACGTAGTGTTTCAGTGCCCAAGGTTTGAAAAGGAGAGACAAGACATGTTGTGCAAACTGGGTTAGGGCTCAACCCAGACAACATCGTCGCAAGAATGTGCAAAGAGGAGAAGGTATGGAAAGCAGTGAGTTACAGCGTTGCCAGTATAATGACGAAACTACAAGAAAAGTGGAGGGAGGACCAAAGGGGTCAACAGGGAATGACGACATAAATAATAAATTCGACGATATGATTAACATAGTGAAGGGCCCTAGCGCAGCCGTCTTCCGAAGCAATACCGACAGGTGGTCCCGGGAGACATAAGGCAAGAAGCAGGAGGTGGTTTTAGTTGGTAAGAATCCAACACTAACCAGAATGAAGATTTCCACCTCCTAGGAAAAAAAAAAAAAAAAAAAAGGTGTAGTGAGATGTAGTGAGGCGTTAGAGAGGTGTAGTGTAGTGAGATGTACTGAGGTGTAGTGTAGTGAGATGTACTGAGGTGTAGTGTAATGAGATGTACTTAGGTGTAGTGAGATGTAGTGGGATGCACTAAAGTGTAGTGAGGTGTAGTGTATTAAAATGTAGTGAGATGTAATAAGGTGTAGTAAGGTGTAGTTTTTTTTTTTTATAAGGGTGAGGAAATCTTCATAGACACCCGGTCTTTCTGAACCAAGGTAGTGTTGGATTCCATTAACTTTAATGACCCACCAACTAAAACCTCCTTCCTTAGTCTTCGTGCTCTCTTCTCCCCGGAACCGCCTCACAGCATTACTTCGGGGAGGAGCTGT
>CM055403.1:147586721-147614699 GCA_029228625.1 Pseudolycoriella hygida
GGATGTTATTTCTTCCCCGTCAATGTTTAAAATGATTCGTTCGGTTTTTCTGCAGTTACTTACTAGCATGATCTCAGTTTTTTTGGTGGGCCAGCCTCAGCCCCGCCGTTGTCATCCAGTTTTCGACAGTTTCTAGCGTCTCCATCGTAACCACCTCTACCTCCATCTTCGACGTTCCGGATACCGTGAGGATCAAGTCGTCGGCAAAAACAATCGTCTTAGCACATCTTGGCAGTTTCAGCCTCAGCGCTGTGTCATACATAACATTCCACAGCGTTGGTCCTAATATGGATCCCTGTGGTACTCCAGCTGTGATGTCGACTGTCTTTTTCCCTTCATTAGTATCGTACGTTAGTACTCGTCGCTCGAAATAGCTTTTCAGTATCCTACAGAGGTAATCAGGGACTCTCATGACATGTAGCGCCTTGGCAATATCTATCCAGCTTGCGCTATTGAAGGCATTTCTAACGTCTATCGTCGTTATAGCACAGCAGCGGTTACCCCGTATTTTTTGCTTCCGCGCCTTGTCGGTGGTCTCTATGACTTTTTTAATGGCCTCAATCGCCGATCTCCCTTTTCGAAATCCGAATTGTTCGTCCGACAGTCCGTGCTCGCCCTCCGTGTGTTTTCTTAGTCTATTCAGGATCGCGGTTTCCAGTATTTTTCCCAACCCGTCAAACAAGCATATAGGTCTATATGATGATAGCTTGTCTGGCGGTTTCCCTGGTTTTGGTATTAAGACCAGCTTCTGTTTCTTCCATATTTGAGGAAAATATCCGTCGTCTAGGCACTTCTGCATTGTCAATCTGAGCATGTTAGGCTTTGCGCCTGCTGCTGTCTTCAGAGTTATATTGGGGATTCCATCTGGTCCTGGCGCTTTGTTATTTTTTGGCTTTTGTGCAGCCATCTGGATCTCTTCTACAGTGATCGACCGTTCAAGTCTGTCTTCCGCTTCATCGTCATAAGGAGTTTGCGGCCATGTGATCTGTTCGTGCTGTGGGAAGAGCTCTCTCACTATGACACCTAGCCTATCCGGGAACTTTTCTTTTGGCCCCAATGTACCTTTCATCATCGTCATTACTGTTCTGAACACTTTGCCACACGGGTTCGTGTCTGCCTCTTGACACAGTTTCTTCCAACAATCCCTCTTACTCGCCCGGATTGCTCGCTTCAGTGCTAGTTTTGCATTACGATGTTCTTCGGACCTCTCTATTCTAACATTCTCGTTTCTGGCCCTTTGCATCCTCCTTCTTGTCTTAAAACAAGTTGTTCGCAAAAGTCTTATTTCGTCGTTCCACCAAAACGCCGGTTTTCGCCCATTCCTCGGTTCCATCCTTCTTGGCATCGCCGCGTCACATGCATTCACCATTTCTTTCGTCAATTCTTCTGCAGATTTCTCTTCGTGATCGTCTTTTGATTGGAGATATTCCTTAAAAACTTCTTGATCGAAATTTCCGGTTCTCCATCTTCGCTCTCCTCTATGAGTCATCTGTCTTGTTGCCTCTGTACACTTTTTCACGGTGTACCTCAATGCCTGGTGATCGCTGTGTGTGTAACTTTCGTCGACTCTCCAGTTCAGACTTGGAACTAGTACTGGACTGCAGAATGTCACGTCAATAATCGACTCTCGCCCATTCTTGCGGAATGTAGTTGCATTTCCCACGTTTGCCAGAACCACATTTAATCTAGCTAGCGCTTCTTGCAGACTGAAGCCTCTATCATTTGTGAATCTACTACCCCACTCAACTGCCCATGCGTTAAAATCACCTCCAATATGAACTGGGTTGAGTCCCGTCAGTTCTCCTGTGAGTAAATCTAACATTCGTTCAAACTGCAGAATCGTCCATCTTGGTGGTGCATAGCAGCTGGCAATATACACTCCATCAATTTTCGCTATCACGAATCCTTCGTGAGCGTCTGATACAACTTCTTGTATGGGGTACTTGCCCGTTGTCATATTGCGGCCATCTCGGCTCTGTCAGCAGCCCATTTACCGTTGTTTCTATATACACGGTACGGTTCTGAAATAATCGCTACGTCACATTTTTGTTCCGCTGAGGCTTGCCACAGAAGTTGTTGTGCCATGTCACAATGATTTAGATTTATTTGTATCACTTCCATTCTTGTCCTGTTTTAGATTTAAGCGCCTGTTTAAAGACTGGACATCTCGCTCCACCAGTCACGTGGTCATTTTCTGACGTACACAGCAGACATTTCGGCGGGTTCGTGCAATCTTTGGCTAGGTGGTTCTCTCCCCCACATCTCCTGCACAGGTTGGATCTATCCTCTCCCCTACAATTCCTTGCCTGGTGTGCAAAATTCATGCACTTGAAGCACCTTTCTAACTGCTGGGTTACCCTTATCAGGCATACGGTCCAGCCCACCTTTACGAATCCAGCCCACCTTTAAGGTGTAGTGAGATGTAGTGAGGCGTGGTGACATGTAGTGTAGTGAGGTGCAGTGATGTTGTGTTTTATATTATAGACTTATGGTAATATACAAATGAACTTCTCTACGTTGACTAACTGCATTGAGAGCAGGGCCTTTTATAACATACAAGTTCGGAAGAAAAATCCACCCCAGTCCCATGTCAGTCAATCCCACTTTTTATTATCCTCCCCAGTACTCCCCAGTGAAACTAATTTTTTTCTTAAAAAAATGTTCCACTTTCCACTAATTTTCAACTAAAAAAAATTCGCTTGTGGCGCTTAAGTTTCAGGTGGGCAAAAAATGCCGGATTTTCTCACCTAATATTTCTCACTCGGTAAAAATTTTTCGTTCGCCATACCCGCGATTTCTTCATCTTATACCAAAACTTTGCAATTTAAAGACAAAAATTTCGCCTGCGGCGCTTTACAGTATATTTTTTAGTGTGTTTTCTACTTATGGAAACTGAATTTTCCAACAAAGAGTTAAATGATAAGTATGGATTTGTATCCAAAATTCTTGCTTCTGTCGCGGCACGACGCCAAGTTAGACTGGCTATTAAAAATAGGTCGCGTTTCCTCATAGGCTAATTATTTGTGTCGATTAATTTATCTATTCAACAGTGCAAAATTCTCTCGCTCAAGCTTTTTACTTGATCTTTGTCCATTACAAACAATGTAAAAGTATGAAAAGACAACCACTACTTATTGAAAAAGTTGCATAATTCAATAGAATATTTGGGCCTCCTCGATAAAAAATCCCCCCAGTCCAAAAACCTTATAAAAGGCACCGATTGAGAGATAGAGAAGCCATGAGAATTTCATCTTTTCTAATTAAATAATACCGTACTAGAGCTGTCAAAAATCTTTGTTCTGAAATGGTAGCGCTGTGGGTGGTTTTCTCATTGCTAATTATAAAATGTAATTTTTCTTTTTTAGTTGCTTCCCATATTTAATGATGTACTTACCATTTCCATAAAGAAAATTCTGCCGTAAACTCTATTCACTTATCACTTTACCTGAAATCAGTTCGCTCAGACGTATTACAGAAAAACGGATTCATTTAAATAATTCAATGTTGCTACCTGAGTCATTTTCTGCTATTTATGATGTTATGCTGCAATACTTGTCTTGATTTCTAACATTCCATGTGAATTGTACAATTCACTTGCTTGTCATACAAAACGTTTCAAGTTAAGTTATTCCTTTTATTTGAAACATGCACCAGAAACATTCAATTGAAAACATGTTTTAACAATTCAACACGTTCCATGTTTGAATTTATGAGAACATTTTCGAACTAAAAGAAGCAATAAAAGTTTTTCATTTGTGATAGCCGACAAAAAGCTTACAACTTTGCTTAGAACAAAAAATAACATTTTCAAACTGAAGTGAAAACAAATCGGACAACATAAATTTAGCATCGTATTCAGAAAGCAACATAAAACTAAACGCATATGCTCTGCATTCAATTTCAAACGTTTATTGCAGCAAAAAAAAAAGGACAACGTTGAAGCAACATTTTGGGACCCGTACGAAGTACTAAGGTCCTATAAGTTTACTACAAACAACTTTATTGTAACATGGGGTGGATCGAGGTGGGAGGTGAGGGGGATACATTTTTTATGGTCTAGTGATGATGAATCAGCAAAAAAAAATGTCCGTTTGTCCGTCCCGTCATTTGTTTCTAAGCGGCTCCACCGATCACCCTGAACTTTTTTTCCCTGAAATGTACACATATGCCCTATGATTCTAGTTCAAAAATAAGCAAAATCGGTTGAGTGGTTCCGGAGATATGGTCGAAAAAGTGACCAAAAACATTGTTTTTGGAGGGTCGGTGAAACTTTTTCGCAAATATCTCAGTAAGTTTAGCACGGAAATTGTTCATTTTGGTGTCAAATGAAAGCATTCGATCTCATAAAACTGGGAAAATTTCTTTTGTGCAAGTTGGGTCAGTGGTCTGGACACTGGGACCAATGGAATGGACGAAATTGAGTTTCTTAGCCATATACGAAAGCAGATGGTTTTTCGTCTATATTTGCTCAGCTATGCAACATGAAGACATATTATCAAAGCAAAGTTGTAGAGTATAAAATTTTACGGAACACGTGTTTCAGGGTTTTTAGGGAAAAATGGCCCAATTCTGAAATATTACTGCTTCTAGATTGGTTGGGATGACACATATCTCTAGAACTATGGAAGTTAGAAAGTTGCTTCCATTGTAGAGAGTAAAAATTTAGGGTTTCATGGTTTTAGGGAAAAACTATCAAATCCTGGGATAAAGATTCAAGATAAAACTTCAAGAATTGCGAGAGATGACATATATCTATAAAATTACGGCAGTTTGAAGTTTGCTTCTTGAAGCAAAGTTGAGGAGAATTACATTTAGTTTCAGGATTTCTTGAAGAAAGTACGTTGGTCCCCTTTTTGATATGTTGCAGCGGGGAACAATTAGGCCATCAAAATCAATGGTCTCAGACGTACTTCGGTAGGGCCTCTGACATTTCTATGGATCTTCAAAATTCTTATAGTTGTAAGAGAGCACAAAACGGATTATTTGTTCACTTCTATATCACTACAAAAACCTCTTTAAAGGTAGAGTGTGACGCAGTCCGTAAGTCTGCTTCCAAAATTAATTATATCGCTTGAGGTGACGCTATCGCTGATAATACGCAGAAGTTTGTTTGAATAGAGCCTTGTGTTTAAAGTTTTAATTTCCTGAAAAATTAGAGCGCTTTTTATAAAACAAAATTACGTTGTGTTAAAAAAATTGCGTCACAAATGCCGGACCCAACGACGAAATAATTTTTCTGTACCTTCAGTTTTAGCGCTGCGAAAATTTGATTTTTGCTTGTTATTGCGTAGACCATACCCTATTTTTTAAAAGTATGTTAAGAAACTTACGAAATCTGTAGAAATTTTTGAGAAACTTTAGAAACATTTGAGAAATTTTAGAAATATTTGAGAAGCGTTTTTGGAAATTTTAGAAAAGTGATTTGGAAATTAAAGAAATCGGTTGTGATTTCAATAAATGTGTATTTAAATCCGAGTTTTAAACAATGAAATAGAATTACTTATTTTTTTTACATTTTTTGGCTTTAGTGGTCAGGAAATCGGTTCTTCGTTTTATTGAAATTTGTTGAATTCGTCTCGAACCCAAGACCACAATGGGGATGAAAACAATTACAAAAAAAATTTTACAGAGGAAGGATTTTTTGAAATTGTGCAGTTCCTTGGTGACTGACGGCGAACCACTTAACACTGGTATCAAGAATGACAAGAGAACATCAACTGTCCAACAGTGAGAATCTACCTTTTTTCAAAATCTGGTGCGTAGCGCATCGAATCACTTTAGGATGGAAATCTGTGCATCTGTGTACATTTTTCGCACTTTTGGCAAACGTACGGGAAAATTGAGGAACGTTGCGGCAGCTAACATTCTGTCCCAGCCCCTGCAATGCCCATCCTATAAATCATATCGTTGGGTGCAATGTACTTATAAATTACCTTACGTCGTTTTGAGAAATTGGAGATGTTTAATGTCGTATTTCAAGTCAGAAAACGAACCATTGCGCGAAGAAATTTGACAACTATCATCGAATACATCTTCTTACATTTCTGACCGATATTTCAAAAGTTATTTGAATCTGACTTAAACACGATTTTGGAATTACCGGATAAAAAGCAAAAGCTTCTTGAGTGTCTGGTTAATTGCATCGATAACAGTCTGGAAAGTGGATGGGAGCAGCTCTTTTTGAATGAGATTATTTGTGAGAACGACGATATAAGTATAAATATTTCCTCAGCCGCAGATTAATTACTGAAGGCAGGACACGAAGCAACAATAGTTCTCTCGTATTGAGATCTGAGGATCGAGAAGCTATCGTACGATCATTGTTGCAGCATTTAGATCAGCGCCTTGGCTCCGACGATTTCATGCAGGAATATTTGCAACCCCTTTATCCGATCAATATCTCGGCATCCAAAGAGTCTCTTCAATTGTGTCACAAATTCATTGCTACGGATTTCGAACCAAATACCTTCATAAAAGAGTACCGGGCTGCAGCCGATTTAGTACATAATTATGAATATAAAGGCCCACCCGACACCATTAAAGCATCACAGCAACTTTCAACTGAACCTTTCACGGCTATCAAAAGTGCTTTAGAAAGATTAGCAGCAAAACCTTTTTCGGCAGATGTTGAACGATTCATCAGTAATAATCTGGCATATCGCATTAATTCTTGTTTTGTAACGCGATTTTGTTTAGGTTTATACAACATCAAGTTTACTTAACATCCTGTACGTAAAGATGAACATGCCTACAGTGGAAAAATTAGACCCAAGTCTTGCAGTCCATCATTGGATGGCTCAGAAGAATAGAAAACCAATTCAGGGCTCCAAAACAAGATAGCAGGAATGGTTTGCAGGCGTATTCGACGAAGCGGAAGATCTGTTCGCACGAAAACATATGCAAATTGTTAGATTTTGAAAATTTAAATAAAATTTCTTGGGCAAATGAATTTACAACAAAAAAATCAACTTTAATTGATTTCCTTAAATTCTGAGAAACTTTAGAAATATTTGAGAAATTTAAGAAATATTTGGGAAATTTTAGAAATATTTGAGAAACTTTAGAAATTTGAGAAATGCAGTTTTCGAAAAATAGGGTATGGCGTAGACTGTTTAAGATAAATTTAAATTTTTGCGTGTAAAAACTGAAAGTATTGAAAAATTATTCCGCTGGTGGGTCCGGCATTTGTGACGCAATTTTTTTAACACAACGTAATTTTGTTTCAAAGAAAGCGCTCTAATTTTTTCAGGAAATCAAAACTTTTAAGGTTCCATTCAAACAAACTTCTGCGTATTATCTGCGATAGCGTCACCTCAAGCGGTATCATTAATTTTGGAAGCGGACTCACGGACTGCGTCACACTCTACCTTTAAAGAGGTTTTTGTTGTGATCGTCACTTTCCAACATATAAGTTTCATCATCGTCATCAAAATACGGATCGTGAATAATTTGTTGCACTATTTGCTATAACTGCAAACTATTCCCGACCTGTATTACCTCGAATGAAAGAACCCTTTTGGTTTAATCTAACGATGTTTATTCTCTCACGCTTATAATACAAGTGAAATACACAAATTTATATAAAAACTAATTGACCACTTGACATATGATTGAGTTTATATTACCCCTAGGTGTCGTTGACTCGACCAGAGACATGATAATTTTGCCGTTGGGTCATAGACGTAACACTCCGGGACGCAACAATTTGGCTCGCTGATGTCCTTTTCAATGTTGACTCAGGGCAGCTATGGCATTTCCGCCGTATAGCCATCCATACGCGTTCTAGGGATGTTTTGTGGCGCATCCTATTCGCCAAGATTTGGATCCTGTAAACGATACAAACTGACGAAAGTGATTTGTTCGACTAACATTTACTAAATTGGTTAACTTTATGACTGAATTGATTAATTTATTGTTTCTCTTTAAATTAAATATAATTCGATTGACTAGAATATTGAGCTGCTCTTTCGTTTATTGACTTAGATAGGCGTTTGCAACGAAAACACACACTAAAAACACACAGTCGTCGGACTGAAAGGAACAATCGAAACAAAGGCTATTTGGAATTGGTTGTGGTCTCAGTCATTGGTCTATCGATTGGCAAGATGCTTATGTTATGTATCGCCCTGATTAATGTTGAAGTGGCGGTTTTTACTTTAACTCTCCTTACCAACCCTTCGCTATCAGGAAACGTTTCTAATATCCTGCCCATCAACCATTTCGACGGTGGTAAGTCATCATCTCTGATAATAACTAAATCCCCCACTTCAACATTTTCGCACTGACGCATCCACTTCCGTCTATATTGCAATTGTGATAAATATTCCGCTTTCCATCTCCTACGAAAATGATCTACCTTTTGCGATATTTGTTGCCACTTACCGAGTCGACTAGTTCGCACATCAAGGAGACTCTGCCTTGGGGGCGCCAAAAGATTATCCCCTATTAAAAAATGCGCTGGAGTCAGGACCGATAAATCATCCGGGTCATTAGTCACTGGGCACAACGGCCTTGAATTTAAACAGGCCTCAATTTCTGCTAACATCGTTGAACACTCTACAAAGGTATGGACTGACTCCCCGAACATCCTCCGCAGGTGATATTTCATCGACTTTACACCAGCCTCCCAGATCCCGCCCCAGTGTGGTGCGTGGGGGGAATAAAATGCCATTCAACTTCATGATTTAGAAGGATGTCTGCTACTTCCAGCTCAATTTGATCTTTAATGAACTCATAATCTTCATCTAAACTATTCTTTGCGCCTAAGAAAGTTTTGGCATTATCAGAATGCATTTTCAAGGGTAATCCACGACGACAACGAAATCGCGTGAACGCCGCTAGAAACTCTTCTGTCGTCATGTCACTGACTAATTCTAAATGAATTGCCTTCGTGCTCAAACAATCAAAAATTGCCGAAGAAAGCAAAACGACAAAGACCAGAATAGTTTTCGACGCTTCCGCGAAAACCTCATCGAAAAAGTCGCTTAATGACATTTTGATGGTAGGTCCGACGATCCAGGAATCTTTGATAGTACGGTTAATGAAATGGAGATGTCATAAGTACGTGCTGAAGGGAGATATCACCAAAATGTACAGGCAAATTTTAGTATACGAAGAAGATGAGGACTATCAAAGATTAGTTTTCCGTTTCAAGAAAGAGGATCCGATTGAAGATTTTCAATTAAAAACACTAATGCAGGAAAAAATTCAAAATTGAATCGCAATTAAAGGATCTATTATGACGTCACATAAATGACGTAAATTATTTTTCTTGCAAAGACATGTCTCGTCATTTCGCCAACTGAACCAAACGATTCGAAAGCAATTGGTGTAAAAATGTAATTCTCTTTCAAGTGAATTTAGTGATTGTGCTTATCACGTTCGGCTTGTTCTGCATGTTCGTATTTCCCTTTCATTTTGATGCATGACAACCCATGATGATCGTTTGATTCCACAGTAACGCCACAAACGCACTGGTGAGACTCGCATATTTTTGTAAAATTCATCTATTTCCTTCAAAATTAGTGGACGTCGAAATGTTGGGCTCGTGCGGAGTATATACTGAAATCTCGGTGTAGCCAGAGAGCCTCGTAATAATCTTAGGGCTGGATGTATGTCCATCGATGTCAGACGTTTGCACATAGTCTTCACGCTTTCCAGTCCGGCGGATAGCGTATCATTCATGACGTCTTCGAAAATTGGCGCTCCAAGCAATTTGAATGAGACCGCGTCGATCCATTTGATGCCCGGTAAAAGTAGATTGTGATTTTCCATCATCCCTTTCTGTTCCGCTGGCGTGGAATTGACAAAGAAAACTTCGCATTTGGCTGGATTTAGGGTTAATCCTGACTCGTCACAAAAAGCCAGGACTCTTTTCACGTTGTTGAGAATGATGTCGAATTTGTCTCCAATTGTGCCGTCATCGAGAAACCAAGCGTTCAGGGTCGATGACAACATATGAGTCAGTGGTTTCATGCCAATGCAAAAAACAGCGGGAGCGCATGGGTCCCCTTGCTGAGTTCCTCTTTGCGATTCAATAATGGTGTCACCGAAAAAAAGGGCCGACGGAGTACTATACGCTTGTTGCATCATTGGGTATAATGACGGCGCTTCCTTTTTGATTTCGTCAAGCAGATGTCTTCGGAATGCTTCGTTGAATATGTGTATAGGTTTAAAATTTAGTTGATGAGTTAGTTTGATGTAACAAACATTGGTAGCTTTGATAATTTAAAGTTTTGAAAAATATTGTTGGCACTTCGGCTAGCAGTGTTTACATGCGATATTAAATTTTTTTGGCTTTGTGTATGCTTTTAGTTGGTAACTAATTTGTTTGTTTTTTTTTGAATAACCAAAAGAAGTTCTTTTGGAAGCTTACTTGATCGTGAGATATAATTGGCGGGAAATTTTCCTCAATTTGTCGATCCAATCGATCCAATGGATCGACAAATTGAGGAAAATTTCCCGCCTACTAATTTGTTTTGTTTTGAGCAATAATGAAATTTTATAGGAATATTCTGTTTATTCGAGGTAGAATATTTGAAGTGTAAACATGATTCAAGTTTGTAGCAATCGACGTTAATGATTGAAAAAAGTCCTCAACCAAAATTAAATACGGAAATATACGCAATAAGTAACTTTTCCCGCAGCTTCGTGTTGAGAAACATCAGCGTTGACACCTTTATAGACAATTCACAATGGTCAAAAATGAAAAATGGCGAATTTATGTTATCTCTTTTCTTTTAATATTTTTGCAAATGTCAAGAAAAGTGTAGGATTTTGTTTACTCGAGTGTAAATTTATTACAGAGAGCGTAATTCTTTTCTTTCGTGCCAACACTCGTCGATGACGGACGCGTCTTAAGTTAAGAGATATTATTTGTGCAAACTATTTTATAGTGCTCTTGTTCATTCAGTCGTTACATTTCATCAATCAATTTATCAGAAATTTTCTTGGCTGTTTTTCCAAGTTCATACGAAATGAATACTAAAAATAATTCTTTTTTGAAAACCTGCAAACGAGGTCGTTTCGATGTAGTAAAAGAAATGTTAAAAAAAGAGAAAGTGGAAACGAGAGAGCGTTTACTCAATTTGAGAGACACAATAACTGGAAGAAATTGTTTACTTTGGGCCGCGCATCATGGTGACGTCCAAGCGGTAAAATGTTTGGTAAAATTCAAAGAATTGGACATAAATTGCGTGGACAATTTAGGAAGAACAGCACTCTTTGCGGCATTAAATCCGAAAAAATCATTATTAACATCAAATACTGACGAAATCGGAATAAAACTCGAATTATACGATCCCAAACGTACGATGCAAATGATACAAACGCTATGCTCAATGAATGACACATTTGTCAACAGATGCAACAAGTTTGGGGCAAGTCCGTTGGCATTCTCCTCAACCTATCACCACCTGGAAGTAATTAAAGAGTTAGTGAAATTTGGAGCTAACGTGAACTCCAAAGATAACTATGGACGAAGTATTATGCATCTGGCTGCCAGAGATATGCGAATAGACATTCTTCAGTATTTGCTCAACGAAACTGACTGCGATCCAAATGTTAGAGATGGAGAAGGGAAGATTCCTTCCAGAATGTTTTTGTTTGGGGTTGTAACACGTAAAATAACTTCAACAGAGTTCATTGAATTCGCGATGTCATTTACAAAGCTCACTTACAAAAAGGCACTGTTGGAATCACATGATTTGCTTATACGATTGTTAGACTGCGTGACAAATCCCATCAACTGGAAAAACAAAGTTATATTTCGGAAGATTGTAAATTGTGTGATTGCAGACATTCCGAAAAAACATTTAGTTGAAAGGATAATGGAAGCAGAACTCGAAAACAATTTTTGTTTGATCATCCTGTTAAGCTTTAAAAATGTTGAACAGGGCTTGTATGACTGGGGAAATGGTTCATATATTACGGAATTTGAATTTTTGAAGTTTCATTATTTGAAAGAGTTATTCCCTTGGTATTTGAAAGACAAAACGTTCGCCAACGAGTGCGTTGCAGAAATCGCAAGAATTGGTTGGACATTGTGCAATTCAGGAGCTATATTAAAGTTATATTTGTCGTCATCCGAGCCCCAGAAAACAAATGTTCGCATCATATCTAACTTCGCGAAAATGCTGTTGCGACATGGACTCGACATCTCGGGAACCAGTGACCCAAAAAATTTAGCAACGTCGCCTTTGTGTCAACATATGAAGGTTATTCTCGACGATACAGTACATTTTGTGCCAAACAGTCACAGGAGTTATGGTTGCGTGCAGGCTTTCAACAACACAGAAAACTGGTTGCGAGAATATTACCGTCTTTTCCAAGGAGAAACTGTACAGCCAGAAGTTCCTTCCTTAACAATTTTAGCGCGAATGTCGTTGAGAAGATATGCGTTTTCAACTTATAACTCACAGGAGGCCAGAGCATTTTTAACTTCTTTCAATATTCCAGTTCGTATAAAAAATTTTTTGAACTTCAACTATTAGACTTTGAAAATAAATTTTTGATTTAGACTGAGAATTTTATAAGGTAACTAACGGTGATTTATCCTTTCGAAAATATGAAATTGGGTTGTACATACGTGTAAACCGGACGAAGCGTCATTTGACGTTTCGTATAATGAGACAACTCACGGCTTGTTGAATTTATGTTGAATCACAAAATTCACAGTACTAGGGGACAACTCTGACATTTCAATTAATCATACAATCAAATTTGTGTTAACTAGCTAAAGGAATTTGTTGCTTTATATTTAGAAATAATGAACAAAATTTTGAGTAAACTTTAACTTTTTCATATTAGGGCCTTACCTTAACTGTTTTTTTTTTTAATTCAAAACCCATTCAAGAACCCGTACGCATCAGAATAGATGAGGAAAAGAGTACAGACGTTACAAAAAGATATTCATTGTTAAATAATTGGAATACGTGGTGATTGTTTTTTGTTTTTTATTTATTTTCCGAGCTTTCGACTACATTCAGTAGACTTCATCAGGGAACTAAAATTATTGTGTTGGTTACTACGTCTGTTAATGCATGTGTGTTACTATGTTATTTGTTTAATTTGTGTTGGTATTTGTGTGATATCTGAAAGTTTCGGTATAATTGATATAATACAAAAAGACTCGGAGTAAATATTACTAATTATAAACCTCTAATGTCCGTCTGTTTATCTATTTTTTTATTTTTTTATTTGTCTTAAGGGTTAAGGGAAATTTTTGAGTTTAACACAAACGTCATTTAAATTTTGCCAATATTTTGTTTTTTATTTCCTACTGCAGTTTCGAGCACAAAGTTGCTCATCATCAGGGGACTTGTATCAAACTAAAACATTTTAAGACATGGAAAACAAATTTCCCGCTGATAATATAGATAACAATAAAAAACAGTAAACATTTAACAGCTGATATTCTACATTTACGCTCACAACGCCAAATTTTTTTTTTCAACTCTCATGCTTAGAGGGTTAGTCAATACAGGGTGTTCATTACTCGCAATCAACAAATTCGTCGACAGATGTATCGCTATCTGTCTCTTTTGTTAAATCAACAATGTTCTTGTCAAAAACTTTTTCCAAAGTGAACAAAGTCAGTAATGGGGACGTTACTTCGCCATAATTCGCGTTCAGCAGATTTTGATGTTTGTTTTTTTGTATGTGTATGGCTTCGTAAAATTCAATTTTCCAGTAGTCCCTTACTTCTTGCACAAGTTTTAGGTCACTGATGTGTATTTTATGTTTTGAGCTGAAGATGTGTCTACCTACGGCTGTCTGTTTTTTTCCAGTGCGCTGAATTTACGTGTTCGTTAAATCTAATAAATAGTTTTCGTATTGTCATTCCATAATAAATCCTGCCGCAACAGCTGCACTGAATCCGGTAAATTCCAGACTTATGCAAATCTAACTGTGGATATTTAATTGAACCTATCAATTGTCTCAAAGTTCCTGCGTTCCTATGGACCAACTCCATCTCATGTGCTTTGTACAACGGCTTCAGTTTCAGTTATAAATAATAATCAGCGGCAGTTGAGAGAACTCAATGTCTGCTAGGGCTAAAATCTAAATATTTGTCGGCGCGGCGGCTGCAACGCTCTTTTTCTTACTTGTGGTGCCAAATTTTGATCGTCATACAAATTTCTTCGTCATTCTGCGGCGAGTGAGCTATCGACGGGAACATTATAAAATTTCGGCAGCAACGGCTTTTCGGGATGTCTGTCTGATCGCTACACGAGTCTTATAACAAAAATCAAACACTTTTTTATAAAACGATGGCAATTTAATTTATTTTCAACAGTTTGTTTTTAAAATGTATTTTTATAATTCATATCTGTTATCACTTTTCTGTGATGATATATTTATTATTTGTTGCCTAAAATACACCGTAAATTGTAGTACTTTTGTTTTACCATACAATCAATAATAGGTCAGTAATATGATGAAACAATTTTTAATTTTGTTTTTTTTTTTTTATTTTATCTTTGCTTTTCATATTAAATAAAAATATATAATTTTATTAAATTTTTAAATCTTTTAAAATTGTCTAAAAATTCGATAACTTGTATTCTCATAAACTTATTTTTAATTATTTTTCTTCTTTTCTTTGAATGAATTACAATTAATAGGTTATTTTATAAAGAGCGTACATGTGTTTGATTATGTGTGTATTTTGTTTGCAGAATATGTTTTTCTTTATTTTACATTAAATTTTTATAAAAAAAAATATTTTCCTATCTTTAAAGTTTACTTTATTTGCTTTTGTATATTTAATTCAGGGAACAATTTCAGTTAGAGGGAGTGCGCTGAATTACAGGAAATATCCCAACATCAAAAATTTGCAGTCGGTAGATGGCGCTATTAACTCGTTTGGGAAATACTGCGTGATTTAAAATAAAATATTTACAATAAATGCAATATAAAATGCAAATGTAAGGTTTCTTTCTTTTATTGAACGGTTTGATGACCTTTGATGACCTTTGGTGAGCTTTTCGACTGTTTTACTCCTCATAACGCGTGCGTGTGAGGGAGTAATTCATTGGTTCGAAAAAAAAACTTAAAAAAAAAGGAAAACTGGCAATGCTGTATAAGATATTGGAGTTACTTTTTGTTGGATTAGGGGCCGTTCATAAATTACTACAATGTTTATTATGAACTTTCGTTCTCGGTAAACGGTGACAGATACTGAATATTCTACAATGTTTATTTACGTGAAAATTAAGCGAGAAAAATTAACTGAAATAAGAAAGGCTTTATGCCCATGTGTCCGGAGATGGATTCGAACCGGCGATCATTAGGTTGCTAGCCCAACGATTTAACCAATTCATCCATCCGGAGCGGCATAAAGCAGTTCTTATTTCATAAATTACGTAACGCTAAAATTGGCATTTTTTAGTCCCCACTGTAACGCTAGCGTAACGCAAGGTCCCCTCCCCCCCAGTCATGTGATGTTTTTGTCAATGTAAAACTGGTTCCAACGTTCCCAAGATTCTAAGAGCAGAACAAGAATCTACAAAATATGGTTAGTTGATTTTTCTAAATAAGGTGCATTGTGAGGTCTATAGATTCGTGCAACTGTCGGAACAACATCTCAACTGTTTTCACGAACTAAATTTTTTTATTTCTTCTAAAATTGCAATACACTCTCTAGAACGGACGTAGGATGTGACATAAGTCAAATAAAGGACCAAAACTTGATTTCGGTGAACAACCAACATGAAATTAGATATTTTGTTTTGCATACATTTGCAATGCAGCTTCGGTAATTCTGGTCGTCTATTAGACTTATGTCACATCTTAGGTCCGTGCAACAGAATGCGTTGGAAATTGGACTTCACATAATGGAAAATACGATTTACAAATTTCTTAGCTTCACCCGAACCCCCCCCCCCCTCCCCTTCAGCGTTACGTAATTTATGAACGGCCCCTTAGACATTAAGATTGAAGTGAACAGCCTCCTCGTTGCGTACTCTGAGTGTTTCTTTAAGGAACAAATACAGCAAAGTAACAAACATAGACGTAATGCAAATCCACAATAACACACGGAACCCGCTTTTCGGTGAACATATCCTCGATATCCCCGTAATGTACACGTTACAAATTTGTTTTGTCAAGTTGGAACAGATGACAAAATTCAATAATAGCAATGTGGTTGCAACAACTTAGTAAGCCGAAAATTTCACATAAGAAATCTATATTCACCTCAAACAAGGTCTTTATCTTTAGTCCTGGTTTCCACTCAAAAGAAGTACGGTTGATTCTCTCTATAAAGAACTTTGAAGGGAGTCCAATTTTTGTTCGTTATAGAGAGAATTTGTTATAGAGAATGTTTTTCAAAACTCATAAAAAATGAATATTCTATGTCTAATGGGCTTAAAATTTATATAATTAAGCTCTCTGAAATTTTTGAAAATTTTCTGAAGGGAAGCTCCGAGTGTAAGTATAACCGCTTATATACACGTCTTTTCAGTAAGAAGCTTTAATTCATAAGCTGGAGGTGTGTTAGTTTAACTTTGCGTTTTTAGTGGAGTACTTTTTTGAGTGGAAACCAAGACTTTGGCTGGATTTGCAGTTTTGCATCTGTATGAGAAACGATTCAATCTCTCATACGGACCACTCTCTTTTCTAAACTTTTTTTAGTGCATAACATTCCTTACTGTTTATTATACATTAAGAGAAAGTAAAGCGGGAAATCTTCTGCCGAATTTACAGCGCCACCTATAGAACGCACATTACTGATTTGGGAATACATCCTCTATGAATTCCTCGATATTCACACTTTTCACAAAGTTTACCCCTGAACAGAAATTGTACCTTAATTCTGTTTTAAGTTTATGGGTGATTTTAGTGTCAATATTTATTATAGAAGTGTCAGTATTTTCAATAAAATAAATAATATTTTAACGTAAATTAAATACCTTTAGTTTGATACCGTAGTTCATACAATAGACCACCGAACCTCTAGTGGTGACATCTATGTTTTTTCATAGCTGAATTAACATCTCAACATGGGAGTTTAGACCATCGTTCTTAAGCTAGGCTGTCCCCTAAATGAATAAATCGGAGCTTGGCCGGAATATTTAATTTTGAGTTAATGCCAAAGTGTTCAGTGTAACTCAAATCATTTCGGCGAAACACAGCTTTGCATGAATAAGTTGCTCGTCGATTGTTTTCAATATGCATGCATACAATAGCAGTCTTTAAATGTGAAATATGCTCCGAAGTAAATCAGTCTCTCAGAATTTGTTCTGAACTATGTTTTGCGGTTTATGGTGTGAGGTTAGACTTGGACTGGACTCGCCACCAGCTTTGTGAATAGGGTAGAATCTGATTGCATATGAACGCGAAGTAGGAGCTCGGGTCATATGCCAGGTGTGCAACTGATCAAGAGGTGTCCAATTGATTACTGGCTCTTGTACAAGGCCGGCGATGTGGACAGGGTTTTCGTGTGGAGGAGAGGTCCTTAGCAGGACTTCCTAAAGAATTTTTATGATGACTGGGTAGCACAAAGGGTCCATTGATCTGTGTGCATCAATCAGAAATGGTCAGCCCTAACTGAGAAATCTAAATCTAACGTCTCAACATAGAACTACTCCCTTTTCTCCAGTGGCGCCATCCATACTTTCATAGCTGAATACGGACAAACATAAAACTAATGACACAACCTACTGAAAACGGTCACTTTAATTTTTCAGAGTCAAATATTAAAGTGAAAAAGGTGGTGAATCCGAACGATGCATTGATGAAAACCGATCACGGAAACATATCTTCGCATGTGTTAAATTGTATTTAAAATTTCTATACCAAGATTAACCAGTTTCACACTTCTTTATCAAAATCATATGTTCTGATATGTGGAATAAATATTATTTGTGGAATTAGTCTTGTGTTGCTGATGAAGGTTTATAGTTAACTTGAAATGCATCCAAACTTTTTATTTTATTTTTGTTTTTCGTTAATAAAATTATAAAGTCGGTCCGGTCAGTGCTGGAAAGCCTGCAAGAAAACTTTTTTGAGAAATGCGCATCGTCAAATATTGAGGCTCATATCGGTCACTCAAGAGATTTTTAGTCGCTAATTTTATCTCTATACAGTTGCAGAAAGGTGAAAACCAGCATATCAAGCTAAAATTATGCTTGATGTGCTGGTTTTCATTTTTCTGACTGTATGTTTTATTGTGAATCAGGAATAAATTCACACGATCAATTATTAAATTGTTATATAATTCGTTGCAAAATCTAAGATTAACAAGTGAAAGATCTGCTTGTAAATAAAAAAGGAGGAAACTATGAATAAAGGCTCAAATATTATAATAAAAACATAAACTTGGTGAACCCGTAAAAATCCCGTTCAAAGATTCCCGGTGCATGTGTTCTCGTTCTATTAAATTACTGATTATGCATATTCATCTCGATTGGAAATTGCCGAAATGGCAATATTGAAAATCCCGTACAGAGAAGCTGTGTAGAAAATTCGTTTTGGGCCTCCCTGTATCCTCGGATCCACATTTCCATGGACAAAAATGTTCCACTCAATTTTCTCTACAACAGAGCAAAACAAATTTTTTGGAGTAGGGCCGATCTTTAGGACCGACCTAGGGCCTTAAAGATAGGCTTCGGACCCATATTTCCATGGACAAAAATGTTCTACTCAATTTTATCCACAACATAATAAAAAAAGTTTTTTTTGTGCTAGGGCCGACCTTTAGAACCGACCTAGGGCCTTAAGGAGAGGTCTCAGACCCATATTTACATAGACAAAAATGTTCCACTCAATTTTCTCTACAACATAGCAAAAAAATTGTTGGGCTAAGGCCGAGCTTAAGGACCGAACTAGGGTCCTAAGGAGAGGCCTCGAAGCCATACTTCCATGGACAAAAATGTTCCCCTCAATTTTCTCTACATCATGGCAAAAAATAATTTTTTGGGCTAGGGCCGACCTTTCCTTAGATTAGATTTCTGGTCGAGGCGGCCAACTGGTCTTGAAACACAGATACTATGATCCTTTGTTCCTTCTCCGTTACTCTTCTATCATTCCACGAAGTCATGTATTCTGTCTTAGTTAGATTCCCACATTTAAATGTTCCCATTTCAGAATGCATAGCTGTAACCGGTACACCGAATAAGCCTCGTCGTCTGAGCACACGTACTACAATACATCTTCTAGCCTCCGGCACAAGCCGTACACGCCAAATGAATCTCGCTGTTTGGGCCCGTACATAACGATACAGGATCTCATCTGGTGTTCATTATATCTCCGCCTTAAGATAGACTTAGATATATGTATACAGTATACACAGAATTCATCGTGTATAGTTGACGTCATACATGTTGTTCTTCTGTGTACGGTTCGTTGTGGACACCAAACCCCACAACTACCCATTTTTAGAAGCTTGGGTGTGCTTAGGAACGTTACTTTCATGCTACAAATTGAAGAAAACTCCTATACAGAATTTTATTCTCACCGGGCTTGAACCCGGGTATTCTTGGTGGAAAGCCAGGACGTTACCACTGAGCTAACCGGTTCCCTAAACAGGACCGACCTAAGGCCTAAGGAGAGGTCTCGGACCCATATTTTCATGGACAAAAATGTTCCACTCAATTTTCTCTACAACACAACATAATAAAACCTCATCATTGAAGAAATATTCATGAATAAGCACCACATATCTTGTAGGGTCACGTAGCATGAGTTAGAGCCATACTTTTGATTTCCCAAGGTCCATATTTAAAACCTTGAAAAGCAATTTCTCTATGCGAAACTCGCGAAGATATAAACGAAAAAGTTTCACAGACCTTCACAAAGCCACGTTTTCGACCGTAACTTCGAAAGTTTTTGACCAATCGATTACATTTCGGGAAAAAAAAAGATTTTGAAAATCGGTCAAGCCTTACTCGACATAACTTGGCGACATACGGACGGACGTACAGACAGACGGACAACATTGTTTTGCATATTTCTATTTGCCGAAATTCGATGTGTTACAAATGTCGTGGTACACGCACTTCGTACGGGTCTAAAAATATTGTCGGTATCGAACCGAAGGTGTTTAATTTACGTTAAAATATTATTTATTGATTACGATACCACGTTTTAAGTTCAAAATTTCCGATAGTTAATATAATTACAGTATTTTTATTGCTGAAACGTAGATGGCATGTAAAGACTTTACAAAAGTGTGTCCTAAATAATTTATTGTTGTGTATTTTGTTTTGTGTTTATTTTAATTTGCTTTAGAGTAAAAGGACATTTATTTTGTGATGATTATTTCTATATTCTGTGCAATGTTCCAGTAGGTTGAGAAAATGATAAATTTTTTAGATTTAATGATTCAAATTTTACATGAATTTAAGGAGTAGGCTTTAGGGTAGACAATCACATTTTGGTAACAGAAAAATGGTAGGATTTTTGGTATGTATTTCAAATTTAATTTTTTTTTCTTTTATTAATGAAATGTAATTAAACGCCAGCCGATTCTGACTTTACTATGTTCAATGGTTGTCGGCAGCTACAGTAATCTACTTATTATCACATTAAATGCTTATTTTCTCTTCATTTTTTGCTTATTATTAAAGTTTTTTTTTTGTTTTTTAAATATTTATTAATCTTTTGTTCAGGTAAAAAACATAGTTTTGTGTTTATTTCATTGATTCAATTAATTGGTCCGGAAAATGCACGTTGTTGAATAGTTGGAAATTAATTAAATTTTCAGATAGTCTTTTCACTCCTGTTTACTACATCATTTAATTCTACTTAAGAAAAATTGTTGGAATGATTTTTTTAGAAAATGAGCAACCAAAGACTTTGTGAAGATTTTTTGCGATTTTATCCATGTGGTTGAAGATAGTTCAAAGTTTCCAAATGTATACTTTTATACTTTTCAAAGAAAATTATTGAGTGTTTTTACGGTTTTTCACCACATTTTGTAAGACATTAAACTAAGTTCAATCAAGTTTTTATCCGAATTTGATAATAAGAATGGGATAGCGGTTAAGGAACTGCTTTTCCACATAAATGTCTGTGCCTTATGGGCACTCGGTAGCAAAATCATGAATCTCACTTCAGTAATTTATTAGCCAAAAATCTGATTTTAGAGCCCAGAAATATCTTTGTGAAAATAAAATTTGAACGACAATGGACTTTCCTCCTTAAGTCTTTTTATTCTCACGTTTTCATACCACCATTAGTTATTTACGTGTCTGTTTGGTGAGGTGGTTTTTGGGCTTTTTTGCATGATGTAGCCCGCACAAAATGAGGGATACATGCTAAAAAGCCCTAAAACTACCGGTCAAACCAAACACTTTGGGTAAATGTCTGTAAGTCTGTAAGTAGTCTCCGGCCAAACCATAGTTTCACTAGTTATTAGTACTAGTTACTAGTTTCACATTAAAATATGGCCGACTACTGGTGCCGGCCGGAGACTACATGGCCGATAACTGGTGCATTTACCCTACAATATTTTTCACAGCTGCTCTGAGAAAATGTGTACTTTCTCTCCTCAAATTGCGGGAGTGAAATACTTTTCATTCTCGCAAAATGACAGAAGAGTGGGTGTAAAAGAAGTGTTTGGTATACGATTTTCGATCGGCCGCTAGCTTTTTTCAGCCACACTCAATATCTTGTCACATTTCTATTTTCAAAAATCATCCTGTCTTTTTTTTAGCATCTTGTCTACGAAGGGCCATTAGCCTTAAAAACTTTGCCTTCGGCGCTTTAATCATCCCATTTTCTATGGAACATCTTGTCTGCAAAGAGCCACTCGCTTCAAAAATTTCGCCTGCGGCGGTATAATCATCCTATTTTCTATTGAACATATTTTCTTCGAAAGGCCATTTGATTCAAAAATTTTACCTGCGACGCAAAAAAAAAAACATCCCAGAGCGGTGCTGTTACAAATGTGTAGTCGTCGACCCAGATTTTTATTTTATCTACACAAATAATTAGTCCCCAATTTGCCCTTTGCGTCCGACACAAAAAAAATTTCTCCTACCTTGGAGTCTGAAATATAGAGGTGTACTAAAACGCCAAAAAGCTCAAAATCACTTTTTTGAAAACGATAAAAATTTGAGCAAAATTGGTCATGCCATTAATTTGTCCTCAATTTATCCTAAATTTTTGACACTTTCAAGTTAGTGTAATGACACTTCGATAGTGTAAAAGTGTGTTACTAGATTTTAAAGTGTTTTGTACTAAAAATTTTAGTACAGTAAAAATTTGTCCTCAATTTGTCCTTTCAGAATGTACATTCAAAGTTTTCAAAACATATCCTCAAACAAGACTATAAAGGTTTATTTTCTTGGACTGGTACTAAAACCTCTATTTAATTATGACCATAGGAACGTTCAGACTCTTGTATTTTCTAATTAAAAAATATGTCCTCAATTTGTCCTTTGCGTATGTGAAATCAGAAAATTGCATAATCGTTTAGATAAACTAGAAAATAGAGTTGTACTGAAAAATAATAAAAGCTCTTCGAAAGCTCCCAAACTAGAAAATCGCTAAAAAGAAAATGTATTAACAAACAGATTATTACAAAAAAATGTCCTTAATTTGTCCTTTCGATAAGACGAAGAAGTCGACCATAACTCGATTCTGATAAAACTTTACATTATTGGTCCTCGAAGCCCCCTATGCCTAAGCAATGCCGGTTCAAATCCGATCACCGAAATTTCTTTTAATTGTTTTTGTCGATGGTCAAGAAAGGACAAAATAAGGACATAATTTTGCGGCCCATATTCAGAGGAGAGAAGGACTAAAAATCTTCTTCAACGAGATGTGTGAGAGAGTTCGCTTGGGCTGCCAAACGTCACCGGTTCAAATCGGATCGGCAACACTTTTTTTTTGTTTCTTTCGATGGCTAGAATAGGACAAAATGAGGACATATTTCTGCTGCCCATTAAATTTTCAGACGAGAGAAGGACTAAAAATCTCCTTCAATGAAATCGATGATATTTCAGTGCGTTTCGTTTGTTTACGTCGAAATTTTGCAAGTGATTTTTAACCACATTGAATACAATTGTTGCAACATCTCGAAATTGTTTTTCCCAAAATCTATTTTCCTTTGATTGGAAAAGTGTTAGGTGAGAAAAATTAACTATCAGATGTTCTCAGTTGTTGGAAACAAAAAATTGACGGGCAATGGATTGCCTAGGTGGCAGTAGAAGTGGCAGTGAAGTTGGAATTGTTAGCGATTTTCAAAAATAATTTAGTTTGGGAAGCAAAAGGATCAATATTCCTTGTCGTTGTAATGAAAAGTTCTATGGATCACACGGGATGATATAAAAAATTCAAACTTATGCGATTTCCGCCCTTGCCTTTGGCGTGGGCTGCAAACTTCGCACGCGGCTGAAATTTTTTATATTCATCCCTTGTGATCCAAACAATTATGACAATACATGGTAAGAAACTTAAATTAGAGACATGAGCAGTTTTACTCTTGACCGCATACCGGCACTTATTTTCTTATTTCTAAATGGTAGAAACCAATTTTTTCGGAGATAAAGTACTTATTTCAGGGCAGCTGTGAAAAATATAGTTCATAACTTGGACAGGATGGAAAATTCCTTTGAGTAAAGTTTGTGATCCTCACTGAATAAATTGTAACTTGGGTGAATTGCGGTCGCTCGCTACGGTCGGGACATAAGTTCACCCTCGTAGCAATTTATTCGGCTCTGGTCGGAATCTTGTTAAGGAATTTTCTCCTTCGTTCTTCCCCAGTAGCCCTATTCATGTCAAAAAAAGTTGTGCAAAGCTTTGACCCGAATGTCTATTTCGCTTCTTTTTCCATTACTCTGGAGCATCAAAAAGCTTGGAAAATTAGTTTAGGTGTTCCGCAAACCGTTGCAAGATGTATGCGTTTCAATGCGCCACCATGCGTTTCATACGATGACGGTTATTATCCCCCAGAGTAAAAAGAGGGAGGAAACATCAATTATCCCCCAAACAAATGGGAATTATCACCCGGGTGATAATTCCCATTTGTCTGGGAAATAATTCCTGAGCGATTATTCCATGGGTGATAATTCCCATTTTTTCAGTCTGGGGGATAATTCCCTTGGGTATAATTCGAGTCGCCGTATCATACAATGTTCACAAGCTTTGCGGGACCCCTAAACTCATTTCTGGAGCACTTTTATGTTCTACAGAATTGTTCGGTGGTGGAAAAAGAAACCAAATAGACATTCGGGTCAAAGTTTTGCACAACTTTTCTTGAAGTGAATAGGGTTATTCCCCGGTAATGAAATCTACTATTTCATGTTGCGGCCGAGATAATTTCAGAAAAACACCCGGCCATATGAAAAACCTATTTGTGATGAACGATCGTCATTTACGATAGGAGCAAATTTACACCCGCTAGCTTACAAAAGAAAGTTGACCTTTGCCACTATTCAAATATGTCAAAATGTCGCCTCATTACCCGGATAAAATAACTTTTAAAAAATTTCCCTTCAAAACGGAAGAGTTACCTACACACAGGCATATTTTGTGATGCATACCATGCCTTAAAAACTAAAAATCTCGCATTTAACTTTACGTTGCACGGTAGATATTTAAAACATTTTCATCTCTTTCTGTGGAAACTAAATTCTTTGTAGCATAATCCCTGAAAATTACAAAATTCCATTTACAGTCCTTGTACAGCCAGAAGAATGGGTAAAAATCTCGACAAAAGAACGATATGGCTGCAGACTAAAATTCTTTTGCACAAAATTTGCAGCGGATGTGAAGAGGCATAAAAAATCTGTCTGTTCAAAAGATATTAACGACACCCAAGGAGACGATATTCGACGTTTCGTTTGAAAAAAAAAACTTTATGTAATGGATAAAAGCGCACATTATTCTGTTTTTACGAAAAAGGAAATGGGAAGCAGCGAATTAGATATTCCCTTAATAATTTCGGAATTGATGCAAACGTTAATTACGAATATGCGAATATTTTATTTATTTTTAATTCATGTTTCGTGCAATAGTTTGTGTAAATGTGTGAATGACGATGAGTAAGTAGTTAATGAGGAGAATGTTAAAACCAAAGTAATAAAAATCGATTAAATTTATGTTTTCTTTATAAAATTGGTTTTGTCTTTCTATTAATTTTATTAATCAAAAATTCTATTAAGTCGAGTACCTTTGTACGTGGTACAGATTATGATCCTACAGTTAGTTGAGCGAGTAATTTACAAACTGAATTGCAAATTTTTGAATCTTTTGCCTTTCCGTCTCTCACTCTGTTTAACTCCTCAACATCCAAAAAACTGATATTTTCAAATTTATTGTCCATATTTAAATTAAAAACTAAATTAATTTCACTTTTCAATCTTACGTTTTTTCTTATTATTCGCCACACTTTATTTAAACTCGGCTCGTTTCATTTATTTTTATATTTTCTTTTTCAAATTTACATAATTTACATTTTTCGAAACCAAAACTTTCGTTTCAATACATTCACAATATTTACCTGTTCATTTTTAAAAATTACTTTTCATTGTGTTGTCGTCCTTGCAGTTCTTGTCAACTATTGGCGGACCTTTTGATTGGAAACCGGGCTTTCCCATTAATAAAGCTGGGTTTCGATCGAGCATATAATTTGGGCTCATCGCAACGATACTAGCTCCGATGGGACCTGAATTTTTCATTAAATGAAAATAAAAATGTAAGCATTTTCGTCTGGTTGCAAAAGGTCATTGGAATGTAAACGACAACACTCAAATCAAATGTAACAAGAAACTTTCAAACCAAAACGAGCAAAACTTATACTAATTTGGGGTCATTCATAAAGGGTGTCACGCAGAGTCGAAGGGGTGCGTATTCTCCATTCCTACACCTTTTGATTTTCTCTCAGCCGCTTCATTGTGACTCTTATAAGCATGACATACTTTATGCAAGCCCCAAACGCAGAAATATTACCATTCGAAAAAAGAATCGTTCACTAAATTAACTTATTGATTGATCGACTGTCATCATACAAAATGAGTGGTGTCGATGGGTTGTTGATGCATTGAGAAGCCATTAATTAATTGGTTCATTTTAGTGTAGTAGTAAAAGAAAACTTGGGATGTAATTTCGAAGTTGTTAAACAAAACACCAGTGTCTTACCATCTTACAAACTATTGAGTGCCTTTCGTTGTGAAATCTATAATACCACTCGATTTCCACTGTACTTCACTTCCACCATACTACACTTTTACCATATTACACTCCCCCTCACCACTACACTTCACTAGTATTACGCTTTACCCGTACTACATTTCACCCCTACTACACTTCACCCCTACTACACATCACCCCTACTACACTTCATCCCTACTACATTTCACCCCTACTACACTTCCCCTCTACTCCACTTCCCACCAGCCTCACCTCCACACTACGCTTCCCTACTACTACATTTCCGCCCTACTCCACTTCCACCCTACTCCACTTCCACCCTACTTCATTTCTGCCCTAATTCACTTCCACCCTACTTCACTTCCGCCCTACTGAGCTTCCTTCGTACTCCACTTCCGCCATACTACACTTCCGCCATACTACACTTCCGCCATACTACACTTCCGCCATACTACACTTCCGCCATACTACACTTCCGCCATACTACACTTCCGCCATACTACACCTCCGCCCTAGTCCACTTTTGCCCTAGTCCACTTTTGCCCTACTCCACTTTTGTCCTACCCCACATACACCCTACTCCACTTCCGCCTTACTCCACTTCCGCCCTACTCCACTTCCGCCATACTTCACTTCTGCCCTACTTCACTTCCGCCCTACTTCACTTCCGCCCTACTCAGCTTCCTCCATACTCCACTTCCGCCATACTCCACTTACGCCCTAGTGCACTTTTGCCCTACTCCACTTCCGCCCTACTCCACTTCCGACCTACTCCACTTCCGCCCCACTCCACTTCCGCCCTACTCCACTTCCGCCCTATACCACTTCTGCCCTACACCACTTCTGCCCTACTCCACTTTCGCCCTACTCCACTTCCGCCCTACTCCACTTCTGCCCTACTCCACTTCTGCCCTACTCCACTTTCGCCCTACTCCACTTCCGCCCTACTCCACTTCCACCCTACTCCACTTCCTCCCTACTCCACTTCCGCCCTACTCCACTTCCGCCCTACTCCACTTCCGCCCTACTCCACTTCCGCCCTACTCCACTTCCGCCCTACTCCACTTCCGCCCTACTCCACTTCCGCCCTACTCCACTTCCGCCCTACCCTACGCTGCCTTACTTCTTACTACTAAACGTCCACCCTACTTCACTTCCGTTCTACTCCACTTCCGCCATACTTCACTTGCCTTCTACTCCACTTTCCCTCTACTCCACTTCCGCCCTACTCAACTTCACCTATAGTTCACTAACCTTCTACTCCGCTTCCCCCAAACTGCACTTACTCCGATACTCCACTTCTTTCATACTCAGGGCCGTAGCCAAACAGGATTTCCAGGGCTCAGAGGGAAATAAATAATTTTTGTATGGAGAAATTGATATAAAACCGGTTTTTTACAAAACCCTCTAGCTACGGCCCAGCTCATACTCCACTTCCACCATACTCCATTTATACTGCATACGCCACAGATGAGAGAATGTGGAGCAGGGCCCTTTAAAATGGAATATAATTACAATATCTGCAAATATGACCGCCGCCGCAGAACGTGATTGTGTCAGGCAGGGCAGAGCCCCTTATATTAATTACCATCGAACCTTCCAGAAATTTACAGATATTATTTACAAATTCGAACATTTATTGCGTTTCCTAGACGTAAATTTCAACTTGAAGTTAGTTTGTCCTGTTGGGAAAAACGTTAACTTGTCCAGATTTATTTTGTTCGCCTTATTAGGTGCGAGTTTTTTTTGTTCCGAGAAATTTTTTCCAATAGAGCCGTGTCGCAGAAATTATTGGTGCGTTCAGTGAGACATCGTGTAGCAAATTTCATACTTCGCAGTTTTTCCATTAGCCATGAAATTAGCTATACTTTGACAAAA
>CM055403.1:147615199-147641537 GCA_029228625.1 Pseudolycoriella hygida
ATCCCTACTACATTTCACCCCTACTACACTTCCCCTCTACTCCACTTCCCACCAGCCTCACCTCCACACTACGCTTCCCTACTACTACATTTCCGCCCTACTCCACTTCCACCCTACTCCACTTCCACCCTACTTCATTTCTGCCCTAATTCACTTCCACCCTACTTCACTTCCGCCCTACTGAGCTTCCTTCGTACTCCACTTCCGCCATACTACACTTCCGCCATACTACACTTCCGCCATACTACACTTCCGCCATACTACACTTCCGCCATACTACACTTCCGCCATACTACACTTCCGCCATACTACACCTCCGCCCTAGTCCACTTTTGCCCTAGTCCACTTTTGCCCTACTCCACTTTTGTCCTACCCCACATACACCCTACTCCACTTCCGCCTTACTCCACTTCCGCCCTACTCCACTTCCGCCATACTTCACTTCTGCCCTACTTCACTTCCGCCCTACTTCACTTCCGCCCTACTCAGCTTCCTCCATACTCCACTTCCGCCATACTCCACTTACGCCCTAGTGCACTTTTGCCCTACTCCACTTCCGCCCTACTCCACTTCCGACCTACTCCACTTCCGCCCCACTCCACTTCCGCCCTACTCCACTTCCGCCCTATACCACTTCTGCCCTACACCACTTCTGCCCTACTCCACTTTCGCCCTACTCCACTTCCGCCCTACTCCACTTCTGCCCTACTCCACTTCTGCCCTACTCCACTTTCGCCCTACTCCACTTCCGCCCTACTCCACTTCCACCCTACTCCACTTCCTCCCTACTCCACTTCCGCCCTACTCCACTTCCGCCCTACTCCACTTCCGCCCTCCTCCACTTCCGCCCTACTCCACTTCCGCCCTACTCCACTTCCGCCCTACTCCACTTCCGCCCTACTCCACTTCCGCCCTACTCCACTTCCGCCCTACTCCACTTCCGCCCTACCCTACGCTGCCTTACTTCTTACTACTAAACGTCCACCCTACTTCACTTCCGTTCTACTCCACTTCCGCCATACTTCACTTGCCTTCTACTCCACTTTCCCTCTACTCCACTTCCGCCCTACTCAACTTCACCTATAGTTCACTAACCTTCTACTCCGCTTCCCCCAAACTGCACTTACTCCGATACTCCACTTCTTTCATACTCAGGGCCGTAGCCAAACAGGATTTCCAGGGCTCAGAGGGAAATAAATAATTTTTGTATGGAGAAATTGATATAAAACCGGTTTTTTACAAAACCCTCTAGCTACGGCCCAGCTCATACTCCACTTCCACCATACTCCATTTATACTGCATACGCCACAGATGAGAGAATGTGGAGCAGGGCCCTTTAAAATGGAATATAATTACAATATCTGCAAATATGACCGCCGCCGCAGAACGTGATTGTGTCAGGCAGGGCAGAGCCCCTTATATTAATTACCATCGAACCTTCCAGAAATTTACAGATATTATTTACAAATTCGAACATTTATTGCGTTTCCTAGACGTAAATTTCAACTTGAAGTTAGTTTGTCCTGTTGGGAAAAACGTTAACTTGTCCAGATTTATTTTGTTCGCCTTATTAGGTGCGAGTTTTTTTTGTTCCGAGAAATTTTTTCCAATAGAGCCGTGTCGCAGAAATTATTGGTGCGTTCAGTGAGACATCGTGTAGCAAATTTCATACTTCGCAGTTTTTCCATTAGCCATGAAATTAGCTATACTTTGACAAAAGTTAATGTCGCACTAAAATGCGTCAATCCAATCCTTTAATCCGTCTAAGCCGTTGACGGATTAAAGGTTTGGATCAGAGTATAGTGACAACTTTTTGATGAAAATCATGACATAAGCCATTGACGCACTAAATGCGACGATTAAAGAAATTCAATTTTAGGAACATTCGTTTACAATTTCGTCTTATAATTTCATATGGACGGTTTCATCTTAACCGAGAATAAGTTAAAGAGTTGTTAATTGTACTTGAGGACGGTATATTTAATAATTAGAATTAATAAAGCATTGAAGTTACAAAATATTAAAAGCACTAAATGCAAGCAAAGCTCTACAACATTTTACAATTTTCTACGGGCTACATAGAAATTAATTAACTACAAAAGAGATAAATCAAGAGCGATGATTCTAAAGGAAAATAGACTGCGAAGTTTAAAACATAAATTATTCTAGAAGTTATTGTGCGTTGTAAACTTTTTCATTCTAACGATAAGCACATCTACACCATGCCTTATTTTCATTTCAATGTAATGTGTGTTATTTATTAATAACTTTGAACAGACTTTTTCTGTAATTATAAACGTAGCGCTTTTGTCTTTGAAATTACGCAGCAATTAAATACACAGGATGGATGAACCGCATGAAATACTTCATTCATTCATACAACGTGAAGGCTGAAAAACTCAACTACATCCTTTTATTCCAATGAAACTAACTGTCTATCCCATTACGCGTTCTCAGTTCTATTCACAGAAGTTTTTTCACTTTTAAATTCTGGAAATGTCACTCTTTTTCATATATTCCATTCATTAGAGCAAGAAAACAAAGCGGGTTGAAACGGTCAAATGCATGACAATCCTGGAATTTCTACTTGAACTTTCCTTTTGTGACATACACTTCACATGGAATGTAATACGTAATACGCAATTAATGGATTGTTCAAATCCATTAATTTAAACCAAGACAATTCAGCGACAAAAACAAAGAAATTTAATTTGAATGTAAGCTTTGCTGAAGTTGATTGCTGAAGTGACAACGATTTCAAGAAGATTAATGTTTTTGGGGGTCTTCTGTTGCGTGTCTGAAGCGATTTCATTATAAATTAACAGAAATTAAGAAGATGAAATTCGGAAGTTTTAAGCTCTTTTGGTGAAAAGCAAATTCATTCAAAACTGAGTAGATGTGGCAAAATGTCCAAGAAAATTTTCAATTACTTTTGGAGTGCAAATTTGGAGAGAAACAAAAGTCTGTGTCTCGGACATGGAGCTTGTCGAATCAAACCAACAAAAAATGTAAAAAATTCGGTAAACACTCGGGTAAAGATAAATTTAAGGGTTGAGGAGGCATGATAAACATTTTTCTTATGTTTAACACTTCTGTTTCGAAGATTTGTTATCCATTTTTCAACGGAAAGAATAAAGCCTATTCGTTTGAAATTCCTGGATTCTTTTCAAGCACATATTGTTAGCTCATACCATTAAGTGACATGATTAAAAGATTACATCAGATGATGTGTTTTCATTTAAAAACATGTTGTCCAAGGTGTCGTCCTTGTAGACGTACGATACTTTTTACGCTACAAACATACAATATACGACCAAACTTCTTGGTCCTGTGGCGTACGTAGTTCGCCACCTGTCGAAATGTAATTTCGTACTACGTTTGTCATACGTCCCTTTTAAATGCTACAGATCCTGTTTCTTATCAAGCACCTAAACTACGATTAGGGTACTTTCATTACAGACAAAAAGGTAATTGGGGGATCGTAACTAATGCATTTCTAAAACGGCTCGTTGTTTAGTTGTTTGAAGATAATCCAATCGAAAATTTTTGCCCGCCTTCTTTTAGAGGAGGTACCCGCCCCTTTTTAAAATAAGTTAAGCCTTTTAACGTTAATAGTACTAACTTTCAAATAAGTAATGCCTTAATAGTAATTAAGGGCGTGTCTTGGGTTATTACGTTTTCAAAAAAATTATCTCTTCCGAGTCCAACTGTTTTCGCTTATTATTTCTGGACTGTCCAACTTTTTCCACGAGTCTTTTTTCTGGACTTTCCAACTTATTGCACGAGTCTTACTTCTGGACTGTCCAACTTATTTCACGATTCTTGTGTCCAATTTTTTTCGCGAGTCTTAGTTCTGGACTGTCCAACTTATTGTGACCACAGGAATGGGTCGCCAACGGTTTTTGATTGCTTCGATCCGTTGGTCCACTGGTGAGTGGCGACACCATGGTTTCCTGAGCTGGCCCAGCGGTGCCTGGGATGGGTGCACATCCCTACCGAAGTGGTCTGGTTAAGAGCCTTACCGCGAAAGCCCTCTCCGAGGGTAAATTCGGTACCGCGGGGCTGGGGGCCCCCGGGTGTAGTGTGCCATGCGAGATGGCCGCATCCGGTCCCAACACGGTTGAGGTGCCTAGTGGCGCTGCAACGCGGGGGTTGTGGTAGATAGTGAGCTGCGTCAGAACAGCTTGCGCTTTGATATGGGTGACTGAACCCCTAGTCCTTCGTGGGCAACCAGGTTGGCGAGAATTCAGTAGGAAGATGATAGTATTCCGGGCCTTACCTAGGTCGCGGAGGTTGGCACCGACCTGCCGTAATAGGGAGAGTCATTTCGGAGACTTGCGTTAGTTGGGCGTACCTCAATTCCGCACCCATGGGGGTCGTGCGTTAGAGAGATACTCAGGTACGCACGTTAATATGCAATGACTTCTATGTCCAACTTATTGCACGAGTCCTTTTTGTGGACTGTCCAACTTTTTGCGCCAGTAACAAAACAAAAGGCATAATTAATTTGAAATAGGGACAAACGCATGAACATGCAATCTGATTGGTGTTAAGCGAGTTGAAAGCTACTATTTTTGTACAAATAACTTTCGTGTTCATATGCGTTTTCAACGTTCTACATCAGTCCCATTTATCTCACAATATATTCTTTTGTACGTTAATGGTTTACTCGTTTCAGCTAGGGAATACAACCGGGACAGTACAGAAAAAAGACTCGCGAAATAACTTGGACAGTCCAGAAAAAAGACTCGTGGAAAAAGGTTGGACAGTCCAGAAATAAGTAATAAGTTGGACTCGTGCAATAAGTTGGACAGTCCAGAAAAAAGACTCGTGGAAAAAGTTGGACAGTCAAGAAGTAAGACTCGTGAAATAAGTTGGACAGTCCAGAAAAAAGACTCGTGAAAAAAGTTGGAGAGTCCAGAAATAAGAATCGTGCAATAAGTTGGACAGTCCATAAAAAAGACTCGTGGAAAAATTTGGACAGTCCAGAATTAAGACTCGTGCAATAAGTTGGACAGTCCAGAAAAAAGACTCGTGAAAAAAGTTGGAGAGTCCAGAAATAAGAATCGTGCAATAAGTTGGACAGTCCATAAAAAAGACTCGTGGAAAAATTTGGACAGTCCAGAATTAAGACTCGTGCAATAAGTTGGACAGTCCAGAAAAAAGACTCGTGAAAAAAGTTGGAGAGTCCAGAAATAAGAATCGTGCAATAAGTTGGACAGTCCATAAAAAAGACTCGTGGAAAAATTTGGACAGTCCAGAATTAAGACTCGTGCAATAAGTTGGACAGTCCAGAAATAAGACTCGTGCAATAAGTTGGACAGTCCAGAAAAAAGACTCGTGGAAAAAGTTGGACTGTCCAGAAGTACGACTCGTGCAATAAGTTGGACAGTCCAGAAAAAAAACTCGTGGAAAAAGTTGCACAGTCCATAAAAAAGACTCGCGGAAAAAGTTGGACAGTTCAGAAGTAAGACTCGTGCAATAAGTTGGACAGTCCAGAAGTAAGACTCGTGCAATAAGTTGGACAGCCCAGAAAAAAGACTCGTGAAAAAAGTTGGACAGTCCAGAAATAAGACTCGTGCAATAAGTTGGACAGTCCAGAAATAAGACTCGTGCAATAAGTTGGACAGTCCAGAAAGAAGACTCGTGGAAAAAGTTGCACAGTCCAGAAATAAGATGAGTACACAGTCCTGCGAAAACATGTGAAAAAAAATTGACACAAAATGTATGAGCTAACTGTCAATATTTTTCACATATCTGTCAAACTTTTTTATTGCTTCGTATCTGTCAAAAATTTTTCAAGCATCGTTTTTACAGTAATTTTTCACGCATTTTTGCACATCTGTAATAAATAAACCTATAATAAGCAAAAACAGTTGGACTTGGAAGATATAATTTTTTAGATAACGTAATAACCTAACACACGCCCTTAATTACTATTGAGGCGATACTTATTTGAAAGAAGTACCAACTTTTAACGTTAATAGACCTTACTTAATTTAAAAAGGGGCGGGCATCTCCTTTATCTAACAGGAGACGGGCTAAAAATTTTGGATTGGACTAAGTTATGAGATATTCGTTGTTTCACCCTACAAGCTCATAATTCATTCTAGAATTTTAATTAAAATGAAGAAATTTATAATTATAATTGAATATCGTCGAAATAGAAATTTATAAATTTCTTATGGTTTCAAACTATATTTTTCTGATGTTTTCATCTTCATTTCTGAGTTTTAAAAATGGACTGATAGCGCTTAATTGGCACTGGAAAAATGGTTCCGTTCTGCACGAAAAAATGGCAAAAAATAAGCGAAATAGTTTTTGTTGTATTGTCATGTAGCATTTTACACTCTCTATAAGGGTTAGAGAGTTTAGGCAAATACTCTTCTTATATAGTTATAACTATAAGATATAAATTAAAAGCTATAAGTTGCATATTAGAAGTAAACTATAAGGGGCCATTCAAATAGTGCGCACTCTAAAAAAGACGGATTTTAGACCCTCCCCTCCCTCCTCGCACGCAAAGATACATGCAAAAAAATTTAAAATATATGGTGTGCACGCTCTTCTCAAACACCCCTTCCCTTCTAAAAAAAGTGTGCGCACTGTTTGAATGGCCACTAAGTGAAAAGGTATAAGTTATAAGATTGATTATCATTGATTGATAAGTTATCTATAATCAATCATCATCAATCAATCATCAACAATAAGTAATCATCAGTTATCAATCAATCATTAATCAATCATCATTAATCTTTTAACTCATAGCCTTACTTTTTTACTTATAATATTCAACTTGAATTAATCATGAATTAATCAATCTTGGTTAAAGTTTAGAGTTTTATCATTTGGCTTAAATCGTTCACGTAAACTTTTTGATAGTTGATGTGAAGAGCCTTGACCTCGTTAGATATAGCAGCAAAGAGTGCTTTCTTAACTCAAGCCGAACGAAACCACTTTTCAAGATTACAGAATTATTCTATTTTAATTTTGTAAGACGTTCTTAAATCTGACATCAGCTAGTTGACGTAGTATCCGCGTTACTGCGACAAACTGGATTAAGTCTTACAGATTGTATTGCTTGCATGATGCTATATACTCAAGTCCTACCGCCTATTCCACCTCCTTAAACCCCTCAAAATGGTCACGTTCTTCATGTTCAGCAAAACAAATGCAGCCTTCAACTTCTATATTACTAATTTTGTAAACTTAAAAAACGAGAATTTCTCAATTCGTAAAATATGTGAAATGCAGACATTACTCAGACTTGTATTCCAATATTTTTTCGTTCGTGCAAAATTTCCACGGATTTATCTACTAGAAGGTGTCGCCGTCTTGTTATATTTATAATTTTCCAGTTAAATATTAACAAATACGTGCAGCGTAACGATGGGTGTAAGGGTGATAGAAAATAAGAATTCCTTGTGTTTAAGTATAATTGGAAAGGTCGTAGAGAAATTTAAAAATTAATTAACAACAGGAAATCGAAATTGAAAATTAGAAGATTCTATTAATACGAACAAAACGTTATTACCTAAATATGCATTAAAAAAAAGAGAAATCCGTACCGATAAAGTCTTAGTCTCTGGTTACTTCATTTTTCGTTCCATTTGAACGATTGGACAGTCGTCGTAATATGTTTTCATCGTCTGTAAGTGAAGAATATGGAATAATCAATTCAATCTTATATATCGTTTCGAAAAGTGTAAAAGTTTATTTCTTTTTGCTGTAATGCGTACACATCGAAGATCAACTTTAATATACAAAATATTTCACAATAAAAACGTATAATACAACGAACGGAGAGATAGATAGAGTGAGTGAGTGAGAAAAAAATCCTGTCATGTCAAAATGTCTGAAACGCCTCTATTGTATTGTCAGCCTGAAATGATAAAGGATAATTGACTTTTCGTTTCGTGACAATTTGTGATTTTGTTTTGTGTATATTCTGATACCACAGTAGTGTCAGTTATAGTCACCTAACATACTCGAACTTATAAGTTTTTTCCTTTGAAATGGGTAGATGTGCTACATTTGATGGGATGCAATATCTTCAGGTTATTTTACTGGCATTTTACGGCTATTGAGACTTAATAGGAAATCTGAGAGAATAAGTAGCGCAATCTCAAATGGATGCATTTATGGCACTCTTCCTTTGTCATTAAATAGTTCACAAAAGAAATATCTTATCCTGATTTTTACGATGATCCAAAATGCACGGTTGGTTGTTGGATGGAATCGGATTTATTTTTAGTGGAAAAAGTGGTGAAATTCTTTGAGAGAAATAACTTTCACTGTAAGATATTTCAGCCAAGCAATTTGGATTTTTGTAACATGTGAAAACGCTTTTCATTACATCGAATACGAAACTTGTACATTTCTCTTCCCAAATGAGACGCGAAAATTAAAAAATGCAACTCTCAGTAGGCATTAGAATGCTATGGGAACCGAAAGTATTTTCGGCCCTCTAAACAGAGGTGCGAAAATAAACAGAGGGACGAAAATTTTTTCGGTCCTCTAATCAGAGGGACGAAAATTTTTTCGGTCCTCTAAACAGAGGTGCGAAAATAACTGACACAACAAAAACACTTCGACACTTCATTGAGTTTACTTCGAACAAAGTGTAACAAATCTGTGCGCCGGTGCTACCAAGATTTTTTATGTGGAATTAAACATGATTGTTGAAGAAGGAAATGTTATTTTTTTTTAAATTAGTTTTGTCTTTCTAGTTTTGTAAGGAAAAACTGCAATATTCTCGTAGTTCTTGTTATGTGAATCACTTAGTTTTGGATTTGTATCATGAGTTTTGGATGTGGATCATTTCGCATGAGAATCACAATGGTTATTTGTGTACATGCTATGGACGATTGATTTTAGGCAATTGCGCGAACTAAGCAGGTGCACAATGCACATACAACTTTTCATGAATTGGTAATAAATTACAGAATTTTTCTTGTAATTTAGGCGCCCGGCATGAAAAACATCATATTTTTAATTTCTACATGCTGTTGCTGCTATTACTGCAGTGATGTTTAAATCATAACAATTCCAATGAATAAATTATTGACCTTAGTTGAATTGATTAATGAGTAAGCCTTCGTTTCGAGTTGCATTTTTTAATTTTCGCATCTATTTGGGATTCGAAAATTACAAGATTCGTATTCGTTGTAATGAAAAGTTGTGTGAATCACATGTGACGACGTAAAAAATTTCAACCTGTGCGATTGCCGCCCTTGCCTTCGGCGCGGGCTGCAAATTTCGCACACGGTTGAAATTTTTCACTTTCGTCCCTTGTGATCCAAATAACTATTAATTTTAAACCAATATAAAGTGACAGTTCATGCGAGAAAATGTTTATTTTGCTACCGCGAGAGAACAAGAGATGTGAAAATGAAAATTTTCTCATCTGAATTGTCATCAGACAAAACTTCAACAAATACCATCTTCCCCACACCCCTCCCCCAGCGGAGGAGGTTTTCACCAAAGTGATTAGGCTAAGATCCTAACTGTGAAAGCCCTCACTGATTTTAAAATTGGGTCCGGCGGTGTTGTGTTGGGGAGGCCACGTGTGTCATTGCCGAAAGTTCATGAAAATCGATGAAACAAACGTAGTGTTGTGGTCTCGCAGGTGTTTGAAACTTTGCCTACCTTAATTCTAATGATTAAAGAAAGGACAATAAAATTTCATAAACTCGCCTTTGGCTCGGATATGCAAACTCAACACTCGTCAAAACAACAGTTTCCAAAGCTTGTTGCTCAGATTTTTTTTATATTTATCAGGGTGGGATGGGCCATTTCTGGCTCCTAAAACACATATCTATTGAAACTTTGTTTTCTTCCCGTTCATCATGTAAATCATTTAAAACCTTCCGGTTCTCTCTAGGGCGATAGGTCCTAGGTCTAAGATATCGGAGGGTCGAATCACATAACCACCTAATGTCATGCTTCTTATCAGGTGGAACTTCGGACATTCGCATATTACGTGGACGGCCGTTTCCTCCTCTAAGCCGCAGTCACATCTTGGATCACCCAAAATGGTCATTTTGGCAAAGTGTTTGTTCAACCCACAGTGACCCGTAATGGCTCCCACTACTCTCCTGATGCCACTACGGTCCATTCTGAGAAGCTCTTTGGCCCACTTTTCGTCAGGCACCGAGAAAAAGAGCTTCGTGTGCTTTCCTCCGCCCTACGCGCACCAACTCTTTGCGGACTCAGTCCGCACCCACCGAGAGAGTAGGAGTGTGGGATCGGGATGTGGGGCTCTGGGCGCTCGATCGCAAATGCTGAACACTGTCTGGCTAGCTCGTCTGCTATCTCATTACCGTCTGCACCATTGTGCCCAGGGACCCAGGCGATCGTGATCTGATTTCTCAGTCCCAATCGGTTTAGGGTCCCTTTCAGGTCTTTAACCAGTTTTGACATTGTCACAGGCGATGCTAGTGCCTTTATCATCGACTTACTGTCTGAGCAAATGGTCACTCTGCCACCCGTCATTCCTTCTGGAACTAAATTCATCACTCCCATCAACGTCGCAAACGTCTCCGCTTGACGCTCGCTAACTTTCCCAAATGGAGACTGTCGCAGTTCCTGCGAATAGATCCCGCTCCTTCCTCAGTTTTTGACCCATCCGTAAAGCTCACCAGTCCATCAGCCGGTAGGCAGGTCGGCCAGTTTCCTAGCCAATCCGCTCTGTCCGGTATAACGATCTGGTATCGCCTCACAAAGTCGACCTGTGGAATCATGCGATCTCTGGGCATATCAAATATCCTGTCATTGATCACTTTCAGGATCCTTCCATGGCCAGATTCAAAATTTCTCATCCAGAGACCATTTTGCTTCAGCCTATCAGCCTGTCAGCAATGGGCGCTTCCATGGCTGCTGTGGCCGTAGTCTTCATAGCTCCCGTGACACAAATGCACACGAGCCCCTGAATTTCATTCAACTCCTTCCTCGCGCACTCCACGTTGAGCCTAGGCCACCAAACTACGCAGCGATGGCTCAACATGGGTCTGACCACCGTCTCATAGATCCACAATATGCCTCTAGACGGTATTCCATAGTCCCTTTCAAAAGCCTTTCGACAGATCCAGAAAGCGGCCACCGCTTTCTATGCTTAAGCTTGTTGCTTAAAAACACAATTGTGAGTGAATGACTTCCGCCGCATCCACTGTAATATACTATACTTAACTGGCTGGTTTCGTTTGGTATTTTGAATTTTTTGACTCTAAGACAAATCGAGTGATAAGGAACCATTCACAAAGTACGCACGCTAAAAAATCATCCCATCGCACTCATATTTTCATATTTTATGGCAATGGACTTTTAACCAACGTAAGCTTTAGCAACATTGAGAATTTGTGTTTCGAAGCAATGAAAATCTACTTTTTTGTCACTTTGTATAGCTGTGACATTTGGCTTCACATCACTTTCTGCAGAATTCCCTCCAAGCTTTCAACAAGACAAAGAGCTCCATTCATTGGAAACGGTGTTTGAAAGCATATTTCCGCATCCAACACGATTTAATACGAAAAACTGATAGCACAACGGAAATGTCTCTATTGTTTTTGTTTGCTGTGAAATATTACGTTGTGAACTAAGAACCTAATATTTTCCTGTTAAGTCGCAATGTCGGTCGAAGCACAAAAACTATGCTTTGCTACTATTGCATTTCCATTTTACATTATACGATCGACGATTGTAACTTTGATATTTCTGTGTATAGAAAGTTGCAATATATTTGCCCTTTGTTAAAACTCACTGAGTAATGCATGTATGCTCGTTCAATTGAACGATGTTGTTAAGAAGAATAGTTATTTGGATCACAAGGGACGAAAGTACAGAGATTCAACGATGTACGAGAATTGAGTCTGTTGGGAGCAAAACCCGGTCTATTTCAACAAGTGACGTTTTAAACGTCAAAAAAAACATTTTTGAAATATTTAAAAATTGCTTATTTTTCCTGAATTTTATTGAGGGAAAAATAATCAAGTTTTGGATATTTCGAATTTTGTTTCTTTGACGGTTAAAACGTCTTTCTGACAGTTGGAGTAGACCGGGTTTTGCTCCTAACAGACTCAATTCTCGTACAGCTTGAATTTCTATACTTTCGTCCCTTGTGATTCACGTACTTTTTCATCACGACAACGACGAACATTGCAATTTTTCACAACTTCACAAAGACAAATTTTCAACAACAACGAAATGGCTGATGCAATAATCATGTTGTTTGCATCAGTTACTTTCGGCTCTCTTTTAGGAACCGACAATACATTCGGACTTTTTCACCGACAATTTTTTCACATCTATTGCCCTACTGAGGTTCGTATTTTTACATTTTCGACTCAAATTTGGGAAGTGAAAATTACGATTTTCGTTGTTCGAGTAATGAAAATTATTTTGCCTTCACCGATTTACTTCTTACTATTCTCAAACGAACGAATGCCACTTACAAGAAAATATTATAATTCTTTTTGTTCCAATTTGATGTTAAACATGAACTGGATGTACTTTGAAAAGTCTGCATAGAGTGTTCATCGAATACTAGCACTAAGAAGCACTCGTTTAAAGTGTGATTACCCTTTGAAGTCGATTTTTCTCGTCGTCTCATATATCGAGAAAGGTAATAAAAATTATCTCTCTCAATAAATCGTTTTCAGTTCTTTTTACATGCGAGCTGAATGACACCAAGCTGATGATGACACTGAATCTTTGAATTGCTCACTTCATATAAATATCGAAAAAGTTAGAAGTTAGCAAAATCACACTTTTTCGATGTGATTTTCATTTAGTTTAATACATAAAATGTGCAATGAAATTGATAGACGGCCGTCTCGTCAAAACTGAAGGAAACTCAGATCTTTGAAAATGCACGCGGTTCACCCCAGTAAGTGAAGCCTCTACAATGGACTGCGGTTATTTTACAACTATATTTTTAGGTGGAAGCTAACTTTAAAAAATGAGATCTGCTTAAGAACTTACCGAAAAGTCTTTTCGAATTTATTTATATTTTCAATTTAGGGTTCTCACAGGGGCGTGACAGTCTTTTGTTAAGATATTTGCAATTAATACTCGACGTGAAGTTTGCTGCAATTACGACCGAAGCTAATTTCATTGCAAAAAAAATCAGCTGATTTCATTCATAAATTTTCCAAAATCAGCTGACTTTATTGAAAAAATCAAAAATTAGCTGATTTTTCGCAACTGCAACTAACTTCACGTCGAGTATTACTTGCAAATATTAAAACAAAAGACTGTCACGCTCCTGATCTCGTGTCAATCCCGCTGACTCCTCCCACTGACTGATTCATTCATATTTCTATAATTTTTCATTTTTGTTATGTTGTAACGATTAAATTTCGTTTTCGGTCATTTCGTATGAAGTTTGAAAATATAAAAAACGAATTTTTAAAATATTTCGAGCGATTTTCTCAGAAACAGATCAAATTTTAGATGAATGAAGAGGCGTAAACGTCCCAATTAGCCAAACTTTTTGTCGTGGATTGTTAAAATGAATAGAAACATGTCTGCTATAAAAGCGACGAATCTATGCCACATTGCATGCCAAAAATTGCAAGATCAAAGAAACATTGACCGAATTGAAACGAATTTTTTAGTGTTTCACTTCGTAGACGTTGTTTTTTCAGCGTAATCTGTCCACAAAGAAAAATGAGGTAAACCGACCTCACTCTTTTCAAATACTTGTTGTATTTTCAGGGTTTTATTTAACTATACGACGCGACGTTGGACATTAAAGAACAGAGAACATGGCTTTTAGTTTCAATCTTTACCCCCGTTTTTTTTTTTCATTCCTTTGTACGAGTAACTTTTATTTCTTGAATTTCCGTCATGGTGGCATGATTGGAGTGTCTTTGTAATTATGTAGCTGACGGCAGCATGTGCCAACAATCTCTTTATTAAGTAGCGATAGCTACTTTACGGGAATGCTCTGGCTGTCTGTTTGTCTGTGCACGTTTTTTGACAGCTGTCAAAGTGACAGCTAACAAAGTGGCAACTGTCAAAGTGACACTCTGACACTTGTTTTTTCAAGAAAATTTAGATTTATCAGTTTGGGACGACCTATTGTTGGTCTTGAAACACAGATCCTGGGATCCTTTGTTCCTTTTCCCGTTCATCATATAAATCATTTGGTGAGCCTTCCTGTCGCTTCCAAGAACCGGTCCAAAATGACAGGTCCACATTTGGTAGCCTCAGCTGGTCTTACAGTAAAATTCCCAAGAATCCTGCGTCTCATTTGGAGGAATTTAGGGCAATCACATATCACGTGTATGCCCGTTTCTTCTTCTAATCCGCAAGAACATCTTGGGGTCTCCGACAACCGCATCTTATTCAGGTGTCGGTTCTGCCCACAATGCCCAGTGGTCGCCCCTACTACCCTTCTGATACGATCACGGTCCATTTTGATAAGGTCCTTGGCCCATCTTTCATCAGGTTTCGGGAAGAATCGCTTCGTATGCGTGCCTCCTTCATACGCTTCCCAGCGTTCTGCGTGTCTCCGTCGCACCCAGTTGCTTAATGCATAATTGCATAGTGCCTGGGGTATTAGCAGACGTGGCTCCACTCCGCTTGTTGTGGTAGCGGAGCATACCCTAGCTAGCTCATCTGACCTTTCGCTTCCCTTCACGCCAGAGTGTCCAGGTACCCAAACCAAGGTAATCAAGAAAATTACTCTACTGTTACTTTCTTATACCATTTTAATGGTTTGTTAGGTAGCGGTAGCTACTTTATGAGAATGCTCGGGCTGTCTGTCTGTCTGCCTATGCGCGTTTTCAACTTGGACCAACTATGGCCAAATCTGAGTCAAATTAGGCCAAATATGAGTCAAATTACGCCAAATTTGAGTCAAATTAGGCCAAATTTGAGTCAAATTAGGCCAAATTTGAGTCAAATTAGGCCAAATTTGAGTCAAATTAGGCCAAATTTGAGTCAAATTAGGCCAAATTTGAGTCAAATTAGGCCAAATTTGAGTCAAATTAGGACAAATTTGAGTCAAATTAGGCCAAATCTGAGTTAAATTAGAGCAAATCGAACTTAAATCTAAGTCAAATTAGGCAAAATCAATGTTGAATTTGGCAAAATCTGAGGCAAATAAGAGTCGAATCTGAGTACAAAACCTGAGTTAAATTTGGCCAAACCTGAGCTACATTTGACCAAACCAGAGCCAAATTTGGTTAAACCTGATTCAAATTTCCAATCAGGTCGAATTACTTAAATATACGTCAAACTAATTAAATCTAGGACAAATCTGACAATATTGAGCAAAATTTTGTGTAACTCTCTAACATTAAGTTTGATTCAAATTTGTTTAAAATATGACTCAAGTTTGACCGCTACTTTCTTATACCATTACAATGGTTTATTACACTGTGGCTGACTGTACCTGATGCTATTCGCCTCAGTATAATAAAGACGTCTCAGTATAATGAAGAGACTATTAGCACCACACTTTACGGATCACCCTATACATTTATGCTTTTGATATCATAACTCATTTAGTTATGTATAAGATATTGTTTACGTGTGCTTTGCTTGAGAATGCAGCAATCAGTTTTATGTACTTTTTATCCAACCTTCATGTTAATGAAAATTTGCAATTGTTTTGTGATAAGAATTTTCGTGCAATTTTCCTTTTGTTTTGAAATCAATCCCCATCACAAACTTGTGAAACATTTTTCATAGCTTAGATTTAATTATATTGAACTAAAAGCTTTCACAATGATAGATTCTTGTATTCGGTTTCATCGCACCAAATATTGATTACCCACCCCAAAAAATCTTGTACACATAAATATTGAAATTGAAAAAGCATGTTAAGAACGAACAACAGCAACGGAATGAAATGTATTTCTCTCGGTGGTTTGATGATGGTATGGGGGCTATCGGAAAAAACAAACAGTGACACGGTGAATGCCTGAACACATTTATATGAATATTTATACATGTTTTACACTCTAACGCCGACCTTAAAAATAATTTCTTTTTTGTGTTAAAACGCTACAATGTTCCAAAACACGAATCAACGAAAAAACAACATTTAGAGAAAAGCACGACGAAAAGCACACATTTTGATGGATAACAAATACAACAAATTTTTCTTCAAAATAAACATACTTCCAACAATTAAAAAAATTATTGAAATTAAAACAACATCTCAAAACACACACAAAAATGTTTTTTTTTAAAGAAAATATCAAAAAAATTTTACGCTTTTTTGTGTCTTTTTTAATCGACTGCAAAATAGAATTTATTATCTCAGCAAATGGGTTGAAGCGATATTTTTAGTGGGGGTATGTTATTGCGTCGAATATTTATTATTCGATTTATATGCAAATCGGATAATGAAAAGCGTTGTTAAAATTTGGTTGTGTGAAGAAAGCCAGCTATTATAATAGTCGTGCCATTTTTCCGCCGGGTGTTTTCCCAATCATTGTTGAAAATTCATCTGTTTTAAGAAAATATTGATTTTTTGTATTGAAAGCGTTTTATGGTTTTTAACTTCATGTGACTATGAATTATATTGCGTACTAAGTGGTAAAGCTAGGATTAGTGAATTACGTTTCCATATAAATGTATGAACCAATAGTAACAACGAATGCGTCAGCACCCCGTCCTCTTCGGCAACACTGATTTGTTCTATGCAAGTAATATGTCAGTGTTGCCGAAGAGGATTCTTTCAAAGCATCAGACGGTACATTCTTCGTTCATTATGTTCAGAGAAATTATAAGTTTTGTTACGGCTGTGGCTGTTAGATAGGAAGATGAACATGTAAGTGAGTGTTAGTTTTTATGGAAGAGAATTCTCTCAAAATGCGAGCAAATTGGATCGATTCTCTCCCATAGAAAAAAACTGTCATTGACACGTGTATTCTTTCTAGTCGCAGCCATATAAACTTATCATTTCTCTGATTAGGTTTTGTTCCGCTGCTTCTATCTATCTTTATCCGAAAAAAAATAAAAATGTTGTACGACAAAAATCGGAATGTCCAAATAAAAGCCCAGGGATTTCCGTAATTCGTTTTTTTTATTTTTTTCGAAAAACAGACAGATATATGACAAGGGAGAGGGGTCTAAAAAGTCGAAAAAAAGAGACGCCATTTATTGACTATCCCTTACCTGGCCAGAGTCAGTTACTGCGGTATTCCTTTTATATCTCCACTAGGGTCGAACACTTTTAATCGACGCACATTGGGCAGTTCCGAAAAAAAAGTTTCCGCAAGTCGATTCCATAACCCCACAAATTAGTATATTTTGTAACTAGTGATGAAAAGTTGAATTTTTTGGGACTAGTCGGCTTCGCCTCGTTAGGATAAGCTTAAGAACGTGTCCCAATAAATTCCACTTTCATCACGAGTTACGAACAACGTTTTTTGCTCCGTTATGATCATAATCAGACGAAATGACACCAACGAATATATAGAAATCACTCTACAACAATTCTGTGCACACTTGATTGCGGCCGAAAAAGTATATATATGAAATCACTTTTTCAGACGCACATAGCGGCCGAAAAGTATTTTTCCGGACTCAAACAACATTAACAAAAACTTAAGGTTTTTGATCGTAGTTGCCGTAACGAAAAACGTCGAATTATGGTCATTAGGAGCGAAAAATTATTACATGAAAAGTGTTTGTAAAGTGAAGATGAAGAAAAACAATTATCATAGTCTCAGTGCACAGCATTGATAGATGTCACCTTGACTATGATGTTTTCGTTTTTCTGTCAGCAGTGAAAGGTGGGAAGAAAAGTCTTTTCTTCCCACCTATCGTTTTCAGTCCTGGCCTAAAAAGTGATGTACAAATGTGAACCTAAAACGCGCCTTTTCGGATGCAAATTCGGTGAAGAAATCTGGCGTTTGTCCGTCTGCGCGAAAAAATGTATTTGTCCCGTAAAAGTTGATCACAACAAAAACCTCTTAAAAGGTAGAGTGTGACGCAGTCCTTAAGTCCGCTTCCAAAATTAATGATATCGCTTGAGGTGACGCTATCACTGATAATACGCAGAGGTTTATTTGAATGGAAACTTGAGTTCAAAGTTTTAATTTCCTGAAAAAATTACAGCTCTTTTTTTTAAAACAAAATTACGTTGTGTTAAAAAAATTGCGTCACAAATGCCGGACCCACCAGCGGAATAATTTTTCAATACTTTCAGTTTTTACACGCAAAAATTTAAATTTACTCTAAACAATCTACGCAATAAGAATTGGAAGTCAAATTTTTGCAACTACCTTTTAAGAGGTTTTTGTTGTGATATCAGTCGTTTTGGAAGTTTTCAGTTGTTATAACTAAAATTCATGTGGAAAATCTTCTATTTTTTGAAAAAAAATTTTCTCAGAAAAAAAATTTCTTCGAAAAAATTCTTCTCAGAAAAAAAAATTTCTTCAAAAAAAAATGGTCTTCGTAAAAATTTGTCCTCAAAAAAAGTTTTCGCCAAAAAAAAGTTTCTCCGAAAAAAGTTTCTCCAAAAAAATGTTTCTACAAAAAAAACTTGTTTTTTCAAAAAATGGTTTTTCTTCAAAAAAAATTTTCTCAGAAAAAGAATTTCTCCAAAAAACATTTTCTCAGAAAAAGAATTTCTCAAAAAAAAATTTTTCTTTCTGAAAAAAATTGTTCTCCAACACCTTCCGCTACCATTGCAACACTTTGTATCACCTTTGGCTACCTTCAAAATACTTTGTGGCACCTTCACCTGCCTTCGGAATCGACTACCTTCGGTATACTTGTCACCTTCGGCTAACTTTTGAACACTTCGTGTCACCTTCGGCTACCATCGGTACACCTCGTGTCACCTTAGGCTACCTTCGGAACACTTCGTGTCATTTTCGGCTACCTTCGAAACACTTCGTGTCACCTTCGGCTACCTTGGGAACACTTCCTGTCACCAATTCTTTTCACTGATTCATATAACTTTCCTGAAGAAACCAACTGTCTAGGTATTCTTATTCAGAATTTAGCAAAAAATCCAAGATGGCGTCACTTTGACAGTTGGCAGCCACTCTCTTAAAACGCTAAAAAATTCTTCTGACCAAACTCTATAACTTTCTAGAAGAAACCAACTCTCTAAGTGTTATCATTCCGGAGCTAAAATTCGAAAACCCAAAGAAGCATAAATTATACCTACAAAAATCCAAGATGGCGTCACTTTGGCAGATTTCTGAAAATCCCAAAAAATTCTCCTGATGAAACTATAACTTTCCCGAAGAAACCATTTCTCTAAGTATTACCGCTACCTCTCCGGGCATGATTTAGAACCTTTTCATCGATTCCCCACGACGAATTTGATGGAGAAATTAATATTTTTTATTGATTTTCCACATGGATGTAAGCACGAATCCTTTTTGGGAAAATTTAGAATAAAAAATTCTGAAGACATGACTTGTGTGAAAATCATTTCTCAATCAAATTCATCGTGTGTGTGTTTGGTAGTGAGGGGGGAGGGGGTTATCGTAGGGAAGGTAATAGATCAGCCTTTACAGGAGAAATAAATGTGGAAACATTGGGCACAACAGATGGCGTTGATGACGTTTCAAACTACAAAAATTGAAAACAATGAATTTTTTAATTTTTCCCACTTCCGACAATATTGTTTGTGATGTTAAGTGTTGCGGAATCGACTTGAGAAAACTTTTTTTTTGGAACTGCCTAACGCACATCTACACTACACAGGTCTTTGACGGATCCTTTGTGGTACACTGACATAATTAAAATCTTTCAAGAAACGACACAAACTACCAGCTTAACAATTTTACACTTGGCACATGACCCGGGCTCCTACCTTTGGTTAACGTACGCTATTTTAACCAACTAACCAGCCCGCCAATCTCGATTATACTAAACAGAGCTGTCATCCCTCCTCTGGGATCTGTCATCGCCGATCTACCCGTCCATATTAGCCGTCCTACAGTCCAAAGGAATTCGCTCATTGGAACATCCCTGCTAACAAGTCAAACATTTGACAAAATACCTCCGCTCCGCTAACCAAGTTGGTGACTGAACCAGAGAATCAAAACAACTACATGACTTCTGAGTGGAACAACAGCTAGATAAAGTGTCGCCTCAGCTGTACGACTGCCTTCATGAGTCCCGAACACAATACAAATTCGGCTGATTCACTACGTACAAACTGCAGTTCACAGCAAATTTGACTGATTTACCTCGGAGCGTCGCTAACAGTTGATCACACCACTGCTATTGACTGTAACATCAAGAACAATCGACGTGCTATTCATTCATACAAAGCAGTGTTTCTTCGCTAAGCTAATTCAACTGCATTGTCTATTGCCCAAAGAAGGCTTTTTATGTTCTGACTTGAAAATGTAAAAAACTTTCAGCGGTCAGAAATTATTGATCCATCTCTATTTTTGTGCGCTCTGCGGAACGATTGTGAAGAGAACTCGAAGCTTATCGAAAGTACGAAAACATCGTAACCTCTCTAACCTTGTACTTACCAAAAATTTCTCTTTTTCAATCAGAGTTTTACAAAAGTTTATCAAAACCCAATTTTTTATTAATCAGCAAGAAAGTGCCATTTTAAAAAATGTATTACTCTTTCAGTTAAATTAATGTAAGAATGAACGTTTCAGTAGAGGCAATACTTAGATGATCCAAAAGTGAAGGTTAGAAAGTTACCATATTTTTTTTTAAACTGGAGAAACGTGTACATTTATTTCTCGTCGACGACGTAAAAATATCTGTCAGAAAGTGTTGTTTCGAACGTAAGTCGTAAATTTGTCATACCCCAAATTCACTAAAAGAACAAAAACGGTTTTTTCTCATTAAAAATTTAGGACTAACGCTTGTCGTACAAAATTATATGTAAACATATTTTCGTTCTATGTAGTAGATTCAGGGTTGTATTCGCTAACTGATACGAAAGGAAGTCTGCGATTTCTGATAACAGAATGTGCAAGTAGGGCTACTGAATAGTTCCATTCTTGCTAGATGCTTCTTTATGTCACATTCCAGGTAATCGCTCCCACACCTCTCCCTATACGACACTGGTCCATGTCTTTCTGCGAATCAAACACTGGGAAGGTCACCTTGACTTTTTCATCATCGCTCATTATCTGAGTATACGACGATCTTCTTCTTTTCTGTTATAGCAGGAGTAGGAGATTATATTTCCATCAGTGCTGCCAAAGTTTCCGCTTGAAACACCCGGAATGGAAGGGTGTCAATAGTAAATATTAGTGAATATTAGAAAATATTATGTAAATTAGTAAATATTAGTGTTATGTTGATGACGGCTATGGGTTTTTACCAGGCATTGTTCACTGGATGCACGATTCGCTACAGATATGTGAAAGAAAAGCGCAGCAGTGAAACAATTTTCCACTGAACGGAAAATTTTAACGAGGCATAGTTGGGACAAGCATGATCGGGGCCAACAATGAAAAATTTCCCCTTCGTAGTTGTGTGGTTAGTAAGGTGTACGCGAGTGTACTTGGTGGTTAGGAACATGGTGGAAGGTGTATTGAAGTTCAGGGTGGTTTCAGGCCACTGAGGGGGTGTCAGGATCAGATTTTCTGTCTCAGGAAGACTATCGAAAAGCTTTATGAAAAGAATAGGGACTTATACCTATGCTTCATCGACTTGGAGAAGGCATTCGACCGGGTACCAAGACAGAAGCTGTTCGGGGTTCTTAGCGAGTACGGTATCAATGGGAGTTTTCTGCGTGCCATTAAGAGTATATACTCAGGGAGCAGGGCCGCGGTAAGAATGCAGTTTGAATGGGGAGGAGCTAGAACAGGTTTCTGAATTCAAGTACTTAGGAACCATTTTTTCAGAGGATGGCAAGTTAGTTAGGGAATTTGCGGAACGAAGGAAAATGGGCAACGCGGTAGCCAGTCAATTGAGGTCGCACGTGTTTAACAAAAAGGAATTGAGTAGCGAAACAAAGTTAGCTATCCACAGGTCCATTTTCAGACCGGCAATTTTGTATGGTAGTGAGAGCTGGGTGGACTGCGGATATCTCGTGCGTGACCTGGAGGTTTCTGATATGAGGGTTCTTAGGAGTATAGCGAAAGTTAATCGGAGGGAGCAGTGGGATAATCACATTAGGAACGACGACATTCGGGAAAACTTGGGGGTTTCGTCAGTGGAAGAGGAGGCAAGGGCTAGTCGTCTGCGCTGGTTCGGGCACGTTCAAAGGATGGGTAATAACAGGCTACCAAAAAGGATCTTAGGTGCACAGGTCCCGGGGGTTAGGACAAGGGGTAGACCAAGGAGTCGAATTTAGAAGTTAGGGGACTTTCTCTTGGCGAACAAACCATCTACTTGGCGGGCGATAGGAGGGCATGGAGGGGGTGGTACACCTTCCTAGGGTTGTGTCATAAAGACCTCACACCGAAAGGTACTTAATGGTCTATAAAGTTTGATGATGATGATGATGATGATGATGGTAGTTAGGGTAAATACAACATTAGTTGGTGCAAATATAACATTTTTGCAACAACCATGGTTACATGATTACTGCAAATTTGTTAGGGATACTCAAACTATGAAGGGGAAATTTTTCATGGTGGGCCCCGGTATGGTTGCGCTAAAGATGAGATTTCTCTGGGTCCGAATTCAACAGACGAAAAGTTTCTCATTTCATTTGTGTTAGGTCAAAACAAGGACATCTGTTGACTAGCGCTTATCTTACTGATGCTATCGACGCCAACTAAAGGATCTTCAAACGAATTTTTGCTTAGCAAAGAAAGTTTTTTTTCCATTCGAAGTAAATCATGGAATTGTGGTAGCAATGCGCCCATTACGCGAATCCACTAACACAATCAAAAAATGCAATTAAATTTGCTCCGAAGACCATATGTTTGTGCAGGAAGGTATTGACTTATTTGCGTTAACATAATCTAGAATTTTCACTAAATTGCGACATCAAAGAACTGTCAAAAAATTAATGTTCTACGTGTATGGGTTTTATCATGAATTTCGCTATGGTATGACAGAAGCCGATGACGTATTGAACGCGTCAATGTTTAGCAACGTTAGTACAACCCTGTGTATATTTTACAATTATACACTTTAACGTTGACAAAATATATTTATATTTAATTTCTCTTCGTTTGTAATTTTCCTCATTTTTTACCCTCGTTGAAGGCTTTTCGAATTATAAAAATGAATTTTCATTGTTACTTTTGATTCACATAGACATAATTTTCATTTCGGTTATTTAACAATTTATGCAAACGTGTGTTTTCATTCCTAATTTTAAAACATGATGTTAGGGTACTTTGTCTATTAAGGCTGTTGGTTCATTAATATTTGAAAAGTTTGGCAAATTTATCTGAAAATAAAAACGGTAGTCTTCGGGTATCATACAAGCGTTCAAATCGGTTTAATTTTTATATTAAATGAAAATAAATGGGAGAATTGAACATAGAGAATCTCATGGCTGAAATCATTCTTTTAATGAAATGTAGAAAATAAAAAATGAATCAATTTACGGAACACACAACACACTCCTATTTATGAATTACGGGTGTATCAATAATTGGGCATATGTTTAACTGTTCACCAAAAAATAAATTTTTGGTCACCAGGAAACTGAAACAGTAATTTTTAGGGTCAGATATATTTCCCAACATTTGTAGATGTGACTAATGTGGTCATTAATTTAGTCTTATTTTGTGCTGGTGATCATAAATGAATTTTCTCGTGATCAAAAATTGTTTTTCAGTGATCGCTTATAATACTACCCTGTAGTGAACCCGACCCATATGTGAGTGTCATATGTGGGGGTCATTTTGGTTTTCCAGCTCAGGTTCGACACTTGAACGAAAAGGTGAACCGTTTTTGTGAGGCATACGATTTGAAGTCGCATATAACAAGGTGCATGTAGTCAGCATCCCCATTAGGGTGGTTTTTTTATACGAAAAATTTTCGTTTGGCGAAATGCTCCATTTAAAGTAGCCACAAAATATTGTATGGATGAGAAAAGCTTAAGTTATTTTTTTCAGAATTTTTGGACGTGTTTTTCCGTTCATTATGGAAAAATTTTAGTTTTAAGATTCTGAACATCTTGCATGGAATAGAGTTTTCACTCTCATTTATAAAAAAAATTGTACTTGAGTCTGTTGGAATCAAAAGTAGGTCTCTTCCATCTGTCAAAGTGTCAAACGTCCAACGAAAAAAAAATTGAAATAGTCAGATAACCTTTTATTTTTCCTCAATTCTGATGCTAAAGTAAAAAATTATCTCCCTATTTCAGAAAAATTTTTGTTTGACGTTTAAAACGTCACTTTGACAGATTGAAAAGACCTACTTTTGATCCTAACTTTCTCATTTCTTGACTGTAGTTTTATGGTGTTTTACCTCAATCCATGTTCATCATATTTTATGTGAATAAGCGTTACGATAGCTCTGCTAGATTTCACAGGTTGAGTACTCATTTTTTTAGATGGAGACGGGGGTCGACGAAAAGGGACGTCATATCTAAAATCGGACGCAGTTGGACAAGGGGGAGAGGGTATCAAAAATGACCAAAAAGTATTGGACGTAATTTACGCTCTTGAAGGATATGATTTTTGACAGCTGTCAGATTTGAGTTTTTACTCGATGTTTTGAAACTGATTACTTACACTGACATAAATATAAAGAATTTTAAGGATTCAAATCATTATTATAAAACTTGTGCCGAAATTCAAATTTGACAGCTGTCAAAAGTTGACAGTTGTGCTTTCAAACCCTTATGTAACATTTAAACAAAAGATTTCTTTTGTTTTATATTTACGCGTAAGTTTTTTATGCAAATAACGGCAGAAATGCTGTGCTGTGGTGAAATGTGACTTCTTAAATTGTCTTTCTTTTGTTAAAGCTATGGCCGAAAAAGGGAAGAGTTCATGTCTTGGCGTCATATTAAAAATGCGTACGCGTAGTGCATACAAACGAAGCGATGCGCTATTAGAAACGAGCAATATCAAATCACGGGTGCGCGGTAGCGAAGCGCCCGTGACACAGGTCTACATACGATCAAAAAATTAAGAAAAATTTTGCCAGTTGGTTCCGGGGCCATTTGTATGAAAACCGACTTTTTTGGCTCGTGCTCGAAAACTTCGGGCCTTTGGGCGGGCATTCTACGCCATATGAGATTTAAAAAAAAGGGGGAGTACCGGCCTCGTTTGGGCGCCAGGGCTTTTAGAAGGCGTCATATAAATCGCATATAAAAAAATGTTTTGTATGTGTGTGTAAGTGTATTCAAAGTATGGGTCAAATAGGAGCAAAATTTTTGGACTGTGTTAGGATGGAGATAGATGTTTGGTGTCAAATGAAAAGTTGATGGGTTTGGTGCGTGTCGGATGACCTACAAAATGGTCGACGGGGTTTGGGACGGACTAACGGGGAAAATTAATTTTTTTTTAATTAGTTTTTGGTTGGAGATAGATGTTTGGTGTCAAAGGAAAAGTTGTTGGTTTGGGTGTGTAGTGTGTCAGGGTGACCAACAAAATGGCCGACCGTGGTATGGGACGGATTTAGGGGGAAAATTGTATTTTTTTTTTTTTACTTTTTTTTGCTGAAGATATGTAGATGTTTCGTGTCAAAGGAAATTTTTTTTCGACGAAAATTTTTTTCGCCGGAAAACTTTTTTCGCCGGAAATTTTTTCTCCAAAATTTGTTTTCGGTTTTCTTCCAACACTAATGATATCACTACAAAAACCCTTTTTAAAAGGGAAACGTGACGCAAGTCCTCGTCTCTTCTTCCAAAACAACTGATATCAGTTTGGGTGACGCGACGCTTACAGCTTCGGAACGCAAAAAATTCTTTTGAAATATTTTCATTTTCGATTAAAGAAATGCGTCACAAATGCCAGACCCTCCCAACGTAAAAATTTTTCTGTGCTTTCAGTTTTCGCACGCCAAAAATTTGGCTACCTGTACTCCACACATCACGCAAAACTTTTTTTTTTCGTGTCATGTCTGAAAGAACAGAAAAACTATAACATTTGGGGTCCAGCATTTGTGACGCATTTCTTTGATCGAATATGAAAATATTTGAAAAACATAACCAAAGACCCGTACGTATCAGAATAGATGTGACAAACAGAATAGATGTGGCAAAGTGACTCGAACGTACCTAAATATACAAATAAGCAAACAATCCAACGTTTTCTGTTCTTTTATAACTGTAAGAATTTCAAAAATTCATAGAAATCACCCAAGGTAATGTCAAAGGCCCTACCGAAGTACGTCTCACACCATTCAAATCTAGAAAATCTTATATCCAAGGACTAAGTCTTTTTCCCTAAAACCCAGAAACACGTGTTATCTAAAATTGTATTGTCTACAGCTTTGTCCTTGAAAGCAGCTTTCTACCTCTCATAGT
>CM055403.1:147642037-147748849 GCA_029228625.1 Pseudolycoriella hygida
TACATTACGTCTGTGCTTCCAAATTTTTATTTTGACGAGTGGGACGGTTACGGCCCGACCCGAAGGGGAGGGCTGTATTCCCACTCGTCAAAATAAAAATTTGGAAGCACTTACGTACCGTTTTTTACGTGTTGAAGCAATGTAAATGCGCATTTTCGGATTTTCGCAAATCGCATTTACATTGCTGAAACACGTAAAAAATATTAATTGCTCACTTTTCTCTGAATGGGCTGAAATATCAGTAAAACATAACAATGAGAATTGTCGTCTTACTTTAAAAAAAAGATTTTGGTTCAGAGAATATTCAAAACAATTATTTTTGCCCTGAAATGTAGGCTACAAATTTGTCAATAGTGCACGCATCGCGATTTGCAAATAATCTACTTTCGAACGTTAAATACAAAATTGTGTGTGCACATCAGCTTAAATAAATAAAGACTCAAACAGCAGAATAAGAAGCTTAACATAGATTATTTATTTGGATTAATGAAAATTGTGTGTGTATACAAAGCACAGCATCTAACACTTATTCCTTGTCCTTCCTTCACCTGCATCGTATGGTAGTTCCAGAGAGTCGCATGAAATTTTATTAGATCGCTTAAAATTTTCTACTAGCTAGGAAACTAGATAGAATTAACATCTTTCGCTTTCCTTTCTACGAATTAAGATATTTTCTTGAGGACTTTGACTAATAAATATAACTCTCATCAAAGGTAAATTTATTAAAATAATAATTGTTGTACTTAAGCTTTGACGGGTAGCGGTGTGAATATATGAACGAGGCAAATAAACTGAATGAAAACCATAGACCATAAAGTGCTTACAGCCTGTGAGGTAAATTGAAAGGTAAAGTAGTTATAACTTCGCACGAATTTTCTATTAGTCGCAATAATATATTTTATCTTGAAACCTGTCTTACCTAATAAAAGCATTTTCGAGTTTCCTTTTATACCTTTATAATAACAAGAGATACGTTAGACTCGTACAAATTATTACGATGAAATTGTGTCCCAGCATTTGACATTTGAATTCGTTTTTATAAATCTTTTCCGAGTGGAATTTCGCTCGATTGTCATTCGGTTATATATCTTTCAACCGCCTACGAAGTACTTAAATTCGCACAGTCTTTCGAGCCTCGCCGATCGTTGGGCGATGAATGTTGTTTTAGTGAGACATATCCTCTCAAAGTATAGAGAAGAAAGTTTCATGATAAAATGCATAAAATAAAGTTTAGGAAATGCGAAAATAGAAAACATATTTCATAATAAAACTCTTATCCTTTGAGGGAAGTCTATAGCCTCACTCAATTGGATTTGTTATTACGCTAAAAAAAATTCCGAAATTAGATAAGTAGAGGAGACCTTTTTACTGGATTGAAGACCCCATTAAAAAAGGATTTCAATCCGTGTTCCAAAATAGAAAATCTACAAAACGAAATAACAAACCTATACGCCGCGGTATTTCCTATGTATGCTAACAGTAAGCTTATATCAACGAAATCAATTGTTCAATGAAAAATTGACACATTCGTATGGCTTGGAATACGTTAAAATATTTTATCTATTCTGTATAACAAACTTACCTCTGAATTCTACTCTGCCAATAAGATTTGACTTCGGTTTCGGAAGATGGAATTGAATAATCCTTACTGTCAGTGACATGTTGTCCCCACTTATAATGCCGAATATTTCCAAAATCAATTTTTTACGAATTTACAGCACGAGTATTTTTTTATTTTCCACTTAATACACACTGTAATCACTTGTAATCCTTTTATTCACTTGAAATACACAAATGACACTCATTTCCAATGTCTGAAAATGTTTTTTAACTCAATCAAATGGTTCATGAAGAATTAACCTTTTGACATCGAATTAAATTATCGTATTGCCTCAGTGAGTGGTCAGGATTTACTTTACATGTCTATTGAAGTGAAATAATTTTTTTCTGTAAAAATGTTTCGTTATCGCTATGAGGAAAGAACTCAGGCACTCAAAATTATTCTTTACAAAATTCCATTACCCCCTAGATCTTATACCTGAGATCTTCGCATACAAGATCCTCTGATGTGATTACGCATTTCTTTGAACGTGCAGTTGTAAAGATACCGATTCAGATTTTGTAAATACACAGATTCGTCCGTTTGCCCAACGATAATTTACAACGGATAACATAGCAACACTAATTACGAGTCATTTGGATCATTGATGAACCTAAAATGATACCTCCGGGATCATTGGTGAATTATTGATGGACAAGAACAGGTGAATAGTATTTGAGATCCGAGAGTTCACTTGCTGTTGCCCAGTACTCTTCAAATAACAACACACGTAGATTTTAGATTTATCTGTTGATCCTTTGTTTTTTTCCCGTTCATCATGTAAATCACTAAAACCTTCCGGTCCTCACCAAGAGCAGGTCCTAGGCCTGGGAATTCAGAGGGTCGAATCACATAACCGCCTTACGTCACTTTTAAGCCACAGCTACATCTTGGATCGTCCAAAATGGTAATTTTGGTCAAGTGCTTGTTCAACCCACAATGACCCGTAATAGCTCCCACTACCGCGTTTGCAAATAATGTTTTCTTCCCGGTATCCAATATGTATTTCATCAACATTTGATTAATAATGAAATATATAGACTTACTTCCAAAGAAAAAGTTGTAGAGAATTAATTTTTAGTGAACACGTGTTCCAGGGTTTCCTCGAAAAATGTTAGAACCCTGAGATTTAGCCGCCTAATTTTTTCTTCTTTCATTTCCCGGTATCCAAATTTTTCGCCAAAAAATTTCTCGGTATCCTTCCAGTCTTTTCTGGTATTTTTTCACAAAGTTGACATGTAGGACCACACGATCTTTGGGCATATGACAGATTTCGTCGTTAATCACATTCAGGATTTTCCCATGTCCAGACTCGAAAGTGTAGAAGTGGTATACGATATAAAGTACTCCGTGGTTTATGCTGAACTGAGTTAGTTTATTACATATACAAGATATTTATAACACACAATTGCTGATTCTTACAACACCTTCCCTGAATCAAAAATTGTGCCCAAATTGAAAATAATAACTCTGGTCTTGATTTTCTCGATTCATCACTCTTCCCTAAATCAAGTATCCAAAAAAATCAAAAGTTATACAATGCAAAAAATTGATGTAGAACGTCATTTTCGTTGCCAAGTCTGTTGCCATTTGGATTCTGGGCAGAAGCAATTCGAACTGCAGCTTTTATTATTAACAATATTCCTTGTACAGACAATGACAATAAATCTCCTAACGAACACAATTGCTGATTCTTACAACAGAAAGTACTTATCCAGAGACCATTTTGGTTCAGCCTATCTGCCGAGGCAAAAGCTTTTAACGATCGTCTGAATGAGCGATAGCACAATAAGCGCTTCCACGGCCATTGTGGCAGTAGTTTTCATAGCTAACGTGACGAAAATGCACACGAGCCTCTGAACAACGCACGTAATATTATTTGACTTTTTAAGATATAGATCGGCAATTCGTACAAAAAACATCGAAACGTACATAATATAAAATTGCTAACACATTCATGAATTAAGGCCACTGACACGCTATCTATACACACTTACTTTTGCTTCAATATGCATAAGAAATTGTTCTGTATTCTCCCAGTCTATATCTCCTATCATTGACCAATTGTGAAAAACATTTTCTAACTAAAAAAACTGGATTTTAAGTAATTTTTGAGATTTTTCGGAAATTTACTTAGACTCTGTGTGAGCATATCAGTATTTCAAAAAAAGTTAGTTTTATTGTATGAGATCTTGTGTTCTATGCACGAAATTATTTAAGTAGAAAAAACGTCTGTAATACTTGAAAAAAAAAATCAAATTTTAAAACAATGCTTTCATTTTAACGTCAACAAAATGCTTATACATGAAATAACTCTCTCGAAAATAATTGCATTCGTTTATTCTTCAACAATAAACCCCCATATACGCCCACACGTGCGTTAATGAGCCATTTACAAGCTATGTCGTAAATGACTGTAAAGTTCATATGGAAATATTTCACAAATAACCGCAAAAAAGGTCGGAAAAATTCAGTTGTTATTTCTATGTAAAGAATTTTTTGCCACTTTTATGTTTGCATTTTAAATCTCGAAAATCTCTATCATCACAGGAAATGTCCATTGCACAAATATTTCCAAAAACACGTACTGCAATTTGTTCGTGGCAAAATGTGTTGAATGTAGAAAAAGATTGAAAAAGCATAGTTTGACCTCGCCGTCTGTTTATTTGATGTACCCTCTAACACCCATCATAAATTATTTAAATTTTATTCGCGAATATCTGTTGAGATATGAGAGTAAAATGCAGCATCACCTATGGCTATTGCATTGAAGGGCTTTTCGCAGTAAAATAAATAAATCATGAATACGGAATTTCAATACGAATAATAAAGGTAATCATCAAAACAAGTGGCTTTATGATCTTTGTAGAGAGGAGGGTTGATGATGCCTTTATTGATATGTGGAGCAGAAGAGAAAGAAAAGAATTTATATTTCATCCACAGATATCATTTTCATCATAAGCAATCGTTATTTATTCATAATGCCATATGAAAGACAACCCAAACAAGGAAAAGAAAAAAAAAAAAAACAAACAAAAAAGTCAGATTTGAGAAATTTACCTTTCATTTTCTGCAAGTTTATTCATATGTAACGTACTGTGTTTGTATTGTCGTTGGTATATATTTATTCATGGCATTACTAACGTAATATACTACATGTATAAAAAATGAACATAGTTTGTTCAATTTACCTGAAATAAATATTTGCACACCCAGAAACATTTGCCAAAAAATACGTACAGTACATTATCCACATTAGTAGATTCTAATGGTAGAAGAGTAAATATTTCGCGATATATTTAGGTAATCCGTCAATTCAAAGCTCGAAAGCCGGATATGTATCATAATGAACGAACATACGCCTAAAGCGAAAAAATTGAGGGAAAAAGGGGACGTGTCACGTGACGAGAGATTTTCTGAATATTTGGACTTGTTCCTTCAATTTCTTGGAGATTTCTCAAGCAAATATTCCACTGACAGTAATTAATTAGAATAAAGGAATTATTAATGAACCACGACTGAAGGTCACTTCTGAGACGATCAAGTTGAAAAACTTTACAAGCTCTATGAATTTTACTAATGCATAAATCCCCAGAATATATTGAGAGCCTTTCAGAATGTGAATCTAGAATCTGCAACTTGTTTTATGTATATCTGCAACATACCCTCGCCATCTACCTCAGAGTGAACTACTGATTACTATGTTATAAATTTTAGTATACGACCATTAATCCCACAAAATTCTGACAGATCTAAAATTGTAACTGACTGGAAAAATCTTCACAAATGTCATATTTCCTTACACTTCCATTACTCTCAACCCTCACAAAAAACGTCAGCGATTATAACTGAGATTTCCTAAACACTTTCCGCATATATATTGGGACACCAGCGATCTCAGCAAAACTATTGTGAAATCGATTGGAAACTGTAGATTCAACGAACATTTTATTTATACGAATAAATATCGTTTGTCTTGCAAATATGTAGTTCACTGAGGCAAGAATATTTTGTAGCACAACAAAAAAGAAAAAGAAAACCTTGGTTCAGGCTTTTTCATTCGATAAAACTTTTAAAAGCAATATGGATTATATGTTAAATAAATTATCTTTTAAACCGAAAACTGTTTCTTTAGGGATTGTGATAAACTCAAGAATGTGAAAATTGCAGATGAAAAAAAATTAGAAATTGAGATAAAATTGAAAACTTTCCTTTTTTATGATGTTCCTTTTAATAAAGCCGAAAGTACATTCTCTACGCATTATCTAGCATTGCCAGAGACGCATTAGATATTTTACATGCTTGCGGGTCGAAAGTCGTTCATTACATCAAGTTGCATGAACTTTCGACGGCCCCAGCACGTACAATTCGTTACATAACTCGGGACAAAAATAAAAAGTCACGCTTTCGTGTGATTATTGACCTCGGCTTCGCCTCGGACCAACACAATTCACACGAAACCTTGACTTTTCAACCCTAAAACGCATTTACCGAGCATCAACATGTAATAGTAGATTACAGTGGGGGATGCGGAAATAAGTCATTACATGAGGGATTAATTTTGTGAAATGAGCCAAACTCCAGAGGGTTTTTTAAGCAAAAAGCTTTGAAAACTGTTTTTACCTACGTAATGAGCCAAAATGGTCCAGTTCATCCAGAATCAACTCTTCTTTTATAAAGAAAAAAACTATGTCCACACCGCGATTTGAACCCGGCACATCCATATCAGCGCCCTATACGCTAACCCACGGATTCATGTAACGTGCCACGATCAGAAGTAAAAGCTCTATTCATTACAGTTGAATTACTTTGATAAACATTAACTTTTGGAGGGCCAACCGTACGTTACGTTTATTAATCGCTAACCCGAAAGAAATGCAAACGTAATATGCGCATGCGCGCTGCATGCGGTAACTATTTTGGTATTAGGAATCTAAATTTTGTGGGGCGAATTGGATTGTTCTTTCACAAAAAACTGAAAATTGAATCGCCCGCCGCATAAAAGTTGAATGTTAAAAACTTAAAGCTATTTATTCAACTTTGAACTTGTAACATTTTTTCATACCAAATGACTCCCATAATGTGATTCTACACTACGCATCAGAATGGCTTAGCATACAAATTGTATACACACAATTATACATGTTTAATTCATTCCACATTCATTTTTTTTTTCATTTCTGAGAATTCCATTGTTCAAATTATGAAATTTGTTCTAATATCAAATGGATATGAAACAACTTGAGCATAAGGATGGGTAACAATAGCGTATTATCACAACAAAAACCTCTTAAAAGGTAGAGTAATTATTGATATTGATTGAGATGACGCTATCGCTGATAATACGCAGAAGTTTGTTTGAATGGAACCTTGTGTTCAAAGTTTTGATTTCCTGAAAAAATTACAGCGCTTTCTTTAAAACACAACTACGTTGTGTTAAAAAAATGGCGTCACAAATGCCGGACGCAACGACGGAATAATTTTTCTGTACTTTCAGCTTTTACTCAAAGTATTGTCTCTAAGTTCGCCTATAAATCGTGTCTTGTCCCAAAGGTTTTTGTATGGAGTTTTTTGGGTTTGTGGACGTTTTTATTGGGTGTGGGGACTGCGTCACGCTCTCATGTAAAAACCGAGACAGATAGATACGTTAGCACTTTGTCCATCACCACCATCAGCATATCAAGGGTGCATGATTTGACTGAAGATTGGTTATCTCTTCTAATTATCTCCATAACGCAACTGTTCTAAATGTGTAAATGTCTGAGCGTCATGTTTATGACAAAATAATTCAAATAAGAGCTTACACGTTCACAGTAAAAGTAATACGTAATGAGTTATATCCTTAGATTATTTGGGGAAACCTCTACTCCCACGCGTACATACAACGGCAAAAAAAAGAAGATCTCTTTGGTGCTTTGGCGTCACTTAAAATCTAAGGTGGGTTACGAATTCAAACCAAACCAGACTCACATATGCTAAGTTGCTTAGTGAATTACCCCCAAATAAGTTTTTTCCACAAAAATAATATCTTTTTCCAAGTCGTGCAGTTAACATCAATTGCTTCCGAGAAAAAAATTAAAAATTAAATTAAATAAATTTTTGTTTATGATGTAGAAAGATGACATTAATTCAGCGCATCCCCAACAGATACGTTTGTGCTTCATAGTTGTACACAAATAACGACATCTCCATTCAGCTGTATAAAATTTACTCACATAATGGTAACAATAGAAATTAGAAGTTATGTTCAAACACAAAATCACGTTAATTTGAAAGCGTCCAAAATACAAATCGTCACGCTAGCAATTTCAAATTAATAATTTATTATTTTATGCTCCTACACACGGCCACCATACTGAGTATGTTGTTCCAATCGACTTTCCAATAATTTCTTTGATATCTCTCATTAGGAAAATTAATTTTTATTTTCAAAATGATATTTTTAGTACGATTTCTATCTACTAACAAATAATGTATGTACAACTAATACACCACTCCAGCCTATATTAACTGTACAAGCACTTTTATGATAAAGAAACGTGTAAAACAATACCTTACATTTGACCGTTCATGCGATAGTATGTACCTTTTTCCAACTTTCCTATTTTTTTTTTTTAAATTATCTACATGAAAGCTTAGACCATTCGAATTTCGCCTACCGACCAGAATTCGAAAGATGTATCTCTAGCTACACGAGAAATAATGAAAACACTTCACAAATAGCTAACTGCCTCGAAAAAAACATTTATTCCTTAACTCATTCACTTCATTAATACTCATAATACTTGAGTATTAAAGAGTATTAATGACCTTCCAATCAGTCATATCCAGTTCAAATTTTGCTGCAGCAATATTTGAGCTAAATAGATTGAAATTAATGAATTCGTACTATTCGGGGATGCAAATACTTCTTTTTGATTTTGGGTATTAATGAGTATTAAATGTATTAATGAATGGAAGGTGAATTAGCCTGTATTGGGTCTTCGATTATACGGAAACAGGAAATTTTCATGAAGCGAAATTAAAAATTATTGTCTTTAAGCATCATTCACGAAGAAACACACATCAAGACTTGGTCTAGTTTAATATTTAATTCTCTTTGTTTTCCCTTTCAACAAGCTAAGAATGTCCTACAGCAGAGACATGTGTCGAATGTACAAAATCTATTTTAAAGCACATCTGACACTTAAAGCGAAGGAAGATTACATAAGGTAACTAAAGGTGATTTTTCCTAATACGACAAGGTTGAACTTTTTTCCATAATGTCTAAATAATGTGAAGCAGCTTTTAGTCTTATTGCAAAGATTTGTGTTATCTTTAGCTAATCAACACAAATTTGATTAATTTTAATTTAATTTTGCTGGATAAAATATTTTACATCATCAAAGCATAATAAATCAAAGCATAATAGTAAAAGAACTGCCGGTGGTGGTAGAGACCCTGGAGAACGTCAAGACTATAATTCGGTAGTGGACTTAAAGCTTTTCCTGTCGGTGGAATTTAAAACGGTTGGATAAAGGATTGGAATACTTTAGAAATGGGTAAGTTAATTTTACTATAGGGAGACGATCACCTACCAAATGAAGGACCACAATTTTCTGGGTTTCTTCTTGCTAAACTTATTCGAAGGATCGTCAGACACACCTAAATCATTTAAGTTAATTTGAATATTGACTTTTTTCATAAAAATTTCTCCTGAGCGATTTTATTTTAGTGGATCTATTGACGACCATATAGACGGTGTACGTTAGCCCCTCTCATTTCAGGTTTCTTTTTTTCGGATTGTGAAATTGTTTTTCTGGTAGATAATCGATCTTATATCAACGTTTACGAAGATCATTTTTCGAAAAAATGAGATCTAGGTAGACGAGGATGACTTTTGTTCTTCTATTTCAAGTCGTTGGTTAGAAAGAGACTCATATAGTTGAATGAATGAATAGCGCTTTTACTGTGTCTACTACTTGCTAGCCGACTGAATAAAAAAATAACTTGAAAGTAATTACAACGAAAATATTCAAAGCTCGTAGTAACTAGATGAGTGATATCACAGGAAGCCTCAATGGCTGATTGCAGATCAAGAGCGTCTCCGCCAGATCTGATGTCAAAAGAAAATCATTACAATGAAAAGTTTATAAATCAATAAGTGAAACGGATAGCTGTACAAAATCGATGCTCGTGAGTCACAGGGAGCAAAGGTACCGAACACGGTATCATCCAGTTCTAAAACATTTCGGCGAAATTCTTTTGACGACAGCGTTGGATCGATATGGGCTTCAGCTAAATTGAATAAACGGCACGCAAAGTTGAATGACGAGAACGTGGAATATTGATGCCTGCATGAGTCGATACGAATGATATCCGGGTTACGTAGAGTTCTTGTTCCATAGTACAGAGTGATTATGTCACGAAGCAGTTGAGAGTTCACCCTGCCGGTCAGCACGTCGTGAATAAAAAATACCACCGAATTTGCTCGTCGTCGTACTTACGACTGCAAATTCAATTATTTCGACGTACGGGCGAAGGCGAAAACTTCCGTCGTTCGGATCAGTGTATCGATTGGGGTTGGCATAGAGTACGAACTGCCGTTGTACGCTTTCGAATGACTGGATATGTGTGTCGTGGTAAAGTGACCAGATGGAACAAGCGAATTCAAGATGTGACCGTACAACTGCATTGTAAAGCATTTTTGCAGGGTCTACGTTGAACCGGCCGTAACACTGGCGCTTGATGAATGATAACATGGAGTGTCCTTTATTTGAAGCCAGCTGGTGATGTGCTTTAAAAGAAAGATCATCTCTGTATGACATGCCGTGAGCTTTAGTCTCGTGGACTCGTTTCAATGGTTTGCAATTCATTTGGTAGTTGGCCAAGATCGGAATGCGTTTGTGGGAAATTTTCATCACTTTGCATTTAGCTTCGTTGAGTTGGAACCCATTTTTACAGTACCACTCGAAGAAACTGTTTATGGACTCTTGCAGCGGATGGGTGTCGTCGAAGGTCGAAATCTTATTATGAATAATCTTCTTATCATCCGCGAAGTTCAAGCTTTTGGTGATACGAAGTTCATCATCCGAGTCGTTGAAAAATACCAGGAGATGCACTGGACCGTAGTCGAGTTTGCTAAGCCTCTTCACATTAAATGATTGAATATACTTAAGCACTACAGCAAATGATTTCTTCTAATAAGGACGAAAATAAAGCACTTTTTTGTGGAGTTGGGATTTTGGACATCGTTTAGTGCCACGGGCTCTTCACAGAGGTACAATTTTACACTAATCCAGTCATAACTTCAGTCTAGTTTTAATTTGAAGTGGTCTCTAGAATAGACTAATGTATTTCACCTTGCACACGCTTTTGCATCATATATGGTGTAATCTGCTATTACGAAAATAGAAATACAAGAAGTTTATTCAACAAATTCAAAAGCAAAACCAATATTGTTTTCACTTTGAATAACCTTCCGTCCCTAAAACATTGTTTAGCAAAGAAATTTAGCTTAAGGTGAAAAAGCCATCGTATACGTTTACACATGAAATGAAACTTTAACCTTATATCATCTGACGGTGGTTACTAACCGCACACATTATGAACGTATTAAAGCAACACAGAAAATAGTGAGCAAAACGAATTATTCATAACGTTATTCTCATGAGATCAAAAAAAATTACGTGAATATGAATTAATGAAGCATAAAGCTTCTCCATTTTCACATTTCACAGTTGAAAAATGAAATTATTTAAAAAATTATGAAGCTAAAATCGTAAAGGTTGTTGAGAGACCATACGGGATAGTCAAAGTGAAAACTAATTATCTTCTTTAGTCAAGATTATCTCGTGTTTGTAACTACAATTCTGTACAAAGTCTTTCTCGCATATATCATTCTTTGTGGACGTTAGTGTTTATTCGCTGCAATGTAGTGGCTGGCGAACCATTGGTCAAAATGGTTTAAGTGTGAACCCGCATGACATCCAATGGATAATTTCAACATCAACTTGCAAAGTTAAGTCGAGGTAGTTGATGGTTCGGTGACCTTGATTTTTTTTGTAACAACAACCTAATTACGTGAAAAGGGGAAATACATTTTGACCTTTCTCCTCAACTTGACAGAGTACATACAAATAAACAACATTCCTTATCCTTTCAAGTTTTTCTTGAGGCCATCATAACATAGAACATGATGTATGTATACCTAAATTGTAATTAGCTGAAATGCTTTCTTTGTTGTTTGGAATTGTGGCTGAGAGCTTTTTCCCGAAATGTTTCTGAATGAAAGCAAAGGAAAATACCAAGAAGTAGTAAATAAATAAATAATTCAAAGGAATATCAAGGTCAGTAGGACAATGGGGAAAGTTTAATTTTCATAAATTTAAATGAAAATCTTTTTTCCATTAGGATCATAAAACGAGATAGACGCTTCCCAGTGGGTACTTTCACTGTTTTCTCAATTTTAAACATTTGAATAAATCAGAAAACCGTTTAATTCTGATAAATGTGTAAATGTTTGAGTCAATATTTCATTACTTTCTCATTATCGAAAGATTCCTCGATTGGAGGGGTGTACTTTTACTGTAATTTATTATTAAAGAGATTTTTATATTAGATGGCAATGTAATGTAATGTGTAAAGAACGTGTGCATATTTGCATCTAATTTTTTCAGGTTGTTGTTGACTTTTACTTTATTACACCAAAGTGTACAGAAAGTTAGTCAATGGAAAAAGATTGTAAATAAACTGTAGTTGAATATGTTTATTAGGGACCGTTCATAAATTATGTAACGCAAAAAATGGACTTTATGCAACGCCGTTGTGAAAAGTGAACTTTTTCATGCATCGTTTCGGTGACGTTAGAGAGGTCGTTTTATAACTGGTTTACTTTTTAGTGATAAAAAGTAACTTTTCATTACTCATTTGCGTGATAAAAAGCTACTTTTTGTCACTAGTGATAAAAGTTCACGTTTCACAAGTTGTTACATAAAGTCTTGTATGAAACATGGTGCGAAATTGGTTGTTTTTATCACACGATGTGGTTATCTCACTCGCTTCGCTCGTTGATACCTTCACATCTAGTGGCAAAAACAACCCCATTTCGCAACTATTTGCATAAATAACTATTCTGTCACAAGTTTACAGTCTAAAAAACGCGAAGTGCTAAGTTTTTTCTTGAACGAATGCAGGTAAATTGAAAATCCATTGAAATCAACATAAATAATGGCACCGAGAGTCAAGCCAAGTTGGAATTAGCAATTGTGTTACTTTTATGTCTTACTAAGAGCTCCCAACAGCTTCAGAGCATTTATAAGCTTATTCAAAAATTTCGCACTGACGTAACACTGTAACACCCCGTCACACTCTGTCATGTTAGTCGCGAACCTCACCCCAGTCACACTAGTCCCGAATTACCCCCTCCCCCCCCCCAAAGCGTTACGTAACTTATGAACGGTCTCTTACTACAAATGAAGTACATTGATCCGCTTTGTAACTTTTCTACTTGTATTTATATGTGCGAGATTATTTCATGTTGCTGCTCACCTCAGCGCTGCGATCGAGTCTAGTATATGGGTAGCCGACCCGACATGAACCCGAATCAATTTGTCGGGTCGGGTTTTCATTTTCGCTTTTTTCGGGCCAGGTATGAAGACTTCAAATCCGACCCGACCCGAAAAAGTTATTCACTCAATTTTTTTCTCAAAATTAAGTTTAAAACATATGCAGTGGACCCGTACGCATCAGAATAGATGTGGCAAACAGAATAGATGTTGCAAAAAGATTCGAAATGTTGCCTTAACTCTTAAGTGCATGAAATTTCGTCGACATCAAATTGGATTGGAAATTGCCGAAAGGGCAATATTGAAAAACCCGTCCGAAGAAACAGCGCAAAAAGTCTCATAATTTTAAAAAAAAATTGCACTAGGGCCGATCTTAGAACCGAAAGCCACTGACTCATACTGCCACGAACAAAAATGTTCGCATCTATTTTATCTGCAAAATCTCCTAAAAAACCTCATAATTAAAGAAATAGTCACGAAATATCGTATGTGGTCGCGTAGCGCGAGTTGGGCCCACGCTGAAGATTCTTCAGCCCGAAGCACTCAACAGATTTTCACTAATTTAATTTTCGTGATTTTTTGATGTCAAGTTTCCGACCGATTTCGTCAAAATTTAATCCGGTAATCAATTTGGTTATTATCTTTCAGAAAAAAAAGTTTTTGAAAATCGGATAACGTTTACCCGATTTATGTAGAAAAAACACGTTTGGCCCTGATATAGATTCAGTTTTAGGGCCCTGGCTGAGACCAAAAGCTCAAAATCCAAAAAAGTTTCTTCCATAAAATGTCCGGCATGCCCAGGCCTTTCAAAATAAAAAAACATTTATAAAAATCGGAATAGATTTACTCGCGTTATGTACAAAAGACCAAAAACCACTTAAACGGCCCTAGCTCGTTGGCCCTTGGGTCGACAGTGCCCAGATTCAATCCCAAAAAAGATTTATCAATTACCTTTCAGGGTTGAGTTTTACTCAAGTTATCGCGGTGACGGACGGAGGGACGGACATTTTTTTTATTACTGATTCGTCATCTGAGGACCATAATCGATGCTCCCCTTACTCCCGGGTCGAAATTGGGGTGGTTACAAACGTCGTAGTAAACGCATAAGACCCCTTTTCGAAGAACTTCGTTCTTCGTACGGGTCTAAAAATATTTCAAATGAAATTTTTTAATAATAAATTCGGGTTCGGGTCGGGTTTGAATTTTAATTTTGGTTCGCGTTCCATTTGGAAAAAAGAGTCGACCCGCACACCTGTAGTCTAGTACATACAATCGTTAAATCCGAATTATTTCATATGGATGTGGAACCAACTTTTCTTATTACTCAGTAAATACAAGTAAGCATTCGACGTGAACATTCGATGAACACAAAATGAAGGATTACATCGGAAAATGTAACTGAAGGCAATTAGAAAGACCTAGACGATTCCTATTGACAATTTTTCAATTCATTGCGTCCAATAAAGATTGTTTCATTTCTCCATCAGTTTTTTTAAACCTAATCGGGTTATACATACCAGTCTACTGAGTTCAGACTATGTATACTCATACCACTTATATGCAGAGAGTAAAGAACGTAACAAATCTTTGAGTCCATGTTGCTTTGAACAGGTATTCGAAAAGAAATTGTTTAGACAACGAAAGTATTCCCAACTTAATTAACTTCTTCATAATTTTTGAGAACACTTTTAAGTTAAATATGTTTATGGGTTGCCATAAATGTCTACTCCAATTCTATGATTTCTTTTTGAAAAAATGTTGAACACGAGGGAGAATACGTTTGTATCGAGGGAGACTAATTAAAATCTGTAAAAAAGTGTTTTGAACATTTTTTTTCTTTTTGTGAGCGTTGTAAAATAATGAAAGGAAATGAAGTTATTTGATGGATTAACCAGAAAACACTGGCACAAGGGAATTTCCTATTATGTCAATGGGAGATTTGGAGAAATCTTATGAAAAGAATCATTACTCTTTGGTCGTTGTGTATGCTATAAAAGATTTTTTTTTATTAAAACATAATCTTTTTATACAATGAAAAGGCTCGAGCACAATACGAGAGGGTAATGCACTGTCTAAAAAAATGTCGCAGAAGCTCCGGTTTCTTACTTTAAAAAAATTAAAATTACAAATTTGTGTAATTTCTATATCTTCTATCCTGAAATGAAGTGAATAGTAAAATGTAGAGGTGGACATAACTGCCGTAATTTGCATAAGAAACTTAGTGCGAAAGAGAGAAAAAAAAATCTATGCAAAAGTCCATACAACATTTTTTGTCTCTTTCACACTAAGTTTCTTATGCAAATTAGGGCAGTAAAGCGAATCATAATGATCAACAATGATCAATTATCAACGAAAATTGTGACATCTATTATCCTTGCAACGTCGATATTATAAACTAAAGATAATCTGCTCCAAATGTCAGAGTATACTCTGCTTCAAATATCAAAGGTATAGAATGTGCTGCCATCTGTTTTCGTAAAGAAATCGTTTCAATTAAAAACTTCAATTCGTTTTACATATTCAAGTAGTGCTTACCCCCCAGGAAAATACCTAAATATATATATAAATATATATCCTCGTTTTTATGAAATCAATTTAACATTTTCCAAATTTTCGTCGTCAGTTCACCTTTGTGTCTTAAGAATAATATTAAAACATCGTTATTAAATTGAAATATTTGCTTTTTAAATGAAAAAAAATTCTTTTCTAAATGAAATGAAAAATAAATTAAAACTAAAAATAAATTTCTAATTAAATATTTTTATTATTTTCCTCTATGAATACTGGAGAATATCGCAGAGAGCTGACAAAGTGTTCCTTTTTTAATTACAGCCTATTCAAATTACTTCGATGTATGTCGAAACACCTTTTTTGAATGTTAATGTTGATCATGTTTGACTAGCTTTGCACGCGTTTATTCTCGTTTCAAGTCCTAATAAAAGTTCATTTGAACATATCGTTTTTCACAAACTTGTATAATGCGAATTTAATGAGATTTTTGTGAACATATTAGATGTTAAACATACACATGACTTACACTACCTCCCTGTCACCCTTCCCTGAATTTCGTTATTTGATTTAAATTTTGAATTCTGTGCAAATATCTAGGAAAGAAAACATTCAAATAAAATATTGGCTCAACAATATTTAACTTTCTGAATGATACAACTGAACTTTGTGAAAGAGTTTCCGCTCCGATGTAATGTTGAAATTAAAATTAAAAACTTTGTTTTTTAACTTTAACGCAATTAGTGCTATTATTCACATAAACGACCAAAACGAGTAATTGCTCAGCGGATTAATGACAGTTCTGACAAAGCTACGTTGAAACGTAAAACATGTTTAACAGCTCATGGCTCTTATTTACCACAATGTTTCACTGAACCTGTAGTACTTTCAACCCGTGAACAACTTCCATCAACAGCACACGTGTACAAGTAAAACTCAACTGAAGTGCTGTTGCATTTTCGAATAAAAAAGCTTTTCCTCCTGCTAGCGAAATGAGTATGTACATAGGTGAAATATTTGGTCGCCATGCGCATAGCGAATAGCGTATCAAAGCCGAATGGTTGATAAACGTTGTGATAAAAGGAAATTCAAGAATACGAATTTTGTTTCTTTAAACATGTTGTTTAGATTGAAATTTATGCCTCCAAACAAAAAGAATCACGTGAATAATTCAAAAATGTACATCGGGATCCATATTTTTTTGTTTGTTTTGTATTGGAGCAAATCTCATATGAGACATACGTTGCAATTCTATCAATTCGGTCGCATTTGGTTGAAGCGTTTGTAGAATTGTACGTACCTAGTGAGTCTAATCTAGAACGAAGTTTCTGATCACCAGTAAATTTTTTCAGCGACACTACCACTAAAATTACAGCAAATGCCATAATAGAAGATAAACTTAAAAAACAAAGTTCGTACACTTACCAAAATTTAAATAAGAACTATGTGAACTTTGTAAACTTTGTACTTCTGCGCAGTTTTTCGCGGTGTTAAACATTAAAACTGCGCAGAAGTACAAAGTTTATGAAGTTTTTATTTAAATTTTGGTCAGTGTAGGGGGAAAATAATGCAGAATTTTAGTCAAAAAACAAGTAAACCTACATTCTTTGAATGTTTTTGTTTAATTTAAGTTTTTCTTTTTGCCATCTCGAAACCCTTGTTAAGCAATTTTTTATTTTCTCCCCTTGTCATGAAAATAACTATTGCAGTTGTTATACAGAATGACAAGTTAGTAAGAAAAAAGTGTTGCCGTTTCTTTTTCATCTTTTTATTTTTTGCTATGTGATTCGCCATCGTGTAAATTACAACGGGTATCTAGCTTACAGCTGGTCAATTAGTTAAGCTTATTCAATTTTAAATCTTCAGTCTAAAATAGAGTTTTTTATGCTCTTAGGACCTACAACAACGCAAACAGCATGTTTCACCAGATCCCTATCTGTTGCAACTATTAAATAAGAGAAATGAATTGGAATGAATAATAATGTTGATACTTTATTCGAAAATCTGTGCTTTGTAACAGTTTGAAAATAATGTGGCATGTTGAATTTCTGCTTTAGTTAAATGGAACTTGTAACATGGTTACTGAGTAAATAGAAATTTGGTTGCATGGTCGAATTTCAATAAAATATATTTTAATCTCGTAGTTTATTGGCAGATATCTCATGGAATAAACAAATATTTGTCTAGACGTTATATTTTCGATAACAAGTGAACATTGAGCTGAGTGTAATGCTAAAAATAGTAGAAAAATTGCCATGTACAAAAAAGACCTAATCCCCTGACAGTCAAAATGTATCACACTCTCCAAATACATATTTGAGCTCGTCAACACGTTGATATGTGATATGAGTCGTTTAAAAGCTTTTAAATGGATTACTCTCCTGCATTAGAAAATCAGAATGCAGAAGTCATTAACCACTTTATTATTAGGTGAAAAATTACCAACAAAAAACGTTTCATGTGTGTTAAAGCTGGGGTCAGCTCAAAAGAACGTAGAGGAAATTGTGGGGATCCTATTGGTGGATAGAAATAGATCCTAACTCCGGGGTTCAAAACCGATTAATTACAAACATTGTTAAAATCAGAAAAATTATGAAGCTCTTACATGACAACCCAATTAACCAAATTCTTCCGCGGAAAGCCGTTCAGACATTGAACAAAAGAAGCTTTTAAAGGCCTTCATTATTCTTTCTCCGAACGAATTTCCGCGGAAAAATTTGGTTTATTGGGCAAGGGGCTAACGGCTGATTTAGACCCAGGTGGTGAACAAATCAGAGGCAGCAGCAAAGGAGTTCGTGGTCTAAATCAGTCGTTTCAGCTTCGTGTTATGTATACTATTTTATGCGCTGACGGACAACAAGTGTGGAATAAAGTAGGGAAATAATTGACAGGTGGGAATTAAAGTAGGAAAAAAATAAATTTAAAAATTGAGCCTAAAAATGAGTTACATTCTGTAAGGAAGTCTGGCATTTTTTGTCTGTCTGCGAATTTTTGTAAATAATTTTTTCATTCCTAGGACGGAAAACTGCTGTTTTCCGTCCTATTTTAAAACAGAAAAGCAGTTTTCTGAACCCTCGTAACGAAACTCGGAAAAATATATGTTTTTGACTAGTGTGAACCTGACACTCGTCAAAAACATTATATTTCTCCTAGTTACGTAAATAACTATTTTATGCCTCGGGGCCAAAATCGAAGGAAATTTTATAAATTTCTCTCGTTTTTGGACCTCTGCATGAAAAATATTTTGTGTATCTGTTTTGGACGACTCATTTTAGGCACTTTCGAATGTAAACCTCGCTCTGCTCGGTCTACAACACGCGAAATTGCCTAAAATCAGTCGTCAAAAACAGACACACAAATAACTATTTCAGTGAAAAAATAAATCATTTGTCTTTTTAAATGTCGATTAAGCATACAAAGAATATTTTTTGAGTGCGAGCAAAACTGTTTTAACCGAAAGTTTCGCACTAGTACGATTTTAGTACAACACCGATATCGAAAAGACGCAATAAAGAATCTGCTCCAGCTAAATGCCACAGTAAACAAATTTTGATGTTTATGTTCGCAACTCCTTCACTCTTAGATATGGAAAATTGCATTTGAGTATGGTAATAAAAACAAAATTATTTTGTCGTACGGATGTTTGCTGTTATGTGTGCCATAAAATAAATTATTCAAATTTACGGTTTGACTCTGCTTTTAGTCGCTTTATGACATAGCCAGGTAGAGTTATGTTGTTCCGCGAATGTACTAATGCAATTATTCCATTCATTATCTTTCCAACAATTAGCACAAACGTTAACGACTGAATGTGAGTAAACAAATGCATGATACTAGATATAGCTTTCTATCGAAACGGAATTGGAGTGTAAAATAAGCATCCACCTAGATTCAATGATTAAATTTCTAGCTAACACCCACCTGCTGAGCTTATAAATATTTTGTGATTATAACTCAAAAGGTTGAAATATCTATTCGGTTGGAAACTCTAAAGAGATTCTTGGAAGCCTCACAACCACTCACTACTCTGCCGTAATTTTCATAAGAAAAACGTCTAACAAATAAAACGAAAGAATTGTTCTGTTTTATTTGTGGGAGTGTTTCTTATGAAAGTTAAGGCGGTACTGACAAAACTGCTGTCATCAGAATACAACGATGATTCGATTTCAATCCAATTCATTCCTCATGCGATGACACACAATAACGAAGTTTCATTTCCGTATTTATGTGTCTGAGGTGTAGAATGTGGAATGAATTGGATTGACATCGCAAAAAAGTGCTGAACTTATACTTTCTTACCTGTATTCCTGTATTACCTGTTAATGCTCCATGTGTAACCTGTCTAGACTAGTTAATTTAATTTTTAGTCAATTCCAAATATTGTCAAAGTTTAATTTTGCAGCAATTATGCTTAACGTTTTAAAATATTTTCATATGAAAATTTCGTTTAAATGAACCAGCTCTTTGTTTTCCCGCAAAAATGTTCATGGTTTAGTCTCATGATCCTCTTTTAACAGCGAGAGTGTATAAAGGAATGAATCAAATTTTTCACATTGTGAAATAAGCTTAAAACTAAGACTAGCAACGTGGAAGTAACAGTACCCGACCCATATGAGTTGCAACCAGCTCTCTAACTTGCGATGGGATTATCGATCATCGGTTGACATAATTGAGTATCGAGTCAATCGGAAGAAGGTGCATAATCCGCTGTTGGTTTCTTCGTATCAAAAGTCGTCTATTGTTGCACTTAGATGACTGATTCGTACCTGAAACTCGTTAACATTTGAGGCGTTTGTAAATCTACATTTAATACATTTTCGTGAAAAAAAATGCGAAAATTGTTATCATCAAATACAAATAAACTTTTTTAATTTAAATCTAATTTCAAGAACTTTGTCATCGGTCGGCAGAAAAGGATTGAAAACAAATATCCCATAGGAATTGTAAAATGAATGACGTGATGGAAAGGTAGACGAACGGGAAAATTACTTTATCAAAAGATATGAAGATGTGTAATGCGTAAATGTATAAATGCTTTGTTTGGTCTCTAAAGGATGAGTTTTTCTTCGTAACTTTTTCTCGGAACGGAAAATGATTTACTTTGAAAAAATGTTTATGGTTTCTTTGAGCGAAAAGAAAAACATTTTTTTATATGTTAATGAATTTTCACAGTGCGTATCCATTTGAAATGCGTATTAGATATTGATTCCTTTGTCTTAATAGACAAAGATGGTACGGTCGCCCTTCTGTATATACATCCGTTAATTCAAGTTTTTCATGATTTAATGACGTCTACGATTACTCAGGGAGACAAAATTCCTCTGAACTTATAATTCCTAAGGAGTATGGTTGGGTTAGCGTCGCTAAACACTTGCGTCGCTGCTAGCGCCGCTAAAATTCAAGACTGCCCGCTAGTAGCGATTAGCGCTCGCTAAAATCCGATTAGCGAATATTTTTCGCTAATCGCTAATGGATTCGCTAAAATATGGAGCTGTTCATCACAAGTCATCCTTCTATTTTCGACCGAATGCCAGTTTTTCAAAAATTTTTGGTGTTTTTTCTATTCCAGATTTTGGATTATTAGCGAAAAATTAGCGACCGCTAGTAGCGGCCGCTACTGGCGCGCTAGTTTCTTTTAGACTAGCGAATCAGTTAGCGACGCTAGTATTTTTTGAACCTAGCGTTAGCGTTAGCGTCGCTAAAAAAATGACTAGCGAGCACAACCTTGCTAAGGAGATATACGATGATTCTTCTGCCACTGCCTTAGGTATTTTCAACTCTACAATAGCTCAATGAACGGTTGGTTGTAGAAATAAATGATCAGAGTCTTTAGGTTTCTCAACTCCTAACGTATCTGCTCTTCTAGTGAAGAAATCGTAAAAAATAAATGAACAAGAACCCACTATTCCTTTTGAAAGTTCCAGCTGTACAATCTTTCATAAAATGTAAAAGAATCACTTTCCACTTCCTTTCAACATTTTCTTCTACAACACAATTTATTTACAAATGCAAATAACTTTCTTTCGATTGTAAATTAGATTTCCATTTCAAAATAGTCAAATCTTCTCGTTCTGGGTGCTGCAAACACCAATGCATATCCCTTTTAGGTTGTGCTTTTCCTTCCTTCGTGTGCTATGAGTTCTCTCTTAGAAATCTAAACTGTATTTGTACTTTGACCGACATTTTGGTACTTATGTAAACAACTTTAGTTTAATTAAGGCTATTGTAATCTCTCAATAAGACTATGAGTTATGGCTTTTAACGACTGCATGTTCTAGGTTCTGTTCTACCCTTGAAAATAAACATTTTGTTGTTTTTAACATTCATTACTTTCTCTAAGCAAATTTTGCAATTCTCCAAAGTTGAAAATTGTTTTTCCTCGGAATTTTAGAACAAATGCAATATTTTGTTAACTTCTTTCTTGTTTTTTATGAGAGGGGTGTCAAAAAAATAACCATATGACCATTTTTTGAGGCCACGTTCCACATGGCGAATATTTTCCTCATTTTCGTGCTTCAATATTTGGGTTCTTTTTATATTATCAACATGATTATGAGAGATACAGAACAATACCTATCCTTTGCTACACTTTGCCAACTTCTTATTCCCAGCGCCCAAAGATCTGAATCGACGCCATCTATCCATGGCATTTTCGGGTGACCCACTATCCTTCGCCCTTCTGGATCGTTTCGGAATAGCATTGAGGGGGCTCTGTTTCTATCCATACGTGCTAAATGCCCCGCCCACTTCAATCGTTGGACTTTCACCACTGCCACTATATCAGGTTCGCCAAAATCACGTTTTATTTCAAAATTGTATCGTTGCCGCCATCTTTCTCCTTCGCGCATCGCTCCAAAGATTGTACGTAGTACTTTATTTCTTCATCGCCCAAGATTCGCATCCATAGAATAGAACTGGGCGAATGAGCGTTTTGTAAACATGGCACTTCGTTTTTTTCGATATCAATTTTGAGCGTAAATGTTTTATTATGCCGTAATAGCATCTGCTTGGCGCCATGATACGTCTTTGTATTTCTGGTGTATTATCGCCATCTGGACGTGTCAGTGCTCCAAGATAGATGAATTCATCAACTACCTCTAAGTTGTACCCTCCAATGCTTATCACGCCTCCTTGTTGATTGGCTACCGAATTTAGCTCGGTCTTTATATACTTGGTTTTCGATTCGTTGATTTTCAAACCCTTTCTTTCCTCTGCCTGTGTACGACTGACAAGATCCAAATCGTCTGCAAAACCCAGAACTTGGACCGTTCTATTCGCCGGGTCTTGTTGGTTTGGATTCCAGCACGCCTCATCGCAATTTCCAAAGCCAAATTGAAGAGTATGCAAGACATACATCGCCCTGCTTCAACCCTTCCATTAAAGCGAAAACATCAGACATGTCATTTTGTACCTTAACCCGACATTTGGTTCCATCCAATGTCAGTTTCACAAGTCGAATAAATTTTGTTTCAAAGCTCAGCTCTTTCATCGCAACATACAATGGTCCGATCGTATGCTTGTTTGAAGTCGATGACAAGGTGGTATGTCCGGACTTGAGACTCTCTGCCCTTCTGCAGAATTAGTGATGTATTATCGACATTTCATTTTGTTTTCGTAAAGCTTGTAGTACAGGAAGAGGATCATAAGATTGTGCAGCGTTTCGTTTTAACTCTTTTCGGTTTTACATGAGAAAAATACAAGCGAATACGTGAAAAGAGCGATAAAAGAGAAATGAAAGAGGTGCACAAGCTTATGATCCCTTCCTGTATGTTGATTTGCAAAGATTGTTATTAAAAGCGTGAGTGGAAGGTACATTTTTCAAAAAAAGAACATTCTCGGAACGAAGCGTTGTTATTTATGTATTTCAGGAACAAAGTGCACAATTTTGTATACATTACGCCAAGATGTAATTAAAAATATATACTTTATCCTGTCATTACCATTAACTTCTAAGAAGTGCAAAATTTTATACACTTATGGAAAGTAAAAGCGAATAAGTCTTTAATCACGACGTTAATTGTCGAAAGCGTATTATAAATAATTACAAAACGTAACCAAAGACCCGTACGTATCAGAATAGATGCGACAAACAGAATAGATGTGGCAAAGTGACTCGAACGTACCTAAATATACAAATAAGCAAACAATCCAACGTTTTCTGTCCTTTTATAACTGTTATCTAAAATTTTATTGTCTACAACTTTGTCCTTGGAAGCAACTTTCTACCTCTCATAGTTCTGGAGATCTGGGTCATCCTGCCCAATTATTGAAGTGGCCATATACCAGGATTGGGCCATATTTCCCAAAACCCTGAAACACGTGTTCGCTTAAATTTAATTCTCTACAACTTTACCTTTGGTACCAGCTTTCTAGCTCTCACAGTTCTGAAGATCCTGGTCATCCTGCCCAATTATGGAAGTGGCCATATACCAGGATTGGTCCATATTTCCCCAAAACCCTGAAACACGTGTTCGCTTAAATTTCATTCTCTATAACTTTGCCTTTGAAGGTAAATCTCTGTATTGCGTATTTAAGCAAATACTGAAAAAAACTATCTCTTATCATTTTGGGCAGAGAAATTTATTTTCGCCCATTCCATGGCTCCCAGTGCTCAGACCCCTGACCCGATTCCAACAAAAAAAAATCCCCAGTTTTTTGGCATCAAATGTTTTCATTTGACACCAAATTGAGCAATTTCCGTGCTTTACTTGCTGAGATATTTGCGAAAAAGTTTCACCGACCCTCGAAAAACCATGTTTTTGGTCACTTCTTCGACCATATCTCCGGAACCACTTGATCGATTTTGCTCATCTTCGAACTTGAATCATGGGAGGCATGTACCTTTCAGGGAAAAAAATTAGGCTGATCGGTTGAGCCGTTTGGAAAAAAAAGTGGAGACGGACATTTTTTTTATTGTTGATTTGTCATCTCTAGACGATAATAGATGCATCCCCCCCACTCCCACCTCGATCTACCCCATGTTACAATAAAATTGTTTGTAGTAAACGTATAGGACCTCTTGTACTTCGTATGGCTCCAATAAATTTTTGCGTTCCGAAGCTGTAAGCGTCATCCAAATTGATATCAGTTGTTTTGGAAGAAGAGACGAGGAATTGCGTCACGTTTCCCTTTTCAAAAAGGGTTTTTGTTGTGATTCGCATTACCGGCATACCGCATAATTGTGGGCCGTCTGTATTTGGATTTAGTACTTCTGCCAATTTGTTCATTTCGTTCGAATTTCGAAAAAAAATTGCGTATTGTTTTTACAGCGTGCAGTGATAGGGGCTTCATGAACACAATATTTTAAACGTGTTTCATTTCATTTGAATTGGCAGATAAGTTATAAAAGTTTTAAAAAAACTGTGACCAGTAGTTTATTGACATTTATTTTTCAATAACATCGAAAGACACGTTGAATTTTGCCAGAGACAGACGGTCAGTTTGTGTGTTTGAAAATTATTGTGTCCCACATGTGAATCAACTTAAATTATTCTTGAAAACTCTGACGCATTAAGTGGACATTATGCATGTATAGATGCCAAGAAGTATAGAATATAAAACAGAACGAATTTATTTATCGTGTCGTGTCATTTTTTCAAACCAGTCTGAAGTATACGGAGCTTACGCAAAAGTTTGTGTGAAATCTTTTTTCTTGGAAAATGTTACTCATTTCTCTGTTTATTTTACATTTGCAAATATTTACTGTGACGTTTATAAGCAGTCGAATTTGTATCCCGAATTTGGTAAGTTTTTTGTGCACAGACACAGACACCTCATCTTACATTTTCTTGCACGATCATCATTTGAGCTAAAGGGACTGAAGACATTACAATAACTCAATATTTTTTACAATGAACAGCGAAATTAAGAATGAATTATCGCGTTTTTCGTAAAAGTTTGTTCTTTTGATTTACACAGAACACTATAATTTTTCTCTCTTCAGACTCGAACGAAGAATGTCTTTTTGAGTTTTGTAATTATTTTTAAAGTAGAGTTACAAAAATATTCTCAAGATTTTATTGTCTCAGAAAATGAGTCAAACAACCATTGTACAGCTAGTATTGTTACGCATTTATGGGTGAAAAAATATAACTATAATGAATCAAGCTTTGGCTAGCACTCTCCATCCTCCAAAATTAATTATACTTTTTAGACGCGTACGAAAAACGTTTCTTATGCGTTTACCACGCATTTGTAATCAGTCCAATTTGTGTTTGGGGTGTTGGTAGATTTTTCGTTTTGTGGTCTGGAGGTATGGATTCTGATGTGGTGCGTTGCTTCGGACGAGCGCTACAATATTGACTTTATGCAACGCCGTTGTGAAAAGTGAACTTTTTCATGCATCGTTTCGGTGACGTTAGAACGGTCGTTTTATAACTGGTTTTACTTTTTATCACTAGTGACAAAAAGTAACTTTTTATCACTCATTTGGGTGATAAGAAGTTACTTTTTGTCCTTAGTGATAAAAAGTAACTTTGTGTCACTAGTGATTATTTTTATTCAAAAGTTCACGTTTCACAAGTTGTTGCACAAAGTCTTGTATGAAACACGTTGCGAAATTTCGAACTAGTTGCATAAATAACTATTTCGATAATTTTCAATGCGCGCGGTAGAAAATTGTTTTTTTCGTAGACTGCGAAACCATATACAGCATAGGGGTTATCCACTTAATTTTTTTTGTACAGGCTGATGGAATTTTTGAAATTAAAATGTAATTTCTGGAATTATTGGAATTTTAGTAGAATTTTTGGAATCTCCGGAATTTCGATGAAATTTTGGGAGTTTCGATGGGATTTTTGGAATTTAGGTGGAATTTTTGAAATTTCTTTGGAATTTTTGGAATTTCGAAGGAATTTTTGTGGAATTTTTTTATGGAATTGGAATTTTTGGTACAACTTTTTGCTTACCGCCCCCCCCCTGCGACGTACCCGCCGGCAGGAAAATATTTCACAACTTTTTTGGCTCCCGCTCGTAAACGGCTCCATAACTTTTATTGAATTTTTGCAGGGACTTTCGACTGGACCATTCTACGCCATATGAGATTTTAAAAAATGGAGGGTAACGACCTCGTTTGGGCGCTAAGGCTCTTAGAATGCGCCATATAAAGCCCATATGTATGTGTTTGTGTGTGTAATGTGTGGTAGCCATTTTGTATGAGACAAAGGTTGGGTGTTCGAGAAAAATGTTTGGTGTCAAATGGAAAGTTTTTGGGTTGGGTGTGTGGTGTATACGTGAGAGTGTATTAGTTGTGACGGAAAAAATTTTCCCACTACTTGCGACGAAAAGTTGCTTTTCGCGGTATGTGCGTCAACGCACTCTCACTATTACAGAATAATTTCTTTCAAAATACCCCATGTGTACTTTTCTCATGACAGGATATGTTATAGAAGCAGTTGTGAGGATCATTTTGGGCGATGAAACTAGTAGCCGCCGCGCTTCGGTATGGCGGTGGCGGCGGGTAAAAAAAAGTATTTATATGTTGTAGAGGAAGTTGTGTGGATCATTTTCGCCCATGGGAACAGTAGCCGCCGCTCTTCGGTTTGGCAGCGGCGGCGGTTGAAAAAAAGTTTTATGTGTAATACTTCGAAAAAACTGATATCGCAACAAAAACCCCTTTTTAACGGGATATGTGACGCAAGTCCTCGTCCCTTCTTCCAAAACAAGTTGTTTTAATTGGGGTGACGCAAAAAATTCTTTCGAAATATTTTCACTTTTGATATTTGTAATCCAAAAACACTTACGCTAAATAAATAAATATTAAAAACATATCGTATCGTATGTATCAGAATATATACGGCAAACAGAGATGATGTTACGAAGAGAAAGCACAAAATTGACTCCCAAATATAGGAAAATGTTCTACTCAATTTTCTCTACAACATAGAAAAAACCATTTTTTGGGCTAGGGTCGACCTTAGTACCGACCTAGGGCCCTAAGTAGAGGCCTCGGACACACAATTCCATAGCCAAAAATGTTTCCCTCATTTTCCTCTGCAACATAACAAAAAAATTTGTTTTTTGGTTAGGGCCGACCTTAGGACCGATATGGCCCACTTGAGCCCTAAGCACAGGCAAAAGTTTTTTTATAAACTGTCGGTCATGCCTAGATCTTTCAAACAAAAAAAAATTTTGAAAATCGGAAAAAATTTACTCGAGGTATGTACAAAAAACAGCTCTAGCAGAGACTTGTTTTTAGTGCCTCAAGCTAAGTCCAAGGGGTCAAAGGACTCAAATTCAAAAAAATTTCTTTCATAAATTGTCGGCTATGCTCAGGTCTTTCAAACAAAAAAATTATGAAAATCAGAAAAGATTTACTCTAGTTATGTACAAAAGACCAAAAATCACTTAAACGGCCCTAGCTTGGTGGCCCTTAGGCCGACAGTGCCCAGATTCAATCCCATAAAAGATTTTTCGATTTCCTTTCAGGAAAAAAGAGTTTTTGAAAATCGGTTGAGTTTTACTCGAGTTATCGTGTTGACGGACGGACATTTTTTTTTATTGCTAATTCGTCATCTAAGGACCATGATCGGTGCTCCCCCTACTCCCGGGTCGAAATTCGACTGGTTACAAACGTCGTGGTAAACGCATAAGACCCCTTTTCGAAGCATTTCGTTCTTCGTACGAGTCTAAAAATGCATCACAAATACCGGACCCCCCAATGTTATAGTTTTTCTGCTCTTTCAAATTTCACACACGAAAAATGTACGGGTAGCCAAATTTTTGCGTATGAAATTTGAAAGACCAGAAAAAATCTAACATTGGGGGGTCCGGCATTTGTGACGCAGATTTTAATCAAATGTAAAAATATTTCACAAGATTTTTTTTGTTCCGAAGATTTAAGTGTCACCCAAATTGATATCAGTTGTTTTGGAAGAAGGGACGAGGACTTACGTCACATTTCCCTTTTAAAAGAGGTTTTTGTTTTGATTCAGTATGGGCGTAATTAATAATTTAGCGAAATTCATTACAATCACCTTCACGTATGCGGGGGGTCCGCAAAGTCTCTGTTTAAAAATTGAAATAAATTTTTCACTATTTTCACGATTCACGTTTTCGAGATTAATGCGCATACATCATTACTTATCACTTTTACGACAAATTTTTGCTTTGAATGAACAAAAGGAAAATAATGGTTTTCCATCATATATTCTGGCTGCGCTGCGGCTAGTAAATCTCGCATCGTATACGGAATCGTGAACATTACAAGCGCATAAAGGAAAAACGCTTAGACATAAATAATCCACCGGACCAAAGATTTTATTTTATTTTGATTAGATTCATTATTGTCTACCTATAAAAAGGTTAATTGCGCATCGCTGACCACGTAAAAATCCCTAAATATCTCAAAGGAGAAATTAAGCTTTAGAAATCATTCTTAGAATTCGTAATTTGAGGGTCAATTTTCACAAAGTTGGTTTGGTTTGATGAGAGTTCTCGATGGAAACCTTTTCTCTAAAAATGTCGATGAGATATTTGCGGTTTACGAAGTTAATAAAAAAAAAACATTTGAAAAATTAAACGGCTATGAGTTAGAGCTTAAGAAGGAAAATCAAATAAGAAAAAAAAACTTTTTTTTTTCATGTAAAAATCCAAACGGAATGACTTAACGTTAAATGTTACAAAGCAAAAAACCAAACGTCCGGAAAATATAGAAGAAAAAGAACAAAGAAACTTTATTTTACAACAAAACTAGTGAAAACTCAATAAAAGCACAGAGAAATTTGTCACGGCACGTGTAAAAACAATTTATATTGGACAGATTGTCGTCGAGTCAATGTCAGTTATGTGAAAAAATTTTTTAGCTGAATAAATAAAAGGCTAGTCGCAGAATAGTCAAGGGATTTACTAGAAAATGAGTTAGGTTTTGTCCATTAATCTTGTCTGGTGAATTTGAGCTCGTCTCTTATGATTTAGGCAAAAAAAATACGTCCAAAAAACTTTTTTTCATTGCATTAACATATGAAAATTGTCATTTATAATACCAATATTTTTATGTGATTTCGTTGTGAAAATTTACATTTTGGTTGCGAAAAGAGATATTTTATGAAGCTGGAAAAGCAGTCGACGTCGTACGGGTCGAAAAAGCGATTCTTAATCAAAACCGGGAAAGTCGACAGAAATTATTATACGTAAGATCAAGATACTTGAGATTTCTTGCTAAAAAACGATCGAGATGATGCTGAATGAAGCTTACTGAAAGCCTCATTTCGGCCCTGTATTTTTTAAAATAAGAGAAAGCGAGAAACAGCTGTCAAAATTTTCATCTGATTAACGGGATGAAAATATTATTTTGAGTATCGAGGATGGGTGATTTTTTCTCTAGGTATTGCAATACAAATTTCCAATTTGTAGCGTCTGCCAACATTACGAAACGAGAGAATTATAAGAATTATTCATTTCGCTTCTTCGTGACGTACATTTTACTCGCGAAGCAATGCAGATCAGTAAAATTCATGTGAGAAAGGCGGGAGAGAATTGAAAAAGCATTAACCAATAGAATCACTTGCTCGCAAACTTTCGATGTACATTCAGAGCTGAACTTTTTGGATATTTAGCACCGACACCCAACTCGCACTCAGAAATTGTCTGCACTGCAGCGCTTCGAGTTATAGTGGTATTAGCGATGAAACATATTTTGTTTGCGATGAGCGGCCGTCATATAAAATGTCAAAAGTCGTTATAACCTCAACAGTATTACACATTGTCTGCGACGTTTTTTTATTAATTTGCAAAACCGAAACATACTTATTCGAATTACACAATTTTAATACTTAAAAATCAGGCAAGAAACCACGGGAACACCGTTTTACGTTCGAGGAAAAATGCATGGCGTTTGCAATATACAAACAGAGCGCCAAGTGTTAACGATTTATATCGGTATCGTTACATTTATAACACAACATATTTTTCGGTCAAAAATATGATATTCAATGTAACCACAAAAAATATTAATCAAAAAATTTATTAACAAATATTCTCTTCTTCTGAAACGGCACCTCGATCCTAAATGTCATTAACGTCAATGTTCTAATAAGAAAAAAGAGACAACAACAATTTAAAGAAGAGAACGAGTATATAAAGAATGACAATAAATTTTTACACTGAGCTGGGTATCGGTGATATTTAGCCCTAGTTTGCACTTAAAAAAATATCACTCCGCTTTGAAACTGTGGTATTTTAAGTCCCATGTAATGGGCAAGTCAAGTTAATGATGAGATTATCCCCTCGCAAAATATCTAAAAAGCATTTTCTGGAAGCCACGATCTTTTGATTATTACATGGGACTCAAACTTAACATCTAAATTTGAGAAACACCCTAATATGCATCTGCGGGAAAAATATTTATTACTCGGGGAATTACATTCCTCACCTTTTACTCGGGACGCAAACCTCCCCCTCGAAGATAATAATTATTACGCATCTGCGGGAAAGTTTATTTATCTTCGAGGAGGAAGCTTGTATCCCGAGCCGAAGGCAAGGGATGTAATCCTCCGAGAGGATAAATAAATTATCCTGCAGAAACGTAAAAGTTTTTATGCACCGAAGCAAGAAATCAACAAAACAGTAATTTATGACTTATCTCCCCAGACAGCCACTGAGGTGTACATGTACCTCTTGTTATTTTGACGAGAAGGCGAGATTCGTCATGCCCACAAGTCAAGATAACGGCTCTAGGATCGATTGTCCCCAGTCAAAATATCCCCGGACAAAGATGTGATGTCCACTCAGCAATGGTGAATATAGGAAGGCATTATTAATTAGATATTATATTGTGTGTTGAAGGGCTCTGCCCCCTCACCCCTGTTCCTGCGGCGGGCTTTTGCAAGCTTTGCAGGCAGCCTTACGTAAATGGGGCGCTACCTCAAACCCCGCTAGGGGCTCCGCCTCTTAGACCCCGCAAGGAAGGATATTCCCCCCTTGACCCCCTTTTCGGGGGCTACCGCCCCTCGACCCCGCTTTTTTGTTTTTGGTTGTTTATTTCAGGCCTGCGGCGATAAGTACATTTCACATTGAATATTCTTAATTTTTTGAGTGTGGATATTTTGTCCTTTTTTTTTTAATGGAAAAATTGTGGTTATTATGTCCGGTTATTTTGTCTGAGGATATTTTGTCCACGGGGATATCTTTTTTTTTTGACATTCGGTCCTAACCCCCAAGATAACAATTTTAGCAAGAGTTGCATACAATATTTTATCTACCGAGAACAGATTTATCGAGATAAATGAAAATGGTCTAGACGGATAAATGCGACATTACTGTTCAAGGTAGATAAAAAACAATTCCCCGCAGGTGCATAATATACTATTAACTCAAGTAACGGTGATGTAATTGTGGTTCAACAAATCATTAGAAATGTTGTTAAGATCAATGCTTTACTCGTTATGTTTTCGGTCTAAGAAATTTTGGAAATGTTATGCGTATTTCTGATGTCGTTTATGATAACAGCGCTGAAATTGTGAAAAAAATACGATGATATGGAACCATTCCCTAGCATGAATTTGTGCATCTAGCTGAATATCGCATGTCGAGTGTTGTGCCAATATGATATACCAACATCGAGGAATGATCGACATTATGCGAGAAGTAATATCAACAATTCATATGAACAACAGTACAACCAGGTCTGTTACAAAACAATGAGGTGCAGTCTCTTGTTTGTGTGTATTGTATACTCTATACTTTGTATACTCTTCGTTGATTTGTGATTTACTGATAAATTTTTATTTGGTATGTAGAGATTAGGTGTCGTGTCCTGCCTCGATTTGTCCTTTTTACGTTAGTTTCCTTACTAGACCCGTGCACCAGCACCAGCCGCGCTGATCGCCGCCGAAAAAAATGCGCCGCCGCCGACAAAATTTAAAAAATGGGCCTGCCGTTCGCACTGCCGCAATTTCAAATTAGGTGCGCCGCCGCCAGACGCCGGTCATTTTTATCGGCGCAAAATTTTAAACAAACAATTAGTTTGTGAAAGTTTCTAACAATAAATATCTGAGGACAGTATAAGATAAAATTTTCGATGATGTGGAATCGAGGGAAAATTACGAAGCCAGAATGACCCATTTTTTCGGAGAATAGTTTTGTCGCAAGCTAGAGCAAGGATCAGAATTCGTAACAATCTCTCTAAAATTTTTGAAACCCTGGAAGGATTGATACAGGGCGACGGACTGGTAGCTATATTCTTAAGCATTGTTCTCGAGAAAGTGATGCGAGTGAGTAACATGTAAACCAACGTACGACTTTCAGAAAGTTGAGTCAGTCAGCCACGACAAAGTTCTCATTCGAGGTGTCGTTGGAAAGTTACTGAACGTAGCTTTTCGGGAAAAATTGTTTCATAACGTTTTAGGCAACCATGTGAAAGTAGGGCTGAAATGGCTAAAAAGTTGCAAAAATCAGCCAATAAATCCTACTCTAGAGGGGTCATTAAATTGAGCGCGAAACGAATCGCATCGCGTAAGGTTTGTGTGAAAGCTGAACTTGACAAAAGGCAATGAACGTGCCTCTTTCCAAGAAGAATATTTGTATGCGGTGTTATCGGCTGTGTGAGAGTTAGTGTTTGTTCACGTTTTTTCTTATTGATTTTAATTTTTCGGCTTAGCCGATATGAGCCGCCGCCGCCGATTACAAATTTGACGTGAGCCGAAGTCAGTCGCCAACCGATTATCCTCAGCTGGTCTTAGCCGCCGTCGACACTTTGAAAATTTGCTTACGCCGCCGCCGACAGTTTTTGACCGGCGCACGGGTCTATTTCTTACAGTCCAAGTAAATATGCAAAAATTATTGTTTTATTGAGCGAGTATCCTAACAGCCCTACTTTTATTTCGTATCGTAGAGAAACTCGTCCAAATTCAAGCGGTTCATGTGGCTAAATTGTCAATGTATCCCACATACCAAATAAAAACATATTGTGGCCGATAACAGATGACGTCATGTTGATTTAACGATTGATTGAAATCCAATTTATCACATAAAATTGCCAGAACTATCAATATATTTTGAGGTTCCACCTTAAGTGTGACGTCATTTGTCCAAGGCAAAAATCACCAAAGCGCTTTATGACATTTAACTCGCGTTGTAAATGCTTACACGATCTGCGTGCGAAAGAAAAAAAAGCAATTGAAGCTTATTGATTTATTGGCACTGTTCAGTAAAAAATACACGATGCAGCTGTGAAAAGATTTTTTTTTAAATGTAGAATGCTCAATGAAGTGATGGCCCTAAAAATGCCCTGTAATATGTCTTTTAATCTAATGTCAGAAATTAACGTCCAGATTAATAAATTCCCTGAGAGTTTTTTGCGTGTCATGGAGCAAGATATAAAATAATAGTTGTAAAAAGCTTCATTTCTCCTTATATCCTTGAAGGAACATACGTAATGTCGATGAAAATAGTTATTTACTGTCGATCTAGGAAAGAGTGACCGAAGTTTTTTTCTTTTTGGCCACCTTATAGAAGAAAAAAACATTTTATACCTTCAAACGAATCAGAATGTTTAAAAAAAACGTTTTTTGACTTGGTGAGACAGAACAATTTTAGCCGTTTTTTGGGTCACTCTTTGTTGTGTGAAACAACAAATTTTCTAGGAAGACAGTACAAAATTTTTCATTTTTGGGCCCAGAAAATCCAAAAAATCGGTTTTGAACGAGACGTTAATGACTCATTTTCCACCCGCAAGCATGAAAATTAAACTATTCCCAATATTCTAGGAAACAATTTATTAACAGTTAACTACAGAAATGATAAGTTCATACACCTGTGCCGAGGTAGAACGCTTATGTGAATGACAGCTGGGTTCCATAGGAGAGAATTACCTACAAAATTGGGCTGGTTCTCTCCGAAGCTGTCTTTCACATAAGCGTTCTACCTCGCCACAGGTGTACCACCTCATCATTTCTCTGCAGTTAACGCAAGTACATTTTTTAATCTGCCTGGAACGATTATCTAGCACTTATCCTTCTTGGAGCTGTTCATAAATTTTGTAACGCGAAAATTAGGATTTTTTGACCCCCCCCCCCCTCCCCCGTGTCACGCAAAAAGGGTTAATTCACACCAGGGCCTATTTTTGGGAATTTTAATTCCCGAAAATTCCTGAAAATTTCCGAAAATTAACAAAAATTTCCGAAATTAATTTTTTTGAATTTTCTGGTATCTTAAGGAATTTTCGTGAATTATTATTACAGAAAATACCAAAAATAGGCCCTGATTCACACACACACACAATTTGACAAAATTTTGTTAGAGTTGTCACGCCAGCCTCATACCCTCCTCCTGCGTTACGTAATTTATGAGTGACCCCTAGGGCAAAACTGTCTATCTCGTTGTGTTTTAGGCGGATAAAACAGCGTATGTACCTCTCTCCTTGATACTTCTAGAACATTTTGGAAGGAGGTGTCTAATAAAAATGTGATCTTTCTCTTTGACTATATGGAATGTTTACTATAAAACATACAAAAGCGTCACGTTTTTCGCAATTGTAATTGTTTAAGTGTATGCGTATGTACAAAAAATGCACATTGTGCAAAAAACGTAACTTCGGAAAAAATTTTAGAAAACGTAATATTCTGATGAATATTTAATGTACACGTGGTGTTGGCTAAACGAGGCCTCTGTTTTTAACAATTTTTTTTCATGAAAATGTTCTGAGCGACGATGAAATAAGGAGTTCAGGCATTAGACTGATCCTTTGTCTTGTGCCTGAACTGCTTATTTTATCGTCGTGTCGTCCAGAACATTTTCACGGAGAAAAATTGCAACAAACAGAGGTCTGCATTTCAAGGTGAGCACCTGGTGCCAAAAAAGTTTCTATTGTTGGAGTGGTAAACGAGTAAGTTACTACGCACTCGGTTCCGGCTCGGCACCAGGCTGCTTACTTGAGAAGTATAAACAGCCTGGTGCCGAAAATCTGTTAATGTCATCATAAAGGCGGTAACGAATACTATACGTCATATTAATTTCAACTCAGCACGAGGCTGCGTACTTGAGATTTTCTATCGTAAATATAGAGGGCAGCAGCAGCCTGGTGCCGAGTTAAAATTTATCCAACGCATAGTACTTGTTGCTGCCTTCATGATGACATTAACAGATTTGCGGCACCAGGCAGCCTGGTGCCGAGCCGAAGCCGAGTGCATATCAATATACCCATTCAAACATCCAACACTGTCATATTAACTTTTTCGACACCAGGCTGCCTTCTGAAATCGTCCGGTATAACCTGACGTTAACTGGGAAACGGTCGGAACGGCTGAAGTAAAATAAAACATAATAATTGAATAAATAAATATTTTATATTTGCTGCTTAGAAAAAATGAACTTAAAATTAAAATATCACTAATTTTTCGGCATAGAAAATAAACTATATAAAAACTTAAATTCAACGTATAAAATAACATATACAGATAAAAACAAACAAAAACAATAACTTTCGTTTAACTGAAAAATCATCCGACCGACAAATTTAACGAGCATCCACATTTTATTCACCGTGTTTCAAACGTTTTCATTGAACATTTTTCAAATATTGTTCCCTTACTCAAAATAAAAATTAACCTTAAAATTCAATTTTATGATTGACTATAACATAACAAATACCGTAAAGTGTTGTTACTTCGACCGTCCGGCGAAGAATGAGTTGACTCAATGTTTTCTCTTAGTTAGTCCACATCGTCACCACTATTTTCTTAAGCTCCTTGTTAAAGCGTGCTAACAAAACCACGCACTTAATCGATGCGGTGTTCATTTCTGTACATTATGTGGAACACTACCGGGACGTTTTTCACATTTTTTACTGTTAAAAATTCAGCGAGTGTACATTTTGTGTACAAAAAATGTCCATTTGGTGTGATTCATACATTCTGCGCATTTTTTGTACATAAAATGTACACATTCACTAAATGTGCAATAGAAAAAAATGTAAAAAACGAACCGCTGCGTTGGTGTTGTAAATGTACACTAAATGAATATCATATCGATTGATTGATTGATTCGAAAAATTGTATTGTGTTTCACTAATTTCCTTGATTGTAAGCAGTTAAAGTTAGGACACACCGACCAAAGTTATAGCACTTTACGGTAACAAAAGTTCATTCATTTTTGAATAATTTCGTTTAACTTCATTTTATTGCAAATGACAATAAAAAAACGAGAAAAATGAATAAAAAAAGTTATGCGGTTGAAAAAAAAGCAATGGCAATGGAAATGTTTTTGATTTTTATTCAATTAAAAGCTTCAGGATATCAATATAACTTTTTTATGCTTTTTATTAGCAAGGTTTGAGCCAATTATAATAGAAAATAGAATATTAAAAAAAAAGGTCGAAATGTTTCGACTTAATCGATTTGATAATTAAATTTCAATGGAAGTAATGAAATACCTGATTTGGGACCAACCAAATCCTTTGAGCCACTTTTATTGGCATTCATTCGACGTGGTCCCGTTCCTCCCGATCCAGGTGTTGCTGGTTGGCCTGATATTGGTGTGCCTACTTGACCTGGCTGACCTGTGAATCACATTATGGGATGGATGAAAATTTTAGTGCGAAAGCGATGAAAGTTATTGGAACATGAGCAATGTGTGAAGTGTGTGCGTGTTATGATATTTAAGACACAATGACGTTGAGAGGAACGTCAGGTAACATAGGGTGGGGAGAGAGGTTGGATATGAAACTATCGAAAAATCTTTCTAGAGGGTGGAGGCCACAGTCAAAAATTGACAAAAAAGGTTGGCAGGATGTATGGACGATTGCCGATGATTAAATAATATTTTATTGACTACCCCATCCGAAAGTTGAGCACTAAATGTATGTTTACCCACTACGAAAATCATGCATTACATGTCAATTAACGAAATTCTTCCACAAGATGTCGTTCGGACCTTTTTAAAAAAACGGACATCCGAAATTATCCGAAAGATATTCGATTTTTTAACAATGTCCGAACGATCTCTTGCGGAAGAATTTGGATAATTGGGATGTGAGAGGTTTTAGGGATTTCCAAAATCTTGTCTTCACTAGTGAAGTAAAGCTCTTGTCGTCACTAGTGAAGTAAAGATCTTTGTTTTCACTAGTGAGGTAAACCTTTTGTTTTCACTAGTGAAGTAAAACTTTTGTGATGCTAAACTTTCGGATGGATAGGCAATAAAACATTATACATTGGACTCTGCTGCCTAATTCATTACTTCTGGCATAATTTTGAGAACTCGCAAACTGATTCGTGTTAATTTGAGTAACACATTTCAGAAACAGTTATTTTGACTCGTGAAGTTGCATACCTCGCCTTCGATTCGGATATGCTCTACGCTCTTCAAAATAACGTTTTCAAAGCTTGTTGCTCAAAAAAAGACACTCGTGAGTTTGGCTCGCATCACAAAATTGTGTCCTCATGTAATGAATTACATTCGCAGAGTCAATGGAGCGTTGTATTTTTCCTGAGAAACGCAAAATAATAGATATTACAGTGGACCCTGCGAACGTAATTCATTTTCACACAATTTTGTTATAAGAGTCAAACTCACGAGTGTATTTTAAACGTTTTCACTCACTAGTCAGGTAAAAAAGACCCAACATGTAATACATGGTTTTCGTAGGGGGTAAACATACATGTAATGCTCAACTTTCGGATGGGAAGCCAATAAAACACTCTTTGCTTAACCTGAAAATACATAAATATTCAGTGGAAAAGTTTTATGATTTATTGTTTTTGTGTGGAATATGTAATGTTTCGTAGATCGCCGCAGAAGTGTGGTAAAAATGATCCGCTAACAATCGCGTTTAGTTAGAACGAGGGCCTATTCTTTTCCAAATCTTGCAAAAGTTAATTTCAAAATATTTTAAGAATTTTGCAAAATTTCACAAGTTTCGCAAGATTTGCACTGTAATTTATCAGTGTACATTGAAAAATCTATAGCTTCAGGTTGAAGCCACATCAGATTAACATTTTCACAAGACGAAAGAAAAATTTTGGAACGCTCTGAGAAACTGGTCGATGTCAGAAATTTATGTTTTCTCTGTGGTCTTACCGATTTGCTTACTCTGTGTTCTAGCTTCGGATGAGTTTTAGAAACGTACCACTATCATTCAAAATGTAAGTGCGGCGTCGGCTTATGTCAAAATACGCCAAATTTCTTGATGAAATTCATAACATGTCAAGCGACGAAAAATAGTGTTCCTATCATCTTATGCACTCTCTAATGAAGTTTCGTACTGTTTCACATAAGTCGACGTCACATGCACTATTTGTGAACAACTTTTTAGACGTTATGCGTTTACCACGTCGTTTGTAACCATCCCAATTTCGACCGGGGAGTAGGGGGCGGGGGGGGGGAGCATCGATCATGGTCCTTAGATGACGAATCAGCAAAAAAAAAATGTCCGTCCGTCCGTCCGTCACCGCGATAACTTGTGTAAAACTCAACCGAATTTCAAAAACTTTTTTTTTCCTGAAAGGTAATCGAAATATCTAGCCCAAGGGTCGCCGAGCTAGGGCCGTTTAAGTGGTTTTTGGTCTTTTGTACATAACTCGAGCAAATCTTTCCCGATTTTCATAATTTTTTTTGGCATATGTTTAACTGATCACCAAGAAATTCATTTTTGATCACCAGAAATTTCAATTTTGATCACCAGAAAAATAAAACACTCTTTTTTAGGGCCAGGGGTGTGTCCGACAGTTTCGTAAAAGGAGGAATGTATCTTTAAAGCGGCTAACTCATCGTAGGTGTTACTAATTTTGCCCCTAATTTTGTTTTATTTTGTATTGGCGATCAAAATTGTATTTTCAGGTGACCAAAAATTATTTTTGGGTGATCGATTATAATACTACCCAATTTTTTTTTGTTTGAAAGATCTGGGCATGGCTGACAAATTATGGAAGAAACTTTTTAAATTTGAGGCCTTGGACTTAGCTAGGGCACTAAGAACGAGTCTGTGCTAGCGCTCTACATGTTTTTTGTACTTAACTCGAGTAAATCTCTTCCGATTTTCAAAATTTGTTTGATCGATCTAGGAATGTCTCCACCCTGACCCTTGATTTTGTTGATTGTTTTTCTATTTGAGAGGTAATCGAGTACCGAATTATATTCAAAAACAAAGGGTCCGGTTTCTGTGCTCAGGGCTGAAGTGGGCGTCAAGTCTGTTCTAAGGTTGGCCCTAGCCAAAAAAAATTTTTTTGCTATGTTGCAGAGCAAATTGAGGGAAACATTTTGTATATGGAAGTATGTGTCCGAGGCATATCCTTATGGCCCTAGGTCGATCCTAAGGTCTGCCCTAGACAAAAAAAATGGTTTTTCATTATGTTGCAGAGAAAATGGAGGGAAATATTTTCGTCTATGTGAGTATTTGTCCGAGGCCTCTACTGATGACCCTAGGTCGGTCCTAGACAAAAAAATAGTTTGTTGCTATGTTGTAGAACATTTTTTTCTGTTCGGGGGTCAATTTTGTACTTTCGGAAGGCTTTTTTTACATCGTTTCTTCGGACGGATTTTTCAATATTGCCCTCTCGGCAATTTCCAATACAATTTAATGTGGACGTAATTTCATACACTTAAGAGTTAAGGCAATATTTACTTAAATATATTCGAGTCTTTTCGCAACATCAACTCTGTTTGCCACATCTATTCTGATACGTACGGGTCCCTTCATATGTTTTATATTGCGACCTAGTTGTGCCGGAGGCAACTGCTACAATTGAAAACCCTTTGTGATATATAAAATTCTACGCGAATTTCTGGGACGGTTGATCTTAGCCAACCGTCCAAAAAAGGTAACGTGTTGTATGCAGGGTCCCCGACTAGGTGACTAAGAAAATTTCAGCGTCATATTAAGTGTCACCCTGTCAGTGCCTCTTGGAAAGGAACCCAAGAAAACCGTGTCACATTTTCGATGCAAAAATATCGAAAATTTTAAACTTTTTTACGAGGGTTCAGATAAAGGTTTATTGTATCGAATTATTTTGTTTTAAGGATCCTATTACGATTTTATGCAAACATTAAAACAATAATGTTATTTATTACTGCGAATTGCATTCGGAAAAGAGTTTTCGCAGCAATAACAGTAAAAGCTCGATGTTAAGCTTGTAACGAAAGGAAATAAAATTGTAATAAACTTTTTTCGTTCGTTTTGATGCTATAAATAAAAGAACAAAACCTTAATTTCAAAAGGTGTTCAGTTCGCTATTCTGTTGCATTTTAAAGTGAATTTTTTATGTATTGATTTACACGAAACACAACGTGTTTTTGTGTTGACCGCTCGTAGAAGTTGTTGCGGCGAATTTTCGATTGACTGTGTTGCTAGAAAAAGCTTGCCGTAAAAGTTTCGTAAATGCATTGTCGCCAGCACCACAGTGTTGTCGCTATTGCATGTTCAATAACCAGATGTGTTTGCTAAAGTCACTTTTTCGCTTATTGGAAAAGTCTTACTAATGAGCGAGCCACGTCTGGACCAAAATACCTCCCGTCCACAAACTAAATTGGTGACTGAACCAGCGGGCGACACAACAGAGTATCAAAACAACTACATGATCTCTGAGTGGAGCTACAGCTAGACAAATAATCGCTTGAGTCGTTGTTGAACACATACACATGATTGGTTGGAAACGATGATGTCAATCGGATGAGAAGGAAAGTTTCGCGAGTTAATCAGTTTGAAAGTAACGGAAAATCTGTTTCCAAAGCATCGAAGTACCATATATAAACCAATAAAATCCTTGTTTCCCACGCAAAGCCATTAAAACGACACAATACCCAATAATTATTTTATGAACTTAAAGCTAATAATAAAATCTGTAATCGAAGCATCATAAAACATTTCGAGCACAAGTTTTCGCTTAATAGACAACCTTCAGGCTTAATGTCTTACAGTTCACCACTGTCTAAGCTATGTTTTCGCATAGTTAACTAGAGGGGGAAACGTTCGGTTTCGGAAATTATGTATTTTTAGAAAATACTATTTAATAATAACGCTAACATTGGAAAATTGATACGTTTCTGACTAAGGAAGTTGAAATAATGAAGATGATAGATAATAGTGATCTAAGAAACGATTATAGAAGGAAGTAGGTGGGAATTCTGTACGTTAATTTCGGTTGCTAATTATATACCGCTTTGTTTGAGGGATTTCTATTCAATGAACGATATTTCCAACGACGACCAACAATGTGAGAGTTATCGGCTAATTATAATTAATTGTTTATTTTCCGTGAATTCGAAATTATGCTTTGATGGGTTTATTGGAAATGTTGATGAGTTTGATGTATTCGACGTGTTGCTTATTTTCTGTGATTAATATTGCATTCGAATTTTAAAATCCTTTGTTCAGACTCTTTACGCGCCCAATATATTTTCATGAGCACCTCTACCCTGCCACTCTTACCCCAGCCTATCCCAGCATTTTGTAGTACTCAAAAATACAAAAAAAAATAACTTCTACCTCCTCCCCTTCTTCCCCCATGGGAGCCGCTTCCATAAATTGCATTTTTTACCACATGCACTGGACATGATTTACTGCAGACCTGAATTATGAAAATAGTCCTATGTACCGAAAGATTTCCTTATCAATGTATTTGTACTACTGGTACTCTAGGAAACTCGTTTCTAGCGTTCGAGCTTCTGTCCGGGGCCTTCGCAAGTAAAATAAAGTATGAATTGACTAAGAGAATGTCATTTCGCCTCAAGCAACAAGTGCTGCACTTGTCAAAATAAAAATCTCAAAGACAGAACGATAGAATCTCAAAGACAGAGAGGATAACGCTCGCTGTAGGATTGAATTGTAGCATGTATTCTGCGGATGTAGAGAGGTATTGGTGGCGATGGTTGCTTAATTCCAATGGTGGTTTCTGATGACGAAGGTCGCAATGTATTTTCATTGGTGACAACAGCGAAAACTGGGTGAGCAGTGCAATCTCACAACGAGGCCTGAGGTGGCCCACTACGATACTGGGTGAGCAGTCCAATCTCACAACGAGGCCTGAGGTGGCCCACCAAGATACTGGGTGAGGAGTTCAATCTCACAAAGAACTGGGTGGCCAGTCAATACGAAACTGGGTGAGCAGTCCAATCTCACAAAGAACTGGGTGGCCAGTCAATTCGAAAACTGGGTGAGCAGTCCAATCTCACAATGAGGCCTGAGGTGGCTCACTACGATAGTGAATGGTTGTTGTAAATCCGAGAAGTCAGAGTAGTTGTCGTTTGATGGATCAATGTTGATAGACAATGGTCAATGTAATTTGGTCAAAACGTCAGTAGTCTAAAAATCATTGGTCAAATAGTCAAATGAAGTAGATGGTCAAGTGAAATTCGATTGCCAAATGTCTTTTCAATCAGTCAATGTTTGCATTTTTCGCGATGGTCAATTATCTTTCAATGATCAAATTGGTCGATGGTCAAGAGAAGTCGATGGTCAAGAGAAATCGATGGCCAAGAGAAGTCGATTGTCAAGAGAAGTCGATTGTCAAGAGAATTCGATTGTCAAGAGAAGTCAATTGTCAAGAGAAGTCGATGGTCAAGCAAAGTCGATGGTCAAGTGAATAGTTGGTCAAGTCAACAGTTGATGTTATTATCAATTGAGGGGAAATGTTAGATTTATCACTTGATAATAACATAACTCTAGAAAATAGTATGAACGCAGAGTGCATAGAGAATGTCGATTTGAATAAAGATCTAGTAGACGTAGTTTCAGGTATAAATACAAGGGTTTGTTTTGTGAACAAGTCACTCTCTAATAAACGTTCAAAGTGTGAACAACACTGTTTTATTGGGGGTTCGGATTGAAATCCGTGAAATTCCAATACACAATCATCAGCTATTCGTTGATTTCAAACAGGCGTACGACCCGCTAGACAGAAAGGCCTTCTTCAATATCATTGAAGAGTTCGGAATCCCAATGAAATTAATACGACTTACCAAAGCAACGTCAACTGACACCCGATGCAAAATTGTCATACAGCGCTCACTTTCGGACGCTGTCGACATTCAAACAGGATGAAAACAGGGCAACTCAACTATTCAACACAGACCTACTAGGAAGAGGAGCTATCCAAGTGAAAGAAACTATTGTGGGAATGGACGACGAGGGAAAAAAAATTGGGCTGAATGTCATACTTGGTGGTTGATAGAAGCCAAGGATCACGGATTGGACAAAACATAACTATGAATGAGTACAACTTCGAGGTAGTCCAATTATTTAAGTATTTGGGGTCTACAATAAACGTCGCGAGCAAATTGGATGAAGAACTTAAAGCAAGAGCAACGCAAGTCAGCAGGTGTTTCTACTTGTTAAAAAATCTCTTCAGAAGCAAATTACTCAGTAAAACGAGATATCGAATAAAAAAGACGCTGGTCAGGTCCGTTGCTACATATGCATTATGCATGCGAAATCTGGAGACCTGGACGTTAACCGCCAAGCAAGAAACTTTTTGTTTCGAACGAAAAATGCAGAGATCGATCCGTGGCCCGGTCAAATTAGGAGATACGTGGAGAATCAGGACAAACTCTGAGCTCGAGGAAATTTTTGGTAAAGAAAACATCGTCAGCGTGATTGAGTCAGCAAGATGGGCAGGTAATGTGATCAGGATGGACGAAAGTGGAGTGGCCAAAAAAGTTCTCAAGAACAAGACCGAAAGGAGGACAGAAGAAGAGATGGATTGACTGTGTGGAAAGCGACCTCAACGAACTGGGAGTCCGTAATTGGAAAGCTTTGTGGTCGAGGATCGCACAAGGTGGCGAAAGGAAGTTGGGTTGGGTTAAAAATGCCTATTTACTTAACAGGAGGTAAAGACAGTACGTAATGTACTGAAGAATGATCTAGAAGGACATGAACGTACTTTGCCGTTTGTCGTACCGTTTGCAGTTCGGTTTATCGTCAAGTCCCATTTTGTTAGAAATATATCTTAGAAAGTTGTGCAAAATGCATTATAATCATTTTACTTTAATTTTCGATCACATAGACAAGTAACAGAAGGTCACAGGTTGAGAATTTTTATTTTGAATTATTTTGTCATTGTAATGACGCTCAGATTGAACTCAACTAGAACAGTTGTGTTCTTGAACATATTAGAAGCATCAACATTTTAAACACATTAAACTGTTGATTGTTCCACGATCAAGCAAAGCTCGAGTAATATATAAGATATTCTCAAAAACAATTTGATAAGATGATAATAAATTTCATCAGAACATCTAAAATAAGTATGTTCATCAAAACCCATATGGTTCCTAACATCATATATGTAGTTCCATGCAATGTAAGCACAGCATTGTAAAAAATAACGTGCTATTCCTCATAACAAAAAACAGTGGTTCCGCCACTAATCGGCTATGACACAGCAAGAGTTTCAGTGCTTGAGTTAGGATTAACTTTGGAGTTTTGACGTTAGATGTAGTTATACATTCATTCTCAGATATAATTCACTAGTCCTAGTTTAACCGTAGATTGTTCATATAGAACATCAAATAGTCGGTACATCACCCCATATCAGCATATCAAGGTGCATGACTTGACTGATGATTGGCACTGGATGCCGAAATGTTGATGCTTCTAATATGTTCAAGAACACAACTGTTCTAGTTGAGTTCAATCTGAGCGTCATTACAATGACAAAATAATCCAAAATAAAAATTCTCAACCTGTGACCTTCTGTTACTTGTCTATGTGATCGAAAATTAAAGTAAAATTTCCACGTTTCAGTTTAATTGTTCCACGATCAAGCAAAGCTCGAGTAATATATAAGATATTCTCAAAAACAATTATAATCATTGTCAGCTTTCCCACTAAGCTTAAGAGATATCACGGGATCTCCGGATTGCATTCAAAAATTCTATATGTTGTCTACAGGCGCCCAGTTGCTTCTAGGTGCTTTGGTACTCGTCCTTTTTTCTGCTGAGTTCCTGCATCAAACCAGCGTGTAAGCAGTTGGCTTACTGATTCCGATCGAATAAACTCTCTTCCGCTCGTATTCCTTGCCTACTCAAATGTCATTTCGTTTTCTGTGACGTTCGAGTCTCCCGAAACCCATATCAGAGTCATATTGTTTCTTTCAGATCCAGGGTCATTCCGAAGGGGTGATGACTTTGATTAACCGGTTTATAACCACTAATGATTGCCGTAACTAACCGGAATTAAATGTGACTACTTGATGACTATTTAAGGTTAGGCCCACTGAACCCTATCTTAATCACTGTCAATCACGGGTCAATCTACTATAAGAAGAACGAAAATAGCTGATATCTTGCAAGATGACAACGCCTTTAGTGATGCCTCACTGGATGAACAAATCACAATGTCCTTGCCCTCCAACCGTCTGGTGGGCATCAGAGGGAGCCTCCGAGGGCCACCCGAGCATATGCTAAAAATGTCCCTTCATCCTACATTGGTGATACCCACCGAATAGCAGAGTCAGTTTTCTTTTCAAAACTTTTTTCGGATTCCTCTGCGATCTAAGAATGGATTGAGATAAAGAAAGGATGAGTCCGATCAATCAAATAATATCACCAATGCCGAAAATGAAGTAAATAACACTCATAATATCAAACTTATCCTATGAAAAAGTGTATTAAACAGGAGTTATGTACGATTGTAACATAGGCGCCGACTTCTATTTTCGCATAGTGTTGCCCCGAACACAGATTTTCTGTAGAATTGAAGGTAAAAAAACTCATTTTTCGTTCCCTCAAAAGCGGTGACGAGTGAGATATTCTTTCAGGGCAGAAAGTAGCAACTTTGTTCCCGCTGCGACCCGAATGAAATTTGTTTTGTGGAATCCACAATGTGGATATACTAATTTTTTCACGCACATAGACAAAAGAGAGAATATTGAATTCCAACTCGAACGAATTGCAGCCCTCGCCTCACTCTAGTAAGAGTAAAACAATTAGAAATGCTAATGTGTTTGAAAACAGAAAAAAAATTCGAAAACTAAAATCGTTTAGGGAATCGTAAAATATTTTGGACCAGACGAAATGGTAATTTTCTTTAGAATAATATTTGGAAATCATATAGAGAGTTTGGGCAAAGCGTAAGTCGCTATATTCATAACATATACATATAGCTATAAGTTGTATGTTTACGTTATAAGTTGTAAGTTTACGTTTCGAGTTGTAAATTTTTATAAGTTATAAGCTACAAGTTATAAGTTTTAATAAGTACTGTTTCAGATCAGTTCTGAAACTGATCAGTACTGATTAGTATCAGTATTTGAACTGATCAATACTGATGTAGCCGTTTTAAAACTAATCAGTACTGATCCAGATCAGTACTAACCTAGATCAGTACTGATCCAGATCAGTACTGATCCAGATCAGTACTAACCTAGATCAGTACTGATCCAGATCAGTACTAACCTAGATCAGTACAGATCCAGATCAGTACTGATCCAGATCAGTACTAACCTAGGTCAGTACTAATCTAGATCAGTTTTGAAACTGATAAGTAATTCAAAACTAATACGTCTAAGTACTAATCACTTGTGATCAGTTTCAAAACTGATACGAATCGGTACTGACCAGTTTCGAAACTTATAACTTGTAGCTCATAACTTATAACTTATGAAAATGTATAACTTAAAACGTAAACTTATAGCTTATAACGTAGATAGACTTAAAACTTATAACGTAAATATATAACGTGCTATAAATTTAGCGATAAGTCGCTTTGCCCAAACTCTCTTTAACTATTGTGTAGACATTTAACTAATTGCAATATATTAAAGACGCTAAAGCTTCAATTCTGTCCGTCTGTAAACCAAAGTCCAACAGGAGAAATTTTGATGTATGTCTTTTGTGAAAAGTTTGTCTGTTTTTAGGAGCCTTTTAACATTCGCGATAAATATTTTTCATCGAAAATTCAAACTTTTGCTTAAAGTCTCGTCGAAGGTCGTACTTAGTGTTGCTCGATCCTTGTGGTAATACCGTAGTCGGCGCCTCTGTACTATGAACCAACTACCGTTTTCTTTTCATCGAGAAAAAGCGTTTCGCTTCGACGACGAATGTAAAATGTGCATTCAATTTGTGTTGTGAATTGTCGTAAAAGTGCAGGTTTTATGTTAAGTACATTGAAGGAAATGTGTTGGTTGTGTTAAGTGTAAATAAAAGCATTTTAGTGTGTTGTGTGCCAATTTCTTAAAGTGGAATGTGATTTGAGTTGATAAATTGCAAAAGCGACTCAAATTCGAATTTGTGAAATGAAAGATTTTCATCAAGCAACGTGAAAGCAAATATACATTAACGTTAGTGTTGGTTATTTTATTGTTCGAAAAGAATAACGATTGAACAATACGGTGATACAAGTACATCAAAATAGTGAACGCACACTTTTCAAATTCTACATTTTCTTCTTTCATTTATTGATGGGAAGCACAATCTATTACAGCCAATTGAATTAAATTTTAAAATTTTGACCAGAGGCTTTTAGTTAGCCGTAATTTTTAAGTCTTAATAGATGAATACGCACGCATACGCATGTTACTTTGCAATTTCAGTCTATAAGGTAATACGAACAGAACGTTCTCCAAGACTACACAAGCTCCTAAGTGCTTCTACCTTCTGTCCCTGGATTAGATAACTGAATTATGGGCAGAGATGAAACAGCATCGCTACCCTACCGGTAATAGTAAAGAGTAAAAAAAGAATTCATTCAAGTTATTGGGAATAATCGAGAATTTTCGTGTAGGTCTATGGAGGACGTTCTGTAACAACCAATGAGTAAATAAGACTAGATTCTTTGTCGACTTGGGTTGCGAACAATCAATGATTCGAAAAGACGTGAATGAAATTTTGTAGTTAAGCTGAAAATTGCAGATAATAACTGTCCAGTGCGCTCACTATTGTCGTGGTTAATAAAGCGATAATTCAATAATCAAAACAATGAGTTTTAGTACATTTTCCATCGGACGAAAGCTTCAAAATGTAACCGAAACCCTCCTCCAAAGTAAAGCCTATACAAAACTCATTCTTTCGAAAATGAAACATTTTATCCAATGTGTAGCTCTTTCTGTCCGTTCAGAAATTTGGTTTTTGGATTTTTCGATTAGTCAAAACTTACCTGGTATTCTCGGTGGCCGTGGTTGCTCCACCGCAATAACGCGGCGTCGTTTCTTCGGAAGTTTAGCTCTTGCTTGCGTATGCGAATAGTACATCGCAAAATTACTAACAATAACTGGCACTGGCAAAGCTATCGTTAATACTCCTGCCAATGCACACAAAGCACCGACAAACATTCCAATGTACGTTTTCGGTGCCATATCACCGTAGCCAACTGTTGTCATTGTCACCAATGCCCACCATAATCCTAATGGTATACTATTGAAATCATTGTGCGGATTAGCTTGTATACGTTCAGCATAGTACACCAAGCTAGCGAATATTACAATGCCTAACACTAAGAAAAACACTAATAATGTCAGTTCTTTGGCGGATGCTCGAAACGTTTGAATTAGAATTTTCAAGCCGGACGAATGTCGAGTTAATTTGAACAATCTCATGATACGAATGATTGAGAAAAATTCCAAAATGTCAGCATTTTCTAAATGAGAGGCAAACTTTTGAAGCACCAAATCTATATAGAAGCTCAATGTGGCTATATAATCGATTATGTTAACGGATGACTTTATGAACTGGCAACGACTTGGTGATGAAATAAATCGTACCTGTAAAATGAAATTTGTTTTATGATTTTCTCTCCAATTCAGATGCAAAAACACACTTTTTCATGCGTCTTTTCGACATCGTATTTACGCTTGTCTTCGTTAAGAACATTTTAACGCTCTAGAGTGGTAAAAGTCTTCAATTCGACACTAAAAAGACTCACGAAAAAGTTGTCTTTGTCTATCTTTCGTTACGTATATAAGCTGCGTTTTCAAACTTTGTAACGGCTGTTGTCGACTAACTCACATTTGAGCTTTGAACTATGAAAATACGTCCAGGAAAAACATTTTTGGTAAATTTTAAAAATAAATTATTTACTAAATGGGCAATTCCATGTAATGAATTTTGTATATGACATGGGAACCGTCGTGTACAAAGGTATGAGAGTTGTGATGTATGAAACATTTTTCAACAAAAACCTTATCTATAAGTCTCTATACAAAAAAGCATTGTTAGACGAACGGTTTAACCGGAAAACGTGGTTCCCAGGTCATCCTCTTTTTTATTTTCAACTTTTGAGTGGAATAGCCCAAATAATGATAAAACTACAGGTAGCGATATTCGCGGCTACGGATAAAAATATTCAACGGTAGCGGTACCGTTCAAAAGTAACAAAGTACAAATAAATGAGGCTTAATGTCACCTTTTATTGGAAGTAATGACGAATTACGAATATCTCTAGAATAGAACCCTTCCAGTGCGGTTCAATTTTGAATTTTTCCCTACTATACGTTATAATCGAATTTCGTACGATTTATGCGTAATTTCGTACGGTATATGTGTAATACTAGCTTACAAACAGTAGATTTTTATAGTACCATCTTGTGTCAAATTTTTCAAACTTCAATTAAAATTCAAATGTTGAGCGGACTAAAAGGGTCTATTACAGCAGTTGGAAAGGCCAAAAATGTCCCAACGCTGAGATATTGCCACTTCTAGAATCGGTGGATTTACTGTTGTCTCTTGAACTATAGCAGCAAGAAATAATAGTTATGTATGCACAACGTAATACATGTCGGTCATATTGTGCGAGATTGATGAAAAGTCCCAGGGCGGCAGCCCGTGGATTTTTCACTAATAGAGCACATATGAACGACATGTAGTACATGTTGGATATATAATTTTATGTATCTTTCGCACAAAAAAGCCATTTTGAGCACAAAACAGGAAAATTATACTCTTCAATTTTTTCGAAATGAGCTTGAACATTTCATGAAGCAACCATTGAGAAACGTCAACTTATGAATGAAACTCGACTAATAAAATCATATTAGTCCAGTTCGAACATTTCGAACTGGACTAATATGGTTTTATTAGTCGACTTCGAATGTTGATCAAAAAACGTCAAATTGAGTCTAGTTCTCAGTGCGGAAAATGGCACATTTTGGGCGAAAGATACATAAAATAAATTTTTCTGTGTATGCGAAGGTGTATGAATGTGATTTTCACTTCACTTGTAGTGAAATAGTATATTACAGTGCACCCTGCGAAAGTAATTATTGACATGAGGACACAATTTTGTTATAAGACTACCCAACTCAGTGTAAAAATTTATTGTCATTTTTTATATACTCGTTCCCTTCTTTAAATTATTGTTATGTCTTTTTTCTTATCAGAACATTGACGCTAATGTCATTTAGGATCGAGGTGCCGTTTCGGAAGAAGAGAACATTTTTAAATAAATTTTATGATCAACATTTTTTGTGGTTACATTGTTGGTTTTTTTTTTTTTTGGTTACATGTGGTTAACAATTCTTCACATTCCATACATTACGGTTTTTCACATTGGAGCTAGGTTCGTCCATATTAAACTTTTAAAGCCTGTCAGTTCTTCTATGTCCTTTACGACGACGCTGCTCAAAAATGCCATTAAAGTTGTATTCAAACCTGCTTCGAAGCAAACATGAGTCGAATGTGTCATTAACGTTTGCTTGCAAGGCATTGTCAATGGACTCGATAGAAATCGGTAACACTTGGCGCTCTGTTTGTATATTGCAAACGCCATGCATTTTTCCTCGAACGTAAAACGGTGTTCCCGTGGTTTCTTGCCTGCATTTTTAGTATCGAAATTGTGTAATTCGAATTCGAACTCGAATTCGAATAAGTATGTTTCAGTTTTGCAAATTAATAAAAAAACGTTGCAGACAATGTGTAATACTGTTGAGGTTAGAACGACTTTTCATTTTTTAAAAATATGACGGCTGTTCATCGCAAACAAAAAATATGAGCAACAAGCTTTTAAAACGTTATGTAGGCGAGTGTAGAGTTCGCATATCCGAGCCGAAGGCGAGGTATGCAACTTCACGAGTCAAAATATCAGTTTTCAAAGCGTGTTGCTCAAAGTTACAAGAAGGAGTTTGAGAGTTCTTGTGTCCGAAGTAATGAATTATGTAGGAGGGTCCACTGTATAATGTTTATTGAGTATCCATCCGAAAGTTGAGCATTTCATGTATGTTTACCCCTACGAAAACCATGCATTACATATAGGGTCTTTTTTACCTCACTAGCGAAAACAAAAGTTTTACTTCGCTAGTGAAAACAAAAGTGGGGTAAGAGTTTTGTTTTCACTAGTTAGGTAGAAAAGACCCTACATGTAAGGGGCCATTCACAAATGACGTCCTGTTAATTTGACAATTTTTCGACCCCCCCTCGTAACCCCCACTCCCCCCACCGTCCGAATTCGTCCGGTTTCCCTTTACTCCCTCCCCCCCTAACGACCGGACGTCATTGATGAATGGCCACTAATGCATGGTTTTCATAGGGGGTAAACATGTAATGCTTTCGGATGGGATAGTCAATAAAAATACTTTCGCGGTATGCGCACCAACACACTCTCGCATATACAGAAATAGTTATTTGTGTGTCTGTTTTTGACAACTGATTTTAGGCAATTTCTAACTTGTCTCATACAAATCGAGTGACCTTGAACGTTCCTCACGTATTATTAAAACCGAAAAGTACAGTCAATCCGACCAGATTACGAATTCTACTGTAACATTACATGGACTACTGAGAGTGGTCGAAACAAACGATTCGAAAGCGTTCAAAGAAACGCAACTCGAGACGAATCATAGATCGGAGAAGTCAACAGGCAACATTTTTTTTGAATTTATATGAAAATCTTGCTTCATTTATCATTTACCAATAGAAAATTACGAATAAAAAGTGACATTAAGCCTCATTTAAAGGTACTTTATGGCGTTTATAGGTACCAAAATAGAGCTACTTTTGAATGTTTGTATCGGAAGTCGCGAAAATCGCTACCGGTACTTTTATTATTAGGCCAATTCCATCGGTAACCCATACATTGTCGCTACCATGTCACCTGGGGAACGAATGTGTTTTGTCTCATGTTAACATAAATCATATTGAAAGAGCGAAAGAGATGAAAGTCGTTACCCAGGTGACGACGGTACCGATGTAAGTAGCCATTGAATTTGTTTATCTGTTGTTTATTACCACACTTTTTTGTTAATTTTTAAGTACATAGCGAATACCGTTCGTCGCCATGTAGATTATAAAATAAATTCTACGAAAACGTATAAATTGCACGAAACCATTTATAAGCTGGACGAAACCACGTAAATCAAATTACTGTGAAACGTTCTCTAAATGAAGAAACATGCTGTTGCCAGCGTGGGGAAAATATGTATTAAAATATTGGACTGAATTGGCTATGCAAATTAATTATACCATTTGTGCGATTACGGTACCTCGTCTTTGGTTCGAATACCGCAAACCTTTTCACTTGTGTTACAAACGATTTACATAACAGTTAATAACTATAACGTTCCCTTGCATTAAAATATCGTTTTTCCCGTTTGAATTTTCGTTAGTTCAAAATCTGTCACCAGATGACTTTAGTGCGACTGCGTACAACAGTCTTGTGTAAAACTGCCGTTATACGTAACTCGTATTGTAAATGACTTATTTTAACATTGAAATTGATGACTGGTTAATTCCATCCGTATTGCTACTTTGCAATTTATGTAAACTCTATGCGGCTGATATGCAAATCAGGCCATACAAAACATATTTTTTTCTGAATTCATATGAAAAACGTTTGCTTTCTACATTGAAAATATTGTAAACTCAAGCGAATTCAGAGAGTTTGCAAAGTAGACTTTAAAAGACAAAACAAATCTTTGGTATAGATATATGGTTCACGACAACACGTGGTGGAATTAACCGACTATTTCTTATTGTAATATTGAATTTTATATTTACCAATATTTCTATTGTAAACCACGCATTACATACACACTCAATGTAAAAAAATGCTATGTGGGCATTCGTTTGAGCTTTGTCCAGCACCCATGACATGCTTCCATTAGCTGTACGGACTGTCATGTTTTTAATTACTGGAACACGCATATCCGGGTGTGTTTTAAGGCAAAATGATAAAATTGAAACACAAATGAAAAAGACTGACACGACACCAATTATCTGAAAATAGAAAGCATTTTTTGTTTTTGGAGCGTAAATAATGTGGACGAACGAGCGAAAAAAAAAAATTGTGTATGGAATAGTATAACATTACACAATAAACGTATTATGGTGTGGGCTAATTCAGCAAAAGAAATTATGGTCGACTGGACGTGGAAGTGGTAATGGTCGAAATACACAATACACATGCCCACGTGTAACGAGCTAACGAGCACTCTAGGATGTATCGCAATAAACAAGTAATTAATAATGTGTGAGCAACGAATTTTATGAAAAGGGTGTCTGTCTAATTACAACACTGCGTTAAATACCTAGATAACAAACATTCGTTGATTTTCATTGGTCAGAGATTTGGCAGTTAACATTTTTAATTGATAATGAAGGGGTTGATGATGAGTATTAAGCTGATAGGAACATGAAAAACAAATAAACTGGAAAAGGATTTTGTCAACAGCGAATTAAGTAACACAAATATGAGCATTTGACAGGTCTCTGTAAAGCTTTTACAGCACGTGTCGTCAGAAAACCATCTTTGCTACACCCTCTGATAGTAGTATGATCACCTCACATCTTCCGCCTTCTACGTTACTATGTCATTAGTAAATATTTAATATTATCCGCCGTTACAACCTGTCCAGGTCAGAGGCTAGATCATTTTTTATTTACTAGTCCCGCAATTTTTTTTATGAACTTTTGCTTACAGATCCTTTCAATTCGAAGTTTTCTTTTACTATGGTAAATTGCACACAAACCTAGTGCCATCTAGGTCTGGAATATAGTGTGGTTTAGAATGCCGGTTCGTCCTATCAATGTTTTTTACCGGCAGACATATTATATATATTAGGGCGATTCCATTGAAAATTAGTAACAACCTGGTTAACAATTCAAAAATTCATAACCCACAAATAATATGTAAATGTCGCACTTGCTAATAATTGACAGTAATGCATTTAATGCAATCGTAATATTGTGTTTGCCCTTTTTAAAAGCGATGCCACTTTATGTTTTCACCCGTCCTGTCCGTCCGTCCGTCCGTCTGAGCATGTTTGCCGGGAACTCACCGTGGAACCACTGATGACTCACCATGGAATCACCGATAATTCACCGAGTAATCAATGACGATTCACAGGGGAATTATCGTTGATTCACCGGGGAATCACCCATGATTCACAGAGGAATCACCGATGATTCATCGGGCAATCACCAATGATTCACCGAGGAATCAACGATGATTAACAGGCGAATCACCGATGATTCACAGTAGAATCACCGATGATTCACAATGGAATCAGCGATGATTCACAGGGAATCACCAATGATTCACAGTGAAATCACCAATGATTCACCGAGGGATCACCGATGATTCACGGTGTAATCACAGATGATTCACGGGTGAATCACAGATGATTCACGGGGGAATCACCGATGATTCACAGTAAAATCACCGATGATTCACAGTGGAATCACCGATGATTCACAGTGGAATCAGTGATGATTCACAGTGGAATCACCGATGATTCACAGGGGAATCACCGATGATTCACAAAGGAGTCACTGATGATTCACAGTGGAATCACCGATGATTCACAGAGGAATAAGCGATGATTCACCGAGCAATAACAGATGATTCATGGGGAATCACCGATGATTCATGGGGAATCACCGATGATTCACGGGGGAATCACCGATGATTCACGCGGGAATCACCGATGATTCACGCGGGAATCACCAATGATTCACCCATGATTCGGTCACATGTGATTTGTCATCGGTGATTGGAATTACAGGTGAGCGGGTCGGCCTTTTTTAGAAACCCGACCCGACCCGAACCCGACCCAATTCAATTATCAAAAACCAGATAGCCCGGCAATCTGTATAAACAGAAACCCGACCCGCCCCGAATATGAACCGATTCAATTTTGAAAAACCCGATAACAAGAAAAAAAGCTGAGCCAGATGAAGTAAAATCGCTAAAAATATTTTGTGTAACATTATCTTCAGATAGAAGTCTCGAAGGTGTCGATTTTCATGCTGCGCCATAAAGAGAAAATATGAAAATTTGTTCTTACTCGCAAAATCTATTTGATTGATAATGAGTATTACATTTCCAACATATAGTCAAACACTGTGTTGCACAATAGTTATTTGGATCACAAGGGATGAAAGTATAAAAATTCAACCCTGTGCGAGGGTTGCTGCCCGCGCCGAAGGCAGACTCAGATATTTGTACACAGAATTCATCGAATATGGGGGACGTCATATTTATCATTCTTCTGTGCACGATTCGTTGAGGCACGAAATTCACAACTAACCAAATAATGAAGCCTGGGTGTCACTATGCTATACATTGAAGAAAAACCCTATACAGAATTTGTCCACCCCAGGATTGAACCCGGATATTCTCGGTGGAAAGCCAGTACGTTACCACTGATCTAACCCGCTGCCACATACATTCATCAAAACTATCTAAGTCCTGAGACTTCTTTTCCGTACTTATGAGCATTTCGTTCCAATACAAGTGCGGAAAGGTATGTCATTTTTATAGTTTAAATTTCAAGGGTAATGTGTTCGGAAAATTGTCACTTTTCAAATCGGTTACTGCGATCGAAATCTTTCGAATTGTGATACGGCATGGCACAATTTTAATTTATTATGGTTCAATATACCAACACTAGTACGCGTAACTTTCTCATTATTTACTATAATTTCATGAAAAAAAAATATTTTCTTTGGAAACTGTTGAAACTTGAGTGTTATTGCTTGATTAGACCTGAGGCAAGAGTTGATCTATACACCGAATTGATCACCGATGTCCGAGAGATCACCGAGAGATGATCGGTATTGCGGGGTTAGGGAGATTACAAAATGGAAAATGGAGACGTTCGGACGTCCGTCTTGGCCAACAGAGCAGTATATGCTATGCTTCCTAGGACCGTCGAGTTAGAAAACTTTGTTATATCGTTTGGTCATATAATTAGCCATTTATTTTCAGGTATATAAATGACCATAAATGACCACATTATAGTCGATTTTCATACAAACTGGGAGGTATGTAGCAGGCATATTATCGTCGACTCGACTATAATTTTCATTTTAGTCCGACTATAATTTTCGATTCGACTATAAATTTAATTATAGTCTGACTATAATATCATGAAATTTAAAAAAAGCCACGAGTCAAGGGGTAAATAACTTGATTATAGTCTCGGTATGTGAATATTCCTTAGGGCAGAGCCTCTCGGGCGTTCACTTTACCTCGACTATAATCGTGACATTGTATCTCTTGCTTAATAATATTCTAATAAAAGAAAATAAAAGAAATAAATAGTGCGAAACGTTCACGGTCTGAGATCACAACTACCCAAAAAAAGGAAAGAAATAAAACGTTTTTGTAGGATAGCGAGAGAATAGCTACCATGAGATCTATTTCGTCCAGTTTATGATATTTTCCCAAAATTGGCTTATTAATTTCCTGCATAAAATATTTTATTGTTCTATTCATGATACAGAGAAAGCGCTAAAATATACTTTCATTCAAGTAAATGCTTGCAGGACATACAACAAAAATAAAGTCAACTTTTTTTTCGTCTACGGACGACGGATGCTTTCAATTTCTTTTTAATTTGCGCCATATCTGAGACAACTAACGAAAGTATTATATCCGAATAATTACCTGAATAAAAGGAATAACAATAAAAAGGTACTTAAAACTCCCTGTAGCTAGCAAAGTAGTTATTTGTTAGGCACTCGTTCTCAACCACAAAAATGTTCTGTAGCAAAACGTGTACACATCCAGTTACCATTCGCCATTATGCCATTGCATGTATAAAATTGTGTAGGCAAACATAACGGAATAGTTTCACGTGACTTAAATATCTTATTACCCGTACGTGTCTGTGACCTCTTCCTTCCTTTTACAATACAATTTGCTGAATGGAACCTTGTGTAAAACATAACTTTTCTATCAAACTAAGAGCTTTTCCTGGCTATTCGTTTTTCTTTAAAGTGGGATATAGGATGGGGTAGGCGAAAAAGCTTTGTTTGTATCGAGTTTGTTTCAACTTAATCATAAAATTAAATAAATGAATAATAAAATTCGTCGCTCAAACAATTAATTGAAAAGGGTTGTCGCGTGAATTATATATTTTAAGGATAAAAGGATACAATCAGCTGCCATATCAAGTAAAGTTCAAAAGAATTGACTGGAAAGCTTAATGTATAAATTTATACAATTGGAAAATATGTACTTTATGCCACTTATGAAACAATGACAAAAAAAGGAAACTGAGAAAAGAACGATTCTACTTTTTAGTACAAAACTCAGTCGAAGACGAATTAATTTTTTTTTAGATGTTGGGGCTAAAATATGCCAATCACGAACCGAGATAATTCTTATTTGACTGAATTTCAGAGATTTAAAAGTTCTTACGGAATTTCTTAAGACGTTTGTGACATTTCAACAAAATTTACTTAAAACAAAATTCCAGACTCGAAGCTATATCACAATTTCTTCTGAAAACTACAATAAAGAGCACGTAAATACTGTAACTACACCCAGGTTGATAAGAAAACCTATAGAGATTCGTTAACCTACCATAACAGGATGTGATAGGCTAAAGTTGAAAGTATCAAGCTACAATTATCTTCTAATTTGGCTATTTTGTGCAGATGAAACGGAAATCGATTAAAAACATCTAAATGTAAAAATATTTACGTGTCCCTTGACACAGTTGATTTTCGTATAAGAGAGAGACAACCTCGATAAAAAGAGGTTAAGCCTCGAGGGTAAGATATGAAAATGGGATTTTTATCAGAGGAGTTACATTGTGACCAGATTTAAAAATAGTCAAAGAACATAAGCTGATAAAGGCTATAATAAATTAACAGACAAAGAAGACTTGATGTTTGTCTCAAAAGGGAAATGAATAAATTAACAAAAATGCATTTTCTGATATTTCGTTTGTTTGCCTGCAACATAAGCAGTGAATTTGGCACATTTGTTACTCCAACTCATTTGTTATTTGTAAGAACTTCAATCGAAAATATTACAAAAATTATCGAAAATTTACGAAACGAAACGAGTTTTTCTTATTGCCAGGTGTGGCAACGGCGTCGTATATTGAATTTATTATCGGCAGCGGTGACTCACTTTTTTCTGCGTTGTTTCTTAACTCAGCGTTTGCAGCGGCGTGCGGGTCCAATGTACACACCAAAAGGAAAAACCTACGAAGTAATTGGTCCAAGGACTACAAGGACTACAGCCTAACTTCTTTCGAAAGGGAAGAAATTCTTGTCGAATATCCTCTGTACGCAAAACAACATGCCTATCAGGCAGGTAAGTCTACAGACTCCGCTCTAAATGGATGGTCTCGTAGCTGAAATAGAAAATTCCTTTCGCGTCGAAGAAATGTTTTATGGACGCACAAGGTGCCTTCGACGACACGGGATTTCAATTGATCGGCAGGACGCTAGTGGAGTGGGGAGTAGCGCCGGTTGTAGTCAGATGTATAGATAGGATGCCCAGAGATAGAACCACTGAGGAAGACGTGTGCAGCGCCAAGACTGATCTCTGGGTTGCAAAAAAATGTCTCCGAAGCGGCATTCTTTCACCCCTGCTATGGTACATGGTGATTGATTCCCTTCTAAGAGAGCTAATCGAGGGCAGGTTGGTTTCACAGGGCTACTCGGACGACCTGACCGTCTTGATCAAAGGTACGTTACAGTTCGAGAGTACCTTAGGGGACTGCTTAAGAATGGCTCTGAGAGTTAGTGGAGCGGAGTGGAGTGGAGTAGATAAGACGGACAAATTGTTGTTCAGCCGAAGGCTCACAGGCTCAGATCTTATTGGCAAAATCTTCGGAAATTATCCGCCAGGTGAAATATCTTGGAGTTATACACGACCGTAAGCTAAACCGCAGGACTAGGCTCAAAAAATCTGACGGCCTTCTGGATTTGCAGAAGTGCCGTCGGGCCTATCCTCAAAAGCAATGCTGCGGATGTATGAAGCGGTAGTAAGACCCGCGATAGGTCATAGCTGCGTAGTACGGTGGCCACGGCTCAACGTACAGGTGGCGAGAGAAAGGATGGAAGAAGTTCAGAGGTTGTTATATGTGTGTGCCGCGGGTGCCATGAAGACGATGGCAACGGCGGCCCTGGAAGTGCTACTAGCAGTGCCACCTATCGATATATTAGTGAACAGACAGGCTGACGCAAAATGGCTGGTGTTCTCCAGATTTCGAGACTGGACAGTGGACATGAAGATTCCTGATTAGATTTTTAACATGCCGCGGGACTCTATGACATAGAAACTGGGTTTCGAAAGAAATTCTGAGCTCCAGAAATTCTATCAGAAGGGCTGAATGGAGAGGACGTGATCGTGTGCATTGATAGTGAATCAGCAATCAAGCGCTGATATCACCCGTTGTGACTTCTAAATTGGTAGAAGAATGTAAAGGCTACTTGAACCAGATAGGGCTGAGAAATCGAGTCAAACCAGTTTGGCTGCCTGGGCACTATTGATGATAATGAGAAAGCTGATGAGCTGGCAAAAACCGACTCAACGGCAATCACATATGGACCCGAACCTCACATCCCCGTCCCGAATTCGCTTTGTGAAAAAGCAATGAAGGAATGGGTGAAGGCGGACAGCGTACGAAGGAGGAATACATACCAAGCATTTCTTCCCCACTCCGAACGAGAAATGGACTAGGGAGAGCTACTGACAGACTCAACAAGCACCTGACGAAGATGATAATTTTAGGTGACCCAGATTGACCCAGAAACATGACGCTAGTCGACTATGTCGTGCACCCTTCGCAAGTGGCCCAACTAGGACCTATCATATTAGACAGGTTCCTTATCGGCACGCAAAGGTTTTCGTGATTTTTATAAATGATGAACGGGAAAAGGAACAAAGGGTCACAAACGCATAGGAAAATGAATACATTAATGTACACTCGCTTCACTCGCTACACTCGGCACGATGACATTAACATATTTTTGGCAGCAGGATGCGAGGTGCATGTCGTCACCCCCCCCCCCCCCCCGGAATTCGTGCTGAGGGGAAATTAACGTCACTGATGCGCCTGAATTTGTGCTGACGAATGGTACCAATTTCAGAATTTGTACTGCTCTGGTGACCCAGCACAAATTCATCAAAAGACCACAGCACTAAAAATTTGTGCTGAATTTGTACTGGCGATTGACACCAACCCCAAGATTTTGCGACATCTGGGCGCAGAGCACAAATTAAAAAACTGACCGACATTTTCATTTTTCGCTTTTTTTTGTATGGAGACCCTTTCCATTTCGAGTTTTTTTCAAGAAACCTTTACACCACGAATTTGTGCTGGCGATTGCTACCAACCCCAACATTTTACGACATCTGGTCACCGAGCACAAATTGAAAAACAGACCGAAATTTTCATTTTTCGCTTTTTTTGTTTCACATAATTGTGGTGGCAATCGCCAGCACAAATTTGTGGTCAAAAGGCTTCTTGAAAAAAACTCGAAATGAAGAGGGCCTCCATACAAAAAAAGCGAAAAAGGAAAATTTCGCTCAGTTTTTTAATTTATGCTCTGTGCCCAGATGTCGCAAAATCTTGGGGTTGGTGTCAATCGCCGGCACAAATTCAGCACAAATTTTTAGTGCTGTGGTCTTTTGAAGAAAACTTGAACTGAAGTAGGCTTCCATACAAAAATGACGAAAATTCAAAATTTCATTTTTTGATGAATTTGTGCTGGGTCACCAGAGCAGCACAAATTCTGAAATTGGTACCATTCGTCAGCACAAATTCAGGCGCATCAGTGATGGTAATTTCCCCTCAGCAAAAATTCTGGGGGGTATGACGACATGCACCTCAGGATGCGTTCTTTATGGTTATTTAAACATCTCAAGATAAGTCAGCCTGGTGCATAGTAATGTACTCGCTCCCCACTCCACCATTCTCATAGAAACGTTTTTGGAACCAGGCTGGCCAGCTTGAAATGCAGTTTTTCTCCATGAAAATGTTCTACACGACGATAACATAATGAGTTCATGCACTAGACAAAGGAGCAGTCTACTACATGAACTTCTTATTTCATCGTCTTGTAGAACATTTTCATGGCGTAAAATTGCAACAACTGTTTGCCCTTTTTTAACCAACATACCCTTAAGAAGCTGCGAGATTATTCATTGCGCCCGGACAAAAAAATTAATTAAAAAATTTTTAATGTGAAGTTAAAATTATACAAAGGCTGTAGGCAAAAGGTTGCCAACTTTAAATAGAATCGTTTAAATTACAACCGACAAGGGTTGGAATAATTAGTGAAAGTGCTAGAAAGGAAACTTTTAGGAGAGTTGGCATTCCCAAGAGTTGGTACATTTTTGTATTGGTCGCATGGTAACAGTGGGATAAGGTGAGTGGTTTATTGATAATTTGTTTTTGTTTTCATTCATGAGCACATGGTTAATATTTATTTCGAAAGTTGAGATGATGAGAAAAGGCGATAAATGATAAAATCAAATATCGCATTTCATTAAGAACCTGCAAGGTTAATCAGAAAGGTTCGTAGTTCGTAAGCCAGATCTCTTCCAAATCTCAGAAATTTGTGGATAGCTAGTTTTGATATTAGGTTTTCCTAGCAAAATGGTACTTCAATGAACTTAAGTGTAATCTGGTATCCGAAAGCGGAATAAAGGAACGTTAAAGAAATTATGTCAAGTGTCTGCTCTTAAACGAAATGAAAATATAAAAGATGATAGTTTTGTGTAGCGTGAAGCATTCAATGTTATGGCATATTTTGTTCCTATAATGTGATCCCAACAAAACTCTTATTTCCGTTTCAAAACCCTTTGTACATAAGAGTACAATGGAGTTTGGTATACAGTCATGCATAGCATATCCTTACACATAACGCACACATGGAATTAAGTGTACGGTATGTTTGCTAAAGGCTCTAATGTAAGGTTGAAATAAAATTCGTACAATTGCTTAACGAAATTTACAAATAAATTGCTGTTATGATCCTTTACATGTGCTCAGGAAACCTAATGCGAGATAGGATACACTGAATCGAGATAATATAATCAAATTGGTCATTGACACTAAGTGGAACTGAGCATTTCGCACTCAAATAATGTCGCACAGCATCAGCATTCAATCACAATAAGGAAATTTATGGTACAGTTACTATCGATTATGACAAGGATACAAGGTTCAATGAGTTCACTGTACCATTACAATCATCATACCTTGTAGACATGTCGGTCTCTTATGCAGACTCCAGAAGCTTTCCAACTAACTTCGAAATCTGATTTTCGTTTGCAATATAATCTACCCGTACATCCCAATGGACTCAATTTTTTATGAAAATTGAAGTTCTTTGTTAAGTAGGGGGGAATTTATCGCCTGGTTAGCGTATATAGCCCTTGCGAAGGCAGTGATGCTGCCGGCTTGGACATTTTTTACGAACAGTTGGGGGACGTGGTTAGCAAAAGGGAAATGAATCTCTGATTTTGATGGGGGATTTTAATGCAAGAATAGGAAACTTTAAAAACAACTCAGGTTATGAAAGCGTAGTGGGTAGATTTGGGGAAGGAAGTCTGAATTCAAATGGTAAACGGTTGTTAGATTTTTGTGATTTCAATGGGTTAGCAATAACCAACTCTTTCTATAGGCACAAATGGATCCATCGGTATACGTACGTCAAGGAGGGTTTGGATCACAAATCCATCATTGATTACATGATTATAGAACAGGACAGGAGGCAGGTGGTCAGGGACACACGTGTTTTCAGGGGTTTCACTTTTGGTTCTGACCACTACTTTTTGGGTACCCATCTGTCGGTTGGGAAACTCTGTCAGACTAAAAGGAAGAAGGTGGTAAGTCGCAAATTTCGTGTGGGCAAATTTAGGGAAGAGGCAGTAAGGTCTCGTTTTATGGCAAAATTCGCCGAAGGGTTTGAGGGGCTTCCAGCTGACTGCGGGGACATTGGGACTGAGTGGGCGAATTTTAAGAAATTTATCTTGGGTGCGGCTGAGGAATGTCTGGGCAGTGTCACTAGCGGGGGTCGAAACAAAAAAACGGGTTGGTGGAACGCCGATATCAGGGAAGTTGTATTGGAAAAAAGAAAACTTTACTTGATCTGGTTACAGGACAGGACGGCGGAGAAGTGGGATGCTTACAAGGCTTGTAGTAAACTGGTTAAGGATCTAGTCATTGAAGCGAAGGACAGGGAGGGGAAGAAGTTTGGGGAGGAATTGGAAAAGGCAGGCCGAGGCAGGGGTAAGAAATTTTGGTCGATGATTAAGGACATTAGGCGCGGTGGCGTGAAAGAAGGATGTAGTAGCATTTTAGATAAAGGCGGCGAGTTAATTACAGATAAGGGTGAAGTCTTGAAGACTTGGCGGGATTACTTTCAGGATTTATTTACATCTGTCAATCTGGTAGAAGAAAATGGGAGGGAGGCGGGTCCTAGCTTGGAGGTGGAGGAGGAAATTACACTGGATGAGGTGTCCCGGAAGGTCGGCAGATTAAGGGCAGGAAAATCCGCAGGGGTGGATGAAATTAGGACAGAATTTATTAAATATAGCGGATCAGGTGGGATCCAATGGCTTTGTAGGATTTTCAATTTGGCCATGAGGTCTTCTACGGTACCTGCTGACTGGAGCTTCGGTGTTATTGCTCCAATTTATAAGAAGGGCAACCGTAAGGTTTGCAGTAATTACAGGGGGATATCGCTCTTGAGCGTGGTAGGTAAGGTGTACGCGAGTGTACTTGTTGACCGGGTTAGGAACATAGTGGAAGGTGGTTGATGATGGTGGATGATTCACCGAGGAATAACCGATGATTCACCGGGAAATAACCGATGATTCATCGGGGAATAACCGATGATTCACCGGGGAATAACCGATGTTACCGGGGAATAATCGATGATTCACCGGGGAATAACCGATGATTCACAGGGGAATCACCGATGATTCCCTGATGTGTACAATTCCTATCCGTCCGTCCGTCTGTGCACGTTCACCGAGGACTCACCGACGATTCACCCAGGAATCACCGATGATTCACCAACGAATCACCGGTGAATCACCAATATTTCACAGTAGAATCGCATATGATTCACCAAGGAGTCACCGATGATTCAACGCTGAATCACCGATGATTTATTGTGGAATGGTTTATTGCAAATATCCTTGACGTTTAAAATGCCATTTCGACGGTTCCAATAGACCGACTTTTGCTCGTATCAAACTCACTCTGTCAATCGACTTACCATACAAAATAGTTCAAGTGGTTTGTCTCAAACGTTCCAGTAGGTAATATACCAGCTAAGATAACACACTTTTTCGATAGGATGTTCATTTCGAGTACATTAAATGTGTCGAAAAATCCACGAGATAATCACACTAAATGGACATTTTTTGTACACAAAATGTACATTCGCTAAATTTTCAGTCGGAAAAAATGTGAAGACGGGAAAATAGGAATTTTTCTATGCATTTAATGTACACTAAATGAACATAACATCGAAAAAGCATCATTTCTAATTTCTAAAAATTTCGTAAGGAACAGAACCTAGAGACTGTTCGCAAATTACGTAATGTTGGAGGGAAGGAGTGGATTCGGTATAGTGTTACAGTAGGGAAAGGGATGGGGGTGAAAACAGTAGCGGATACGAAAAATGCCAATTTTATCGTTAAGTAATTTATGAACGGCCCTCTAGTGTCAAACGCCAACTAAAAACTATGAGTTTACACTCTTAATTCACACACTTGAATCAAAACTTGGCGCGTGTAAATTGACTTGTATCTCAAAATCATGATGTCACTCTATTTTCAGGGTTACAATCTGACCAGCTTGAACCACCAACATTAAATCACTTGCAACGATCCCCTCGTAAATAGTTCGTAGAATTTACCGCTTTGAATGTCCACAGTCCTTAACCTTTCATTGATCCCATCAAGAAACATTAATTTCTTCTCTAATTTGAATAATGACAGTAAAGTGATTCAAAAGGTCGAAACAACGTAAGGTCTTCACAGAAACATTCATTGAAACGTTTAAAGGAAAATTTTGTATTCATACCTTAGCTGCATTCGAACTGTATGGTTCATCAAACAGCGACCAGATTTGCGGTTTAATTGTCTGCCACCAAGATATCGATCCTTTGTAGTAGTCTTCTTCAAAACCAAATTTTCTAGCTAATTCTTCGTCTGAAGGTTTTTCGGTATCCAAATCTAAACGATCTAACACCGCTAAGGTTTCCTGAGTATCACGATGCTGAAAGAATACAAAATGGTTTTTCAATAAAATACACAAAATATTTGAAAAAAAAAAGAGAACAAGACAGGAATTTTGTCGCAATCCCGTAAATTGTATGACTTTATATGCCAATGTCATCTGCTATTAATATACCCAAATGCCTTTGAACAAAGCCTTCCTAATTTTCCGTATCCATTCGACTCTAGAGATAGACCATAACATGATTTTTAAATTTGAAAACTCACTCAATCGTATGAACTACTTTCGGAAAATAACATTTTCTCAGTGCATATAAGGAAACCTAAACAAACCAACTTCTATTACACAGTCGAGCGAAGCGACCCATTAAAATCGATTTCAGATTACCTTTTATCCTTTCCTTTCCCATCCATCTATGTGTACATATTACGTTTACATCGACCATTTCTGAACATCCAACACATACAAGACATAAAGAACTATAATCTTATTTTCCCATTTACCAAAAAAATGTGAAAATTATCGCATCGATAATGTTTCCTCATTTTCTGTTTTCTTCTGCTTTCTCATTTCCCACAGTGAATTCGCCATTGCAATTTTTCTTCTAATGTACGATGGGAGCATTATCAATTTTCGCCCGATAAGACGACGTAATTTGAATAAGAGTTATGATGATGATATTTTATAAAAATTTCTTTAAGACGATGTCATTATGAATTATAGCCACAGCACGAGATAATAAATTTATTGACGAGCTTTCGACATAGAAGTAACAATAGATGTTTGCATTTATCATGTAAACCGCATTGAGTTCGCTCGTTTTAATGCCTACTCGGCCCGTACAAAGCATGCGGTAAGTGATCTGTCACGAATATTTCGTTAGAGAATCGTTTTCAAAGCTAAAGATGTCATTACACTGAGCAAAATATCTGCAAGCGAAGTAGGAACTTTGTTTATAGTATACGCCGTATACGACGTATTTTGTCCACCGTGTACGTATTACGTATTACGTAATGTGAGCTCATAACATGTGCGTTACGTATGGCATACTACACAATACTTAAATATAATACATTCACCGCGTATATAATACGGCTGCGGCGTATATTATAAAAAAAATTCCTACGTCGTTTGTAGATATTTTCCTTAGTGTAGGAGGAGCAGTGATACAACGTGGATATTGCAAATTAACGTGCGTACCTACCACAGCTTTAACCGCACGGCCCCGTGGATGGGCGAAGAATTGGGATATGCCCAATTAGCGCGAGCGTGCTAAGCATAAAGCCTTTAGCTCTACCTAAAACGACAACTTACACCGACTGTCACATATCCTAGGTGGGGACCGAAATGCTATCATTTCTCTACTATATTTTCGCTAACTTGGTTGCCCAATGCCCAGGAAGGACTAGGGGCTTAGTCACCCAAATTCAACACGTGAACTGCTTCGACTCAGTTCACTATCTACTTCAGCGTCGCGTTGCAGCCCCACTAGGCACCTCAACCAATCGCTGGGACCGGATGCGGCCATAACGCATTACACACTACACCCGGGGGCTCCTCACCCCTACGGTACTGAATTTACCCTCGGTGAGGGCTTTCGGAGGACGTCTCTTAACCGACTCACTTAGGAAGAGGGCGACGTAAAACCCTCTTGGCACCTCTGGACCAGCTCAGGAAACCATGGTGTCCCTACGTACCAGTGAACCAACGGGACGACGCAAGCAAAGCCCGTTGGCGGGGCCAAAAAATTCACAAGAAATTTTTTCGTAGACTAAGGAACATATATACAGGAACTTTTTGACTTCCCCCCCCCCCCGAGCGACGTACCCCTCGGAAAATATTTTTCCCGGATTCTACGGAAAATTTTAGGCCGAAGTGCCTTTTCACTCATTAAAATCGGTTCAGTCGTTCCGAAGATATGAATTAAACAATTTTGCTATCTTTGTAACGTGACGGCGTTCCACCGCACGTTCCATATTCATATTAGAATAAATACATAATATACATAAACAAATAATTCAAATCAACCCGCGCATCACGTTATTCACGCCAGTAGGGACCTCTGTTAAAAATAAATTGTACAAAATAACGACTATATCGATATTCGTAATTTCAAATTAACGGGTCGGAAGACCGCTCGAATTTACGAATAAAAGAGATTTAAGTGGGTGGAGATCAGCTCATATGAGGATCTCAAATTAATTTTATAGAGATTCTTGATTTAAAGAGAGTTGAAGAAAGGCGTATTTAAACTGTTGATCTAAAGATAGTTGAAGAAAGAGGTATTTATTTCTAACGTCATCATCATCATCAAACTTTATAGACCGTTAGTACCTTCCGGTGTGAGGTCTTTCTGTCGCAACCCCAGATTGGTGAACTATCGTCCTCCATGCCCTCCTATCCAGACCCACCAGCGGAATAATTTTTCAACACTCAGTTTTTAGACGCAAAAATTAAAATTTACCCTAAACGATGTAATAAGAAATAAAAGTCAAATTTTCGCAGCGTAAAAACTGAAAGTACAGAAAAATTGTTTCGTCGTTGGGTCTGGCATTTGTGACGCAATTTTTTGAACTCAACATAATTTTGTTTAAAAATTTTTGTTGCGAACCGAAGCTTAATGCGTCACCCCCCTCTGATTTCAGAACTTTTGTAACTGGAAGAAAATAGTTTTACCTTAGTTGATTAATGCGTCACACTTTTCTGATTTCACAGCTTTTGTAAGCAGGCATAAAGACTTGCGTCACACCTCCTCTGTAAGAGGTTTTTTTGCTACAATCATCCTTTGAGTGCACCATATATTTATTTGATAAGAAGAAAAGTGATATAAATTACGACAAATAATATTTGTTACAAGTAATTGTCGCTGAGCTACCGCTTTCAACAGGTAGCTACTGAAAACGACAGTAGTGATTGCTTGTCACTACCAACAATAATTGCTGTAATTTACAACAGCTGGCGGTAGCTAAGTGATAGAGAGCGGTATCTGGTGGTACTCCGTCACTACATGGCTAATATATCGTTAATCCATACATTTTCGCTACCATGTCACTTGGGGAACGAATGTGTTTCGTCTCATATTAATATAAATCACATTGAAAGAGTGAATGAGATGAAATTCGTTACCCGGGTGACGGTACCGATGGAATTAGCCATATGACAAATATTTCACTTTTTCTTCTTCATAAATGAATTTCTTCTATCATTGAAATTATAAACAGAACCAAATGAAATTATTTTTCGATGTGTTGTAGATGAGATGATGAAAGAATCATTTTTCCTCATGAAATTGTAATCGTTGGTGTAACAGCTTATGGCGTGGCTCGTGGTTGGTTCTACCGTTGATCCTTAAAAATAATCGATATTTGTAGAGGTTTCGTTCCAGGAAGCTGCTGAGGGGAACATTTTTTTCCTATGAAGTCATTGTTCCAGAAAAAAATTGATTAAGTTTGAGTTGGAGGCAACCAAAAAGCACTTCTTACTTGTACTCAAGATGCCGCAAAAAATCGGAACCAATTTTCTTAAGGTTGGTACCGTTTCGTAGAAGTAAAACCTTTGAAACGGTACCAGACTTAAAAAACTGTTGAAATCATGCCCGGAGCGGTAGCGGTGTATGCTCGGAGTTTTCGAATTTTAGCTCCGGAGTGACAATAGCTGGACAGTTGGTTTATTCGGGAAAGTTATAGAGTTTGGTCAGGAGAATTTTGTAGCATTATGAAAATGGCTGCCAACTGTCAAAGTGACACCATCTTGGATTTTCTGCTAAATTCTGAATAAGAATACCGAGACAGTTGGTTTCTTCACGAAAGTTATATGAATCACTGAGAAGAATTGGTGACACGAAGTGTTCCGAAGGTAGCTGAAGGTGACACGAAGTGGTCCGAAGGTAGCCGATGTCGATACGAAGTGTTTCCAAGGTAGGCGAAGGTGACACGAAGTGTTCCGAAGGCAGGCGGAGGTGACACAAAGTATTCCGAAGGTAGCCGAAGGTAATACGAAGTGTTCCGATGGTAGCCGAAGGTGTTAGAGAACAATTTTTTCAGAAAGATACAGACGCATCAAAGTTAGACTGAATACTAAATGAATTATCAGACTTTTAATTGTCAACAACATGAGATATGTTCACGTTAACATTTTCTTTTATTGAATTCTGCATCGAACGCACGCGTTTTCTATGTGAATTTAAATAAGCGCCCGTTTGGTGAACACATCCCATTCCCTTTGACTTTTAAAAGTCATAAATTTCATAATAAATACGTAACTTTGAAGCGGCTTTTGGAGAAAATTTTTTTTTGTAGAAAAATTTTTTTTGGAGGAAAAGTTTTTTAAGGAAAAATTTTTTTGTGAGAAATTTTTTCGGACACAGTTTTTTTCGAAGACAATTTTTTTCGGAGAAATTTTTTTTTGGAGAAATTTTTTTTCAAAAAATAGAAATTTTTTCAACAACTGAAAACTTTCGAAACGACTGATATCACAACAAAAACCTCTTTAAAGTTAGAGTGTGACGCCGTCCGTAAGTCTGCTTCCAAAATTGATGATATCGCTTGAGGTGACGCTATCGCTATCACAGAAGTTTGTTTGAATGGAACCTTGTGTTCAAAGTTTTGATTTCCTGAAAAAATTACAGCGCTTTTTCGAAAACAATCACAAAAAGTCAAATTTTTGCACCGCAAAAACTGAAAGTACAGGAAAATTATTTCGTTGTTGGGTCCGGCATTTATGACGCCATTTTTTTAACACAACGTAATTTTGTTTTAAAAAAGGCGCTGTAATTTTTTTGAGGAAATCAAAACGTCGAACACAAGGTTCCATTCAAACAAACTTCTGCGTATTATCAGCGATTGCGTCACCTCAAGCGATATAATTAATTTTGGAAGCAGACTCACGAACTGCGTCACAGTCTACCTTTAAAGAGGTTTTTGTTGTGATTACGATTTTTGGCGACCTCTTCATCACAAGTAAAAAGAGCAAAATTTTGATAGTAACGCGTTATGGAATCGTACGGGTCTGTGTTGCCTTAAGTTGATGATAAATGTTCGCCAGACTAAAAATTTATAGCTTCCTCTCATCTTCACTTTTTCATAAAATATTAATGATGTTGTCACGAAAAACTTTTCACCAAACAATATCCTTTGCAACCAAACCAAAGCTCAAAAACCGTCAAATAATTTATTAAATTTAAAATGCACCGAAAAAGGTAGAGCGTACAGTGTGGTTATGAGTTCCATTCAAAATTGTAGTTTTAATTGTTCTAAGATTCTCTTTGTCCGAATATTTAATTTAATTTACGGTTTTATGTGAAAATTAATTTATTTTGAAAATATGGACTAGAAGATAAAAGTAGATTTATCTTCACATTTGGGCATTAACTAAGGTTCCAGAGATATAAAGCACACTAACCGATCTTGTTGAGAAACTAGAGCCTCTAGAACAATGACGTATAAGAACAATACAAATACAAATACAAATGCTGTACATGTGACCAGAAAGGTTCTTAAGAGAAATAATACGTTGGCACCACTACACTAGATAGAAGTGGCATGTTGAGTGACAGTGTATTTATTGTGATTGACAGATGATGAAAGTAATTTCTCTCAGCACTCGTGCATTGTTTGACAGATAATGATAATAATTTCTCTTAGCACTCTCACAAATTTATCTCTCAATACATTTTTGACAGGTACTGAGATCAAGTTGAGAGAGCTCTCGCAGATTTATCGCAATTCTCAATAGCAAAAATAATTTCCTCAAAACTCCAATTTTAAACTGCGACAACATAAAGCCCACTTATCATTTATCTGTTGTGATCTAGGGGGAAAGTGGAAAAACCCTCACTATTTTTATCGCCCACTCAAGGCATTGCTCTGTTATTTTTTATCGCCCACAGATATCCAGAAAAATTGTCAAAAAAATGAATTCTGTTAGTGGGCGATAATCCAATAGTAACTTGCACCATTTTGGATTATTGCCCATCATTATTCCATACATTTGTTAGTGGGTGATAATACAAAATGGTGCAAGTTATTATTGGATTATCGCCCACTAACAACATTCATTTTTTTGACAATTTTTGTGGATATTTGTGGGCGATAAAAAACAACAGCGCAATGCCTTGAGTGGGCGATAAAAATAGTGGGAATTATTCCAGTTCCCCTGGTCTAGGACGAAATTACTACATACAAAATATCCCTTACACATGTGTGCAGCATGTTGCACATCGCATACTATCACATACACACACAATTCACGCTGATTTGTTCTGCTGATTTATGTCTATCAATTTTATAAAACATTAATCACTGCAAAACTCTCCCTTTCAAATATTTCTATTACAAAACTTAATCAAAAGAATGGTTATCCCATTGCCCATAAAAAAGATTTGTAGACAAGTAATTGGCTGTTTCGTTCACAAACACAAACCAATAAATTATACTTTTCGTTTGTGGTAATTGAAAGAGCGTAAGAACACAAAAATAAGGAATTCTCTGAACAACAATTTAGTTCACCTAATTGAAAATAAAACACTTTGATACACACAGACAGAGAAATGTTAATATAAATATTTGATTGCATAATTTAAACCATCTCATATAAATGCACGCATTGAAATGAACAGAGAAAAGGTAAGTTGGTATCACTGCATCATATATAAGTGTCATGTTGAATGACAGTTGAGTTATGTGGGAGGATAAATACATACAATTCTTTCCCATTCACCCAACTGTCATTCAACATGACTTGCTTGTACAGAAGTGACATGTTGAATGACAGTTGGGTTATGTGGGAGAGTAAATGCATGCAATTCTCTCCCATTACCTCAATTGCTGCAGTAATAAGGAAAAAAACTCAGCGAAAATCAGCAAAAAATTTCAACGAATTTTGCCGGAACAATCAAGTTATGGTAAAAATTAAACAAAACAATCGCCGAGAATCTTTTGTTTAATGTTGTCGCTGATTTTCGTCGTTTTTCTTTGAATATCTTCCCTGATTTTCTCTTTTTTCCTTATGACGACAGTAACTGTCATTCATATCTAGTGCAGTGGTGCCAACTTTTCATTTCTCTGGAAATGAAGGCAGAAGATTTTGCATAATTTTAAATGTGTCTAAGTGTAATAAATGAAACTTACTGATGTGTATGTCATCCAGCAGCATGGTTCTACTTGATTTGAGTCCAATCCCCAAAATTCCAGTTCCTCTTCGAACAATGGACCACACACCTAAATAAAGACAAATGTGACATTACATTTTTTGCAATGTGGATAAGTGCATCGAAAGACTGCTGCCGCCATAAAGCAACGAACAATTTTTTTAGAAATTTCAAACAAATATCGAAATTATTCACAAATTGATTTTTCTGTTTACTCAAGCTGTGTTATGATATACTTACATCTGTTGGATAATGTAGCTTGCCAGTTCTGAAATAGATATAATTTTTTTTTCAATTAATATGTCACAACAAGTCATCGAATCGTCTAGACGTACCGATAATAATTGAGAACTTGTGCAAATACACCGGGATGTCTATCAAAAAAATATTCATTTAAAACAGGATCATAGTTTGCTAGTGCTGCATTAAAAAAGAACATTTTAATTTTCGTTGAGTTGGAACTTAAACACAAGTTGTTTAACCTTCAGTCAGTCTGGACAATCTTGTAGCTGGGATCTTCTTCAACGTTGCTTTGTAAGTTTCATGTCTAATTCCCCCTGTGTAAAAAATTAGAAAGTCTTTTTTATTATTCAGATTCAGCTGGCAATACAGGCAACTTTAAGTTGCTCAGATCGGTAAAAATGATAGGTTTTCTATTGTAATCCGGTTGTCAACACAGGCCTAAACATTGGATAAAGCAGCATAAAATTCCCACTCCTACATTGTGAAAAACTTTTAGATGCAATTTTCGTACCCGTGGCACCTTTGAAAGTCGATAATTTTTGATACAAGTTACGTATGAAGATAGTTTAACACACTAGATGGGACCCATCGTGTGCGTTAAACTACCAGCATACGTAACGTGTATCAAACAACGTTTTTTGCAATTCACCGAGAAAAAAAGAGCTTTTTCGTGCGTCATTTCGGTGTCGCATGAAGTCATTTTGCCGCACTAGTGCGATGACGGTTTTTTTACGTACTAGTGCGATGAAGGTGGAATGGTGGTGCGATGGAAGTGCGTAAAAACCCGTCATCGCACTAGTCCGGCAAAATGACTTCATGACTGAAATGACGCACGAAAAAGCGAGATTTTGTCGGTGAATTGTAAAAATAGCATTTTCTTTTCTCTTTTTCCTACTACAACCTGATGAGCATGATCGATTTTTTTTAGCTACTATAGCCTTCCACCGATTGAATTTTTAAGGTTCCGATGGGGCACCCCAAGTTTTTTACCTAAAAGTTGGCCGAAATTTGAATGAAAATTAGTCGATGAGCTCGGGCCAAAATGCCCAACAAATTTAAAAAAAATTTCAATCGGTTGTCGCCGACTACGCACCGCTCTAATTTAAAAATCACTTGACTTATGACTTATAGTAAACTGTCAAACGTTACGTCAAGTTCAGTTAGAACATTTTTAGCCGATATTTTCCAAAAAATGTCAACGAACGACTACAATATGGTGTGTCTTGTTTTCAATACGAAAGGTTGCGTGAGAGGCCAGCTGATATTTTAATTTTCTACAGCGGACGTTATTCAGCTGTCTCCGCGTTATGGTTCTATTTCATATTTACCTCAGAAATGCACCACAAAATGGTCTTCAATGGCATCGGTATAGGTATTTTCGTATCAGAACGATATTACCACGCCAGCGGGCGATATCATAATTCCAAGAATGATATTATCATACCAGCGGGCGATCATTCCAGAAATAATGTCATACCACCGGGTGATAGTATCCTTCACCACTGGACGATAATATCGTTCCGGAAATGATAATATCATACCACTGTGCGATGATATCGTTCCCGAAGTGGTAATATCTTAACACTGGGCGATAATGTCGTTCTAAAAACGATATTATCATATCACCGGGCGACAATATCGTCACAGGAATGATAATATCATAAAACCGGACAACAATATCGTCACAGGAATGATAATATCATAAAACCGGACAACAATATCGTTACAGGAATGATAATATCATATCACTGGGCGATAATATCATTTCAGAAATGATAATATCATACCACAGGGCGATAATATCGTTTCAAGAAAGATTATATCATACCAATAGACGATAATATTGTGCCAAGAACGATATTATCACATCACGAGGCGACAATATCGTCACAGGAATGATAATATCATACCATTGGACGATAATATCGTCAGAGGAATGATAATATCATACCACCGGACGATAATATCGTCACAGGAATGATAATATCATACCACCGGACAATAGTATCGTCACAGGAATGATAACATCATACCAACAGACGATAATATTGTTCCATAAATGATAATATCATACCACCGGACGATAATATCGCTTCAAAAATGATAATATCATATCACTGGGCGATAATATTGTTCACGAAATGATAATATCATACCACTAGGCGTTCATTTTTGGAACGATATTATCATATTACCGGGCGACAATAAGGTCACAAGAATGATAATATCATAACACCGGACAGTAATATCGCGACAGGAATGATGATATCATCCCACCAGACGATAATATCGTTCCACAAATGATAATATCATACCACCGGACGATAATATCGTTTCAAAAATGATAATATCATATCACTGGGCGGTAATATTGTTCCCAAAATGGTAATGTCATACCACCGGACGATAATATCGTTCCAAGAACGATATTATACTACTGGGCGACTATATCGTCAAAGGAATGATAATATCATACCACCGGACAATAATATCGCCACAGGAATAATAATATCATACCACCAGACTATAATATCGTTCTAAAATTGATATTCCACCGGACGACAATATTGTTCACGAGATGATAATATCATGCCACTGGGCGACGAAATCGTTCCCGAAATGATAATATCATACCACTGGGCTATATTCTAGTTTCAACAATGATATTATCATACCACCGGACGATTGTATCTTTCCAGAAGTGATAATATTATATCACCGGGCGATATTGCCACAGAAATGATATTATCATACAACTGGGTGATAATATCATTCCAAAAATGATAATATCATACCACTGTGCGATAATATCGTTCCAAAAACTGTATTACGATAATATTGTCACGGGAACGATGTTATCATGACTGGGACGGTGTTATCGTTCTGGGCAAAAATACAGAGGGCGATTTTTCCTTGTCCCTTGAACTTTTTCGTTTCGTTCCGTACATTTTTCTGAAACGATTCCCGCACATTGGCTGAAGTGTGTCTGACGTTGAAACGTGGGGCTTTATGAATAGTGAATTTATCAAATCGAATTCACGGTTGAATTTGGTCGACTGCATCCCTCTATGGAAAACTAGGTAGGAGAAAATACAGTAGACATTCGATAGGATCTCCAGACCTAGGATCCGGTGCCGCAACACTATGTGTTTTAGGTCGGAGCGATAGGCATTGCACTTAGAACTTCGCAAACATTACAACCCAATTCTAGCCCATGGAGCCGTGCGGTTAAAGTTACGCTAAGTTCGCATGTAAATATGCAACTGGATCTCACCCCATAAACTGAGACTAGGATATGTTTGTGAAATAAATAAAAAAGAACAATTTTTCGCAATCTACGCCAGCTTAACGAGGAAAATTTATTTACCATCAAGACCACAATTGACTTACCTACATTCAGAACCACCCGATTTTCCGAATCCATATTAATCTGATTCATAGCTGCAAAAATAAAGAAAAAATGATGCACACATTTTGAAAATATTCCGACCTCAATCTCAACCACATGTCAAATTTCGTTATATTTATTGCCAATTTTGTGCCTACAATTCATAGTTACCTATGCTTTTCTATGATATCCTTTCTATTTACAACGAATTTCATAACCGCATGTGGAGATCAATATTGTATCTTTATATATATACGTGTGGAAGTATATATCCAATGGTTGATATGTTGATATATATGAAAGCTATACCACTGCCGCCAACATTAAGTTCTTTAGATAGCAAAGAGCCAATGCTCCCCTACCAATGTCCTCATTCATCTGAAACAAGAAAAAAAAAAAATAAAATAAAAAAAGGTTTCGGTTTTAATTTGATTTGAGTTAGGTCGGAAATTGTACGATTTGGTTTATGATCGTTTATTTATCAAGATTTGAAAAAGATTTTACTTTATAAGAAAGTCGTTAAGTTGAGATTGCGAATATTCGATTATTAGAATTATAAAGCAAAATGTTTATGATAGACATAAAATTTGAGCAGATTGTTGTTTTGTTTGTATACATAAATATTCACGAAATGTTGATCTGTATAATTCATGATTTCGGTAAAATTATTAGATGAAGTCGAGCAATCAACAGACACGTGCGTCGGCTCAAACAGTGTGTTGTCGTCCTATCATAGTAATTACACTTTTTAGACCATTACGTTGCTGTTGGATGAGCCAAATCGTCCTGCAGGTGAAATGGTCTAAACTAAGGCTTACGACAGGTCAGGTCAGGTCGACCTGATGGTAAAATTGAGTTTGACCTGACCTGATCTGAATTTTCAGGTCATAACCTGAAATGACCTGATAGGACCTGATGACCTGCAGTTGAATTTTGATCTAAAATTAGAATGTTCACCTGAATTAGGAAAGCAAAAATCAGGAAACAAGAAATCAGGAAATGAAAATCATGAATCGAAAATTTAATAAATTACCTAATAAATATCAGAATTATCACCAAGTACAATGAGTTTAAGCGTTTGTTAAAAAACTATATAAGTGGGCAGCGGATAGACTAATATTTATCGATGACCTCCCCGGTCGTTATTTTCTAGTACCCGTAAAAAGGCTTGACTCATTTTGCACCCTCTCCTAGTCATCAATATAGCTTATGTATATTATATGCCTTGAATGCTGCCGAACTTCAAGAATCTAGTGGCGTTAATAGAAAAGGGGACTTTGGCTATGTATAATTTACTCCCCTATTCTAGTTTTTTCTTATATTCTCTTTTTTTTTCTTTTGTTTTTTAGGATATGATTGATGTTGTTATGAAAGATGTATTAAAAGTTCCTTCGAATTGATTTAATCATATTGGAACATATTAATGTTATAATTTTTCTTAGTGATTTCTAATTACTTGATTTAAGATGTTAGAAAGATGTTATAAATAAACTAAACTAAACTAAACATCAGAAGCTTAAAATAACGAAAAATAAAAATCAGGAAAAACAAAAATTAGGAATGAATTAAATTACGAAAAACCAAAATTAGGAATCAAGAAATCAGGAACCAAAATAAGGAAAAACTAAAATCAGGAAAAACATACATCACGAAACACCAAATTCAGGAAAATCCAAAATTAGGAAAAACTAAAATATGAAAGAAATAAATGTCCACCTGAACTAGGCAAGCAAAAATCAGGAATCAGTAAAATTAGGAAAAACGAAAATCAGGAAGGAAATAAATCAAGAAAAACATAAAAACTTTTAATTCCTAAGGAGGTCGCAATTTTATTTTTGGTATTGAGGGGGTTCTGCCCCCTAAGCCCCCGCGCCTGCGGCGAGCTACTAACGCTCTGCAAATTGCCTTCCGTGCATGGAACTCTGACCCCGTTAGAGGCTCTGACCCTTAGACTTCGCAAGGGGGGATATTCCCCCTTCACCCCCCTGCGCGGGGGCTGCCGCCCCTCGACCCCGCTTTTTTTTCCTGGATTTATCACGGCCTGCGGCGCGTTCTCTCAAAAAATATTTTAATATCAACACTACAATACTCTTCTATCATTAGAATAAATCCGTGGCATTACCCGTCTATCTTATTATCTTATTATGTTTGAGCACGCTCCACTGCAATTTAAATTTGAACTTGCAAAACAGAATATTTTCCTAATTTTTGTTTTTCCTAATTTTAGTTCTTCCTGATTTTTGTATTTCCTTATTTTTGACAAATAATTTATTTTCCTAATTTTCGGTATCCTAATCTTTTTTCCTAATTTTGGTTTTCTCAATTTTTGTTTTCCTAATTCAAGTGGACTCTCTAAAATTTAACTATTCTCAACTAAACCGCTTACACATTTTCACATGTAATATATCTTTGGAAAAGTTTAAGAATGTGTATGTGTACTGATACGTTGTATCTTCATTCGGTTACTAGCTGATGTTAGTAACATTTTATCATCTAATAGATTCTCATTAGTTTGCTTTGGGTAATCGCTTATAGCTTACCACAAGTCATGTTTTAGCTTGGTGTTCTCTATAGAAGGCGTTTGAATTGAAGCTAAGATGACTTTTTTAACAAACAACATGAAAAACGAGCTTCAATTCTGTGATCGCTGTCAGTTTTCAGCATTAAAGGGATCATTATATTGGACGCGATGCGAAACAAGAAAATAAAAAATATCTTGCACTTTTACCCTTATTTCATCGGTTTTGAACGGATCACTCGAAATTCATATCCCAAATTTGGGACTCTCTTTCCACAAATGTTACACATCTGCACTGTAAATAGAAGAAGAGGTTCATACAAAAACCGGAAAAAAGAGTTTACGGCGTTTACTAAACAGTATGCGCTAGGGGAGCATTAATTGGTATGTATCATCATCGGTACAATTCCATTAGCATGGATTCAAAACGCCACTTGCGAGCTTCTTAAGACTAGTCGCGAGTACGCTACATCTATTTTTTCGACGCTCATCACTGATGTGATGTTTCTTTTGGTAAGAATCGACATTCGTAAATGAAACAATGTTTCTTGTGGTAAGAGGGGGCTCGGATATGGCAAGGGCTCGCAAAATGCGTTTTACCATAACAGGTCATATCAGGTTTCAGGTCAGTTTTGACCTGACCTGAAAGTGACCTTACCTGAAATTTTCAGGTTGACCTGACCCGATAGTAAGCCTTAGTCTAAACAATCTAAACTTCAGGTGAGACATGCAGACTCCAACCTCGTGTGCGGATGTCTCAATCACTATGCATGGAAGTAATAGAGGAATAGGTAGAGCGACAGGGTAGCAAAATGGAGGGAATCGTACAAAAAGAGTGTCACACGAAACACTTACTTCCCGAACCCAAGGAGAACTGGACCAAAGCTTGTATCAGGAGGAGCGGTCCCTAGATATTGGGTTGAATTGGCCCCAAGACTAGTTGAGGCTCCCGGCTAGATGTCTCGCTCTTGCGCCTGTGGAATAGGTAACGAGCATGCAGATGCAGTGCGATCTGCATAGGTCTTCGCGTTTTGAAGGGAAATAGGATAGTTGGATCAGTCTTTCAAGGTCATTAAGATGATCATTTCCACCTGATTTTTCCATGAAACCTACTTGCCTTTCTATCCTCTTATCACCCGCAGAAGAGATGTTTGTCACCCAAGTTGACACACGAGTCAAAATGTTTTTGATGTAATTAGAATTTTCAAAATGTAATTAAAACACCGTAAAGTAGAGTGAACTTTCACCACTCTTTCGAGTTTATTTCACAAAATAATGAATTCGATACAATCTTTTCATATGTATGCTGTTGAATTTACGTTGAAATCATTGGAATTTGTATATCAAAGCACTAAATCTACCCTTTAATTTTCAGCAAGTCTGTAAGTAAAGCTGTAACGATGCTACCATTGCGGAAAAGGGATGTCACAAATGAATGTTTTCAGTGTGGGATTAAAAAATTGTTATCTAAAATTCGGTTTTAAAATGATTTTACTTTTCCATTGTAGGAAAGAATCTTGTCATTAAAAGAATCTTTTGAGGTATAAGAGCCTTGTAAATCTGTAGAAGAGTGTTGCGTAGCCGTTGAGAAGTGAGAGAAGCTTGCTGGTAAGATGTTTTCTCTTTGTTGTAAGATGTTACTCTTTGAGTCATTGACAAGCCGATCTTTTGGTTTTTTTACTCTTCTCTCCACCAAACGTTTGCATACGAAATATTCAGATGTAAAAAATAAAATTCTTACTGTGGATTGCAGCTCTCAAATATCTTGATTGTCTTCGCAGTTCTTGACACTGTTACTTGATATAAGGTTAATATGAAGTTCAATAGGGAAGTTAAGGAATTTTGGGAAATTTTGTGACAAAATATTCTGAAGATCGAGGGCTAGTGTACGAAATGGAAGAAGACACCATCGGTCGTGTATATTTAGGACATAATGAAAACGAAAGTGCCTACGTGTGTACCGTAATTCTCAAACGAAAAGTGCGACTTCTATTCTCGCAATTTCCGATATCATGAACTAAAGATAACCTGCTCCAAACCAAATGTCAGAATTTTGAAAGAAGTCTTTTACATGATCTACTCTACATGAATTATCCATGAACATACACAAAACTTTATTCTTAAATACATCAAAGATCAAAACGGCCTTTTGATCTTTAATGCACGTTTGTGTACTTTAGTACACAGGAGGTGTGGTTAGCCCGCTGGAGCCAAATGTTTAACGTAAATACTATCTTCGATAGTCGTTAAATTGGGTAATCTGCGTAATCATTTCGATTCAGGTGGTATATAAGAAAGTGCGCTGTTCATAGAAGTCATCATTTTGTGACCGAGTGTGCTGTTGCACACATGGTCTTATAGGCAAGATGTACTGATGAGTCGTAAACGATGAAATCAGCACTTTAGTTTGTTAAATCGTATGAAGACGCTTTGTTTGTCATAAAGGAATTATGATGGGTACTGTAATCTTAAATGCATTAAAAATATAATTTAGAAATAAATTCCCATTTTTCGACCGGTTACTAGTAACTAACATCAAACGAAAAAGTGCGGTATCCTAAATCACAACAAAAACCCATTTTAAAAAGGGAAATGTGACGCAAGTCCTCGCCCCTTCTCCCAAAACAATTGATATCAATTTGGGTGACGCTTACAGCTTCGAAACGCAAAAATTTCTTTTGAAATATTTTCATATTTCATTAAAAAAATGCGTCACAAATGTCGGACCCACCCAAGGTAAGAATTTTTCTGCGCTTTCAGATTAGACATGTGCGCCGGCAAATATTTGATCGCCGACGGCGGTGTGATAAATGTGAGACCGGCGGCTGCGCGCCGATGAATGAAACATGTCGGCGGCGGTGGCGCGCGGTCGGCGTAATGTTTTTCAAATGAAAGCATACATTATTTCTCATAGTATTTGTTCTAATATACTCAAACATTTTCAAAATCGATGCGAAATACGATTTCCTTAATAAAAGTGTAATTATTGTGAACAAACAAAATGTAATCTAGGTTACTCGGTGACAACCGCAAACGTTTTGAATCAATAATAATTCCGGCAATTGAAAAATTACTTTCGCTAGGTGTGCTTATTACAGGGATTGATAGTAATTTCGAAGCCAACTTTGCTAATATTGGCATCATGTTCTCTCGATTTTTCCAAAGAACTAAAATATTGTCCACTTCATTCAATTATTTATTTAACGTCTGACTAGTGCAGTCGACGGACTAAAAACATAACAATAAATATCACAAAAAGGATAAATATACAAAAATTAAAAGGAAATAGAAATAAAAATATAGCAAAAATAGACAAAATAATTAGAAAACTTTATAGATATAATCACAGCTAATTCAATCTCAAAAAATTTGATCGTCTAGGTAATAAGAAAATTGGAATTATCACAGTAGTAAAAAGTAGGTTTATCTCAAATAAATAAATTGATCTTCTAGAGTTTAAGTCTCCAAGTGAGAGCTAAGTCTGAGAAAGTAGGATTGTCGAGAGACAGTAGTCATAGCCTTGTCCATTCTCCGAACAAGTTGTCAGGAAGTTGCAGTAATGCCTTACGAAATTGCTTGCATGATGGTGACGATGGGTCGATTTCACTTACTGCAATATTAAACAAACGGCAAGCATTGTTGAATGGAGAGTTATCGTGTTTGGTCAATAAGATGAAGTTTGAATGACGTAATATGCGAGTAACGGGATTGAGCTTAATCATTGATCGGAGATGCTGTGATTGATATTTGCCAATAATTATTGCGTGTATGAACAAGATCATTGCGTTGACTCGACGTCTGACAAGTGTTGTTAATTTTAGCTGTTCACATCTATCAGCATAAGGAGGTAGAACGTATGAACCTGTCAAATGACGTTTATCATCACCGAGTAGAAACAAAACCATTTGCTTTTGAACACTTTCCAATTTTGTCTTGTGTACCGAATAAGTTGGCGACCAAGTGGGAGCCACAAATTCTAGTATGGAGCGAACCAGCAGTTGGTATATGATTTTGATAGTGTTCTTTCCAAAATACTGCCCTTGTCGTTTGACAAATTTCATTGTTGCCGTTGTTCGTTTAGATATATATTCGTAGTGTGATTGAAATGTGCACCCCTTGTCAAATATCACGCCCAAGTCCATATTTTCTTCGACCCTTTTCACTGGTTCACCGTCGATTTCCATTTTTCCCCACATACTTAGCAAAAAATACTCTTCGCGCTCACATTCTGAACGGCTAGATATTGATAAACTTTCACTTAATGACGACACTGTAGTATGTCTTTCAACAAGCTCGTCGAAAAGCCAAATGAAAGATATTAATGTGGGTGTTCTGCAAGGGTCGGTATTGGGTCCATTATTATTCTTGGTGTATATAAATGACATACATAGTCTTCGTACTACTGGTAGCGCTACTCTAATTGCTGACGACACAGGTTTACTTTACGTTGGGGAGTCGACTGAGAAAAATGTTGTGTCTATGAATGAGGATGTCGCCCTCTTGAAGGATTTCTTCGATTGCAATAAACTATCGCTTAACGTAAAAAAAACAGTGAGTATGCACTTCCGTCGGAAGGGTAGTTCAGATGTTGATGAGGTTGTCTTGGATGATCACGCAGTTGAGTCAGTCTCAGTGTTGCGCTATTTGGGACTGTTTCTGGACTATGAGCTGTCGCTTAATGCTCATATCCAGAAAATGTGTAGTAAGATAGCCTCGGTGTGCGGAGTTCTGTGTAAGCTAAAGAACCTACTTCCCAGATCTGCCCTGTTGAATATCTATTATGCCCTAGTTCATTCACGGCTTTCGTACTTGCCAGCGGCATTTGGTACTGCAAATGTGGCCTCAATTCGCCAGTTGAGTGTATTAGAGAAGAAATGCTTAAAACATGCCAACAAGTTGCCTATGCGGTTTCACACGATTGAACTTTTCCGGCATTACTGTCCTAATCTGCTCAATGTTGAGAGTTTTGTTAAGTATAGCATGTGTGACTATGTGTATCAACTCGCATAGCAACATCAATTTTGTGAGACCCGCCCACCCCTACAATCTGCGTGATAACCAGAAGGTTAGGTTGTCTGCTGTCAGATCAGCGCTGGGTTCGAGAGCAATATCACATGCTGGTACTAAGATTTTCAACTCACTTCCGCTGAGCATTAGGACAACTCGTCAGGCAAGGTTCAAATCGGACTTGAAGCTGTGGTTGTTGGAGAGACAGTCTCCGGCTTGTTAGTGGGTGTGCCGGAACTTTGAGTCGTTTATTTGCTTATTTTTTTTCCTTTTGTTTATATTGATATCTATATGTTAGTGACATTGAGGGCTTCACAATGGTGATAATCCTGTTGCAGGTAGCGATGGACATAGATGAAGTATTAAGCGGGATACACTTTTTTTCACTTCCTTATCACATCTACTGCTCCTTTAATTCGCCTCTACTTCTTGCTTCCATCTTTTTCTTTTTCTTTATTTTTTCTTCTATAATTTTTTTTCCTCTTCTCTTTCTTATTACTTTCCCATCTCTATTACATAAATATCTTTGCATATTTTTCTTATTCTTTTATTTTTATTTTGTAATTTCATTTTCTTAGTTTCTCTAATTTACATTAATTTAACCTATGGATTGTCTCCATAATAGTACGTGTACAGTGGAGAGCCAAATTTTATTTTTTGTATTTCGCGAAAAGTATTTATAAATAAATCAAATCAAAATCAAATCAAATCAGTAACCTACTAACTAACTAACGTAGGATATTTTCATTAACTTTGGGTTCTATGAAAATGCACTTTTTGTATTTAATTTTCTTAAGCTCATATCTCCGGATCCATCGAACCGATTTTAATGATTCGCCTTAGAATTTTCGGTAGAATTCGGGAAAAATATTTTCCGAGGTGTAAGTCGCAAGGCGGGGAAGTTAAAACTTAGCTGTCTATATGGTTCCGCAGTCTACGAAAAAAAAAATTTCTTGATTTTTTGTTCTTATGTGTGAACGAATCAGACACATAAATCTTTCAATTTAACTTATTCCTCGGCGTTTGAAATTATTTTATATACCTCTCTCTTGTACAGTTCACTTAACAGTAGCACACGCGAACTTTCAGCCGCTCGGTACATAAAACTATTGACGCTACACGAAATGTAAAATGATATCTCGGTTTTCGGTGACGTAAACTAGGTTCTCGACTTCGTCTCGAATCATTTACACCACCTCGAACCAAGATACCATTTTAAAGTTTTTGTAGCATAAAATTCTATTATATGCACAGGCAATTTGGCTGGCGATCTGTTACCGAGCATGCTTGAAAAATGTTACACTTACAGAGAAGGCTGAAAAAAAAATCGCTCGCTCCGCTCGCGCTCTCATATATAACCATTATCAATTATATTGGACCTCAATGTAATTCTTTTTATCCCAGGACCGGTATTATTCTGTACGTGCTAGTCCACCTTTTAAAAATCAGATTTTCATGTATCTGTTGATGCAAAAATAACTATAAAATTCTCACCTGCGACGCCATTTTTCACAATCAAGTAAGTGAAATAAATTAAGGAAATCTAAGACAATCGTTGCATTCTCACGCATCGAGCGAAGCAAAGAAATTGGAACGTTTAATCATATGCTAATCGCTTAATTCATTCCTCGGTTGTCCCTTGCGCCGAATAACTCAATCTTTAACTAAACGCAGATGGTACGTCAAGGTAAAACTATCTACGAAATCCAGAAATCTCACTTTGAAAATCGGGAAACTTAGCCTAATTTTGGCACATACCGGACAAAATTGGGAAGACGAAATCGGATACGGGTGAAAAAAACATAAATTCCACACGCGGTATCATCGACAGCGTAGAACATCATAATCATGGTTGGATTAGCGTCGCTAAACACTAGCGTCGCTGCTAGCGCCGCTAATAGCGCCGCTAAAATTCAAGACTGCTCGCTAGTAGCGATTAGCGCTCGCTAAAATCCGATTAGCGAATATTTTTCGCTAACCGCTAATGGATTCGCTAAAATATGGAGCTGTTCATCACAAGTCATCAGTCTATTTTCGACCGAATGCCAGTTTTTCAAAAATTTTTGGTGTTTTTTCTATTCCAGATTTTAGATTATTAGCGAAAAGTTAGCGACCGCTAGTAGCAGCCGCTACTAGCGCGCTAGTTTTTTTAAGACTAGCGAATCAGTTAGCGACGCTAGTATTTTTTGAAACTAGCGTTAAAGTTAGCGTAGCTAAAAAAAATGACTAGCGAGCACAACCTTGATACCTAGAGTACTGGATAGTCGCTAACGTTTTTTGGCGACGCTAATGCTAACGCTAAAGTGGAAAAATACTATGTGATTTTAACAAACTACATTAAACTTAACTGAAACAAGCTAAACACCAAAGTGTAATATTTTAAATGATATCCATTGTAAAACAAAAAAACCTCAATATTTTTCGCCGAATGAAACTTTTACAATTCATTTACAAAATGATATTGGCGAAAGAACTATTCGCTTATTGTATTTAACGAGCGCCAGTCGCTAGTAGCGAGTTGTTTTACATTTTAGCTCACTACCAGCGGCGCTAGTAGCGATGCTAATGATTGGCGTCGCTAGCTAGTCCCTGTAAAGTACGCATATAGCGGATTATTTGACGCTCATGTCTGGTGTGGATTAATTAACGACTGCTAGCACCAGCAGAAATAGAGCACCCTTAGAACCGTTTGGTATGGACACGCCAATTGTCATAATCCAAGTGTCACAGGCATAAGAATATTTTAAATTTGTAGATGATTCGCATTCAAATTATTACCGTCAATCTCTTAACCAATCTCATTTTCCGACATTACGGCAGGAGACTAAATTCCAGATTTATTCTTGCGGAAAATTCGATGTTTTTACAATAGAACTGAATTTTGTGTGTGGGTATGAGTTTAGATTATTATACGCTTGTATGCTACTGAAAATCTAATTTAGGAAATTGATTTATACGAAAATTGTGATAAAAATAATAAAAATAGCGGAACTAATCTTAGACGATAAGGCTGTGGATAGAAAGGGGATGGTAGTATTTCAATGTCACATTTTTTATTTCACGAAAAGCTGTCCAAGTATTTTCTTCACAAACTTCACACATTTTTTATGATATTAATAAATCAGAAGACTGCTGTTCGAAGGCAATATTTAAAAAAAAACGTCTGACCTAAGCTGAAGTTTTTCATAAGGTTCAAGGTTGTGTGTTAAAATGATCAATAAACATATGCAAGGGACCCGTACGCATCAGAATAGATGCGGCAAACGGAATAGATGTTACAAAAAGGCTCGAACGTATCTGAGTAAATATTGCCTTAACTCTTAAGTGTGCGATTACGTCCTCATTGAATTGGATTGGAAATTGCCGTAAGGGCAATATTGAAAAACCCGTCAGAAGCAACGGGGCAAAATACCTCCCCAAACCCCTAAAATTTAAAAAGAAGTTTAAAAAGAAGAAGAAAAAAGTTTGAAGCAAAAATTAAAAACAAATTTTTTCACACAAAAAAAAAAAAAAATTGTACTAGGACCGATCTTAGGACTGACCTAGAGCACTATGGAGAGGCTTCTGACCCATACTTTAATACAAAAAAGTTCGCCTCTTTTTACTCTAAAACACTGCACAAACAACCTCATCATTAAAGAAATATTCACTAAAAACGACCAAATATCGTATAGGGTCGCGTGGGTGCTATGACAAATCTCCCAACCGTAATTCGTACACTTTATTTTCGTACAATTTGTTTTCGTACACCTTATTTTCGTACACTCTAATTTCGTGCACTTCGATTTCGTACACTTTCCCATTTCGTACACTTCAATTTCGTACACTTCAATTTTGTACACTTCGATTTTGTACACTTTCCTATTTCGTAGACTTTAATTTCGTACACTCCAATTTCGTACAGTCCAATTTAGTACAGCCCAATTTCTTACAATTTAATTTTATACACTAACTTTTCCTTAGCTTCGTTAGCCAGCCAGCTAGTTTTTGTGACATTTCGTAAAAGGAAAAATTACTTAGCTTCGTTAGCCACCTTTTTCCGAATGATTGGTTTAATAATTTCCCTAAAGAGTACAATCAATGCTAGCGGTAATAGAAAAGTGTACAAAACTAAAGTGTACGAAATTGAACTGTACGAAATTGTAGTGTACGAAATGAAAGTGTGCGAAATTGAAGTGTACGAAATTGGAGTGTACGAAATTGAAGTGTACGAAATTGGAATCTACGAAATTAAGTGTACAAAATTGAAGTGTACGAAATAGGAAAGTGACGAAATCGAAGTGTGCGAAACTGGTGTGTACGAAATCAGAGTGTCCGAAATTGAATTGTATGATAGGAAGTGTACGAAATAGGAAGTGTACGAAATAGGAAGTGTACGAAATTGTAGTGTGCGAAATTGAACTGAACGTCTTCGAAAAAAAGTTGGGAGATTTGTCGGGTCACCGGTCGCGTGACGTGAGACTACAGCCCGAACAACTTAACAGATTTTCTATAATTTTTTTTGTTTTTTTTTTTTTTTTGTGACACAATGGTTTATCCTTTTCTAGAGAGAATGCGTCCTCGTCCCGCTCTAAAACTCTCAAAACGTTAATTTAATTTTCGTGTTTTTCTGATGTCCATTTCTTTTACCTAAAACCTTCCACAGCGGTTTCCGTTCAAATTTCGCAGAAATATGAGTGGAAAAAGTTCCACAAACCTTCAAAAAACCAAGTTTTTGACCACTTTTTCGACCATAACTTCAAAAGTTTTCGACCGATTCTGTCCAAATTCAATCTCGTAATCAATATTTTTAATATTCTTTCTGAAAAGAAAAGTTTTTAAAACATTGGATAAGATTAATCCGATTTATGCAGAAAAAAAACGTTGCACAATAGTAGAGATTCAGTTTTGGGGCCCTGGCTGAATCCAAAAGCTCAATTAAAAAAAATTTCTTCCATAAATTGTCAGGTATGCTCAGACCTTTCAAACAAAAAGAATTTATGAAAATCAGAAAAGATTTGCTCGAGTTATGTACAAAAAACAAGTAGGGCTCTAGCAGAGACTCGTTCTTAGTGCTTCAGCTGAGTCCAAGGAATTATTCAAAAAAATTTCTTCCATAAATTGTCGGCCATGCGTAGATCTTTCAAACAAAAAAAAATTGTGAAAATCGGAATAGATTTACTCGAGTATTGTACAAAAGACCAAAAACCACTTAAACGGCCCAGCTCATCCCTCATTGAAGTCTTTAATCCTATTCATAATAATGTCCATAATAAGGTTGTACTTCATGACTGTGTTTCAGTATGCTGTAACTTCACGGCTTTCTTGAATTAAGCTTGGGACTAGGTTCTGTTCATACATATGCAAATACCAGATATTAACCTCAACACGTATGGGGACGAGGATATGACTATACCTAGTTTCTTTCTTGCTACAAGCATTCAAAAGCAAATAAGACCACGTCACTAAAATGTGGAACTGTGGCCCTATTTCCTATATTTGAGAGATCTGTCTCCCATCTTTTCTCTCAGCCAGGAATTTTCTTTAAATTCACCAAAACACCTATTTCTAACCGTTCGGGAGAAATTTGTGAGAAAATGTCGCGTGTTGAATATAATAAGTTCACGCGATAAATTAATTTATGCTTCACGTCAGGTATTTTCCGACTTGTTTAAAGCCTTAGCTGGAAATTATAACATCTATTAATTACAAGTAATGGTGAGGCCCGTCATTTCGTACATTTTCAGTTTTTGTGTAAAGAGTAACCGTGTTCTTTGTGTACACGAAACACCCAGCTGTTTAAATGGAGCTTAGTTTTGTTTGAAGAAGATTTGAATTTAAAGTACAGTACCGTCTGTTCGAAATGGGGAAAATTATTTTCCATTTGAAACATAAAACCGTTCAATAACCTTGCTCAACCAATAATACACAGATAGTAAGCTTCATCGATGATAAGATAAGATACTAGAAACTTAAATATTTCAACAAAGGGAAACCAGGTCGTCATATAAAATGTAATAGGACATTCAAAGACAGAAAAGCTTTCAGACCATTTCTGCTTTTTCGAATTGGTTTTCGATTTGTCGATTACGGTTGATCGGTATTTTTAAAAGGACGCCCTCAATTTATTAGTTTGTCGTTATGCCAAGTAGCGAGAAATTCGAGAATACTGAATTGCATGTTACGTTTTATTTTTAGGTTTCAGATTTGATGTGTAGAGGGTAGCAAATCTTTTCTAGAAAATCACGTTTGTTGGAAAATGAAGATTTAGGTTGAATCTAGTTTATAGGCTCGCACGGAACTCGAAGTCTTAATAACAAACTACAAAATACAAGTATTGGACACACAGAAATTTTCCAATCGAAGCGAACTTCACGCGTAATCAAAGAATTTAGTGGAAAAGTCAAAATTGCAGCTAGCTCCATTGTGAATGCCATGCAGGGCGCCTATTTTCAACAAACAAGAACGAGTGTCTCACTTTTTTCTCGCATTTTTCTCCTTAATTTAAAATTTATTTCGCGTGAGTAAGAGCCGGAAACTTGATATAGACATAGACTTCAAATGTGGGCAAATGTCATCATCACTTGACATTTCGTCACCATATAAAACGTGAAGAATAATTTCTCCATATGCTTTAGAAACTGAGTGTACACAAATGTATTTTCATTCACTTTTATAAAAAAGTTACCAGTTTGTATAGAAAACAATGGTGAACACAAGCAAATTCACCAAGCTTACAAAGTAGATGTCTTGTAATCTGGAGAACGAGTATTTTGTCTCATGTTAATATAAATCACATTGCAAGAGTGAAAGAGATGAAATACGTAACCCGGGCTACGGTACCGATACCGATGGAATTAGCCATATGACAATTTGTTTCATCAGAATATTTGTTGTCTATGTGGGGAATCCAGCCGCCATATCATGTCTCTGATTAGAGCGGTTAGATTAGCGGATACAGTTTTTCCTTTGGAGTTTTACAAGAAATAATAAACGTGAAGTTAACTGCAGTTTTGTTCGAAGCTAACTTCATAACAGAGAAATTTTTTAGTTGCGTCTCTACTGCAGCTAACTTCACGTTGAGTATTACTTGTGCGATAGAAACAAAAGTCTGTCAGTTGATGTCAGAAGAGTTATACATGAAGAGAATCATAAGATTTTACAACTTTCCGTTGTAACTGTTCCACCAAAAAATCTAGTTTTACATGAACAAAATACAAGCGATTTTTGTAATAGTAACTTTATTTATCATTCCATTTAATTTCTGAGTGGAATACAATCTGAATGTAAACATTTGTCTAAGAAATAGGATAAAAGAAAAAAAAGGTGCAAAAGCTAACGTAACATAATTCTCTAACTCAATCAAATTAGCGCGACCATAGCGACTCTAAACGATTGCAAAACTTGAAACGAGCAAATGTTATGAAACCATTCCATTTTACTTTTAGCACCAATATGCTAAAATTAATTCGACATATACTCGTAGTTTCAAGCTCAGTTCTAGAAATTGTTCGTCTTTGAATATGAGAAGTGACAAAAATGACGTCACGCCCAATTTTATAACAGAAACTTGATATAATATGACGTCATTTTTCATTTCATTCATTTCTTACAAATTTTTGGAAATACCAGTTTTTGCATAAATTTACAGCCTAAACATCGGATTTACCAAATTTATATGAAGAAATGTCTCTACATATATTGCTGGTATTTTCTAGGCTCAGTTTCCAAGTACAATTTATTTAAATTTATGAAATTTCAGACGAGAAGTGAAGTTTTTCCTTAAAGATTGCTAAAAAACATGGGAAAGCAATTAATGGGGCGATTCCAAGCAATGAATTGTGTATATGACCTAGGAACCATGTCAATCTCCTGAAGTGTACAAAGATGCGCGAGTTGGGATGTATGAAACATTTTTCAGGAAAAAGGTTATCTATACGTCTCTCATTGTAAAAAAACATTGTCAGACGAACGGTATAACCGGAAAACGTAGTTCCCAATTTTTTATTTTCAACTTTTGGGTAGAATGACCCTTTTTTTAATTGAATCTAATGTGACGACATGTAAATTTCCTTTTTATTGGCTCATCTGGTTTGGGAGGGAATTTGCTACAACGGCAAAATGGTCGATTTTTATTATGTAGATAAGTCAGGTAGCGCATTTAACAAAATGGATAACGGTTGAGAATCGTCATTTGCGCAACTACAAGGATCACTAACAATCAGATTCTCATGTAGATAGGTTTTGCTGACCAAATTCTTGGCCAGGCCATTAAAGCGGTCATTCAGTCTAGGTGTGTTGCTGATTTTGTGGATATATATTTAAAATTGACACGTGTCCTTCGAAAGCTCACATTTTCAGTTTTCTTATAAAATATTTTGGCATATTATGCCATACCGCAACTACATATATGAGTACTGGTTCAAAATGGTCGTATATGCCTTAACTTTCACGATTTGAGAGGCTCCGCTATGCACTCTCATAATCGGATAGAGTCTGTGTAGTCCAGAATAAGCCTTGAGCAGCATTCTGTCAACATGTTCATTGTGTTTCAGATTCGGTCGATCATGGTAATCGAGGTATCGAACGCTTTCCTTGTATTGAATCTTTTCACCATTGATCCCTAAGTTAGGCAAATTCTTATCCTTGAAGTTTGATCTTTGAATCAAGAGCGCTTCGGATTTTCTTGCATTGACTTTAATTTTTTACTTTTCGTAATAATCTAAGAGAATTTGTGGAGATGGCTTTAATATTTGCTTTAGCTCTGAGTGGCTCTAGTCTGGTGGAGGATGTATTCGTGTCATCGGCAAATATAGATGGTGTGGTGTTGGTGTGTATGGTGAGATCGGCCATAAATATGACGAACAGAAGAGAACCCAATATGATGCCTTGCGGAACTCCATCATGCACTATGATAGGGTCCGATAGATCACTTGACGAACGCACTTTAAATTCTATGTTTCCAAAATAGGACATAGTTCCTCATAGTCCCTCTACCCACATTGTATCAAATGATTTTTCAATATTGAGGAAGGCAGCCACTGTGACCTTATTTTCATTGAACCCGAATTGGTTTATGGGGGGGGGGGGGGGGCAGATTTCACCCTATGCAGAAATTCAATATTCTGCTAGTTCACTACTTGTGTAAAAATGCGAGAAGAAAATTGAGCACCGCAAAAAATGAGTTGTCTGACTTGTTGTGAAGGGGAGACCTCATAGAAACGGTGTTTTTCCAGCGTTGCTTTTGTTAAAAAAAATTGTTAGTTTCAAAAAAGTGCCTCAATAGCTAAATAAAGTCAATAAACTCCTCGTTAGAAGATAGGTGTGCACTTTCAGCCAGGACACTTGGTGCCGAAAATTTGAAAATGCCAAAATTCATGAAGTAGCGAGTATATTACATTGAATAATTTCATAATTCGACACTTGGCTGCGTACTTTGGTCCTTCACCTGGGAATACAGAAGTCAGCCTGGTGCTGAGCATCTGTTTTCACACACAGTGTACACATTAGTTATATCTATACGTCTTATAAGTTTCAACTCGGCACTAGGCTGCGTCCTCGAGATAAGACTTTTTGAATGCAGAGGGCAGCAGCAGCCTGGTGCCGAATCGAAACTTATGTGACATATACAACTCACTATTGCCTCCAATCTGGCGAAAACAGATTTCCAGCACCAGGCTGCCTTCTTTATTCCCAGCTTTAGGGTCCCAAGTGAGCAGCCTGGAGCCGACTTCGATCGTGTTATTAACTAATAACCTCGCTCCTTCTTAAATATAGGCGTTGTCAGAATTTCAGCACCAGGCTGCCTTGGTCTGACAAGGTTTTACCGACAAAATGTAGGCGTCTGGTGCTGAAATTAACCGGTGGTGTCGATCAAAGATATTTTCATATGATGTGAAATAACATTCAGAACAAAAAGTTGTTCTACGACATGCCTCGAAAACTTAAGATTGACTTTATATTTTAGTTTCAAAATTGTGTTTTCCATACATTTTCTAATTTTGTGGTTTTTATGATGTAGCGTTTATATAGCAAAAATAGTCTTTTTCTGCAGAGAATCACTAAAAATTACATGAGGATAATAGAGAGAGATGAGTTCAAGTATAATCATTTTCGTGTGTAAAAAATCTTTGAAATCAGCAAAAAAGCAATCAAAAATACAAAACGTTATAATTTTGCCATCGTTAGAACAATTTTTTTTCCAAATAACGCATTCTGACAACGCCTGTCTTTAAGAATGAGCGAGGTTATTAGTTAGTAACAAGGTCCAAGTCGGCACCAGGCTGCGTACTTGGGACCCTAAAGCTGGGAATAAAGAAGGCAGCCTGGTGCTGAAAATCTGTTTTCCCCAAAGTGGAGGCAATGGTGAGTTGTATACGTCAAATAAGTTTCAATTCGGCACCAGGCAGCCGCTGCCCTCTGCATTAGAAAGTCTTAACTCGATGACGCTGCCTAGTGCCGAGTTGAAACTTATATGACGTATAGATATCACTAATGTGTACACTTTGGTGAAGACAGATGCTTAGTACTAGGCTGCCTACTATATTCCCAGGTAAGGGACCAAAGCCAAAGTACTTATATAACGTAATGTACTCGCTACTTCATGAATTTTGAATTTTGACACTTTCAATTTTTCGGCACCAAGTGTCCTGGCTGAAAGTGCAGACCTATCTTCCAACGAGGAATTGTTGAAAAAACTAAGCAATCTTAAAATAGTAGCTCAACTACTAGATGAAAAAAGAATGACTTTATTTAGCTACTTTTTTGAAATTAACAATTTTTTCAACAAAAGCTTCGTTGGAAAAACATCGTTTTCATCGGTGGTGCTGCATTGATGGCAGACTTCTGTTATAATAATCAAAAGACTAATGAGAATTTGATATAGACTAGACTCAGTGTACGACAAAATCAAATTGAGATGGTTCGGTTCTCGAGAGTTCCTCTACTTACACATATCCCCTCAAACTGATAGTTCTTGTAAAAAGGATTATTGCTAAGCCGGTTTCTCCTAATTCTTTTGTGTTTTTAGAATTCCTCTTTCAATTTTCTTATTTAGATTTTTTTGAAAGATGTTTATTGTATCAGAGAATTTGTAATAGAAAAACTTTGAGGAATTCAGGCTTTTGCTAATCGTTCGGGTGTGACGTAACTTCGTTCCATATTTCGATTATCTCTACCAACAAGAGTAGAAATCGTAGAGTATGGTGTATGGTATGAAAGTGTGTCTATGTTCAAATCCAATGAAATTCATGATAAATCTTCGCAATCCTTTTTTATGCTTTCATCCATGAAAACGGAAGAAAACGTATATTGTGGAGCACATATATATGGATATTTATCTGGTGTTCGTATGGTCCGAATATCTCTCCTATTATGATGAAAATATTGCTCCACAGTCAATTGAGCGCTTACAGCAAATGTGCATCGATTTTGTTCGTATCGCAGGTTATAAGGAATGGGTGATGTGTGTAAATACAGAGCTGTAGTTAAATAACTGAACTTAAGGCAATATTTGCCCACAGAATATTGGAATTATGGGATGATATAAAGCATAGATAACAATAAATAGTATATGCAGTGCTCTTTCAATATTGATACTTATTCGTTCTGTTAAGCGCACCAATGTAGAAAGACCGGTTGTGTACACTGAAGAATTGAATAAAGAACAGAACCACACCGCACAGATATTATTTCGCATACAAAGTGGAGGAAGAGAATGATCTCAAATTTATGTATCCAAACTTCATTTATGTGCAAAATTTTCGATAAGTTTTCAATTATATCAATTGGTAGCAGACCCGAACGTTAGCACAAAAACTGTGCTTATTCTGACACTTGAAGTTCTCGAAAGCTAAAAGGAGTTTATTGAGAGAAAATCTGTGATGAAGTACAGTAAAACCAGTGCAAGTTGACGGATGGACGATCGTATATTGTATTGTTGTCGCAGGTTTTACTGCATATGGACAGGATCGTAGGTTGGTAATGAAACAAGGTAAGATTTTTTTAACAAAAATTTAGTGTAGACATTTTGACTTTAAATTCAGGTTGACAATTTGTACTGAAGAGTTTCAGATACAAACCCCAATCGGATATAAACCAGTGCGGGGTCTAATGCAGGGCTTTTTATTCGGAATTTCTTTGGAATTTTCTAAGAATTTTCAGAAATTTGTAAGATTTTTAAGAATTTTTTAAGAAAAACTTTTAAAAACCAGATTAGCGTGTCTGTGTGACTATTGACTATTTCGATAATTAAGAAGAAAATATATTCGGAAACGGTATAATAACAGCTGTCTAGAATTGAATTACACGATCATGACTAGTTGGCTTCTTTACAGTTGCTTCTTCGAAAACTCCCTTATACCAAGAGTGTTGTTTCGCCTTCGAACTAGATTTAGGTCTTTGTTTTTTTTGCGACATCCAAAGATTGATAGCCGGGGTGGGATCAAAATGTTCAAGTGAACAAGTAATTGTACAAAGTATAAGCATATGAAGCAGTTCAGCAGAATTTACACAGCACTACAGCTTCTTGAAGTCGGGAAGTCGTTCGGGCATTGAACAAAAGAAGCTTTAAAAAGCTTTTGAAAGCCTTCATTGTTCTTTGTCCGAACGAATATCTGCGGATGAATTTGGTTAATTGGGGTAAGCGCCTCGTTTCTTTTGAAATGTCCGGTCGAAGGCTGTGCATAACCTGGAAAGAGGCGATCTAACGATATGCAGTAATTCGCGCGGTATCACACTCTTAAACACGATCAACAAAATCATCTCAATTATCATACACGACCGAATGTCAAAAGTGCTGGAACCAGTGATTCGCAAGCAGCAAGCTGGTTTTAGGCCACAAAGATCATGCATCGATAACATCAACACTCACGGAATCATTATGGAGCAATCAGCTGAATTCAACACCCAACTGTATCTGCTTTTCATTGATTTCGAGCAGGCGTTTGATAGCTTGGATCGAAATGTAATGTGGAGGATTTTGGCGAGCTACGAATGTAATGTGGAGGATTTTGGCGAGCTACGGCGTTCCTTTGAAGATTCGGAACATCATAGACGGTCACGGGCAATACCGTGTCGTTCATCGTGGAATGCTCGGACGATGGTTTACTGTCGAATCCGGCGTAAAACAAGGTTATGTGCTATCGCCTCTTCTGCTTCTTGTGGTATTGGATTGGATCATGCGAAAAGTAAATGCCGGTGGTCGAAGTATTCAATGGACGCTGACTGAACGATTGGAAGACATAGATTTTGCCGACGATCTAGTCATCATGGCAATAAGAGCACGTGATATGGAACAATCATTTCAACGACTTGCCAAATATGCGGGGCAAGCTGGGCTGCGGTTGAATAGGATTAAGACAAAACTAATGCGCATAAATACAACGGCACCGTGCTCTTTGTCGATCAACTGAGAATCAGTCACCGAAACATCGAGCTTCTGCTATCTTGGAAGCATCGTAGCAAGCGACAGAGGGGTCGATTTGGACGTTAAAAATCGCATACAGAAAGCGCGCCAGGCTGAACAATATTTGTAATTCGTCCCAGCTGACCAGAAATTTGAAACTACGCTTCTTCAAAACAAATTGCATCTCAGTTTTGCTGTATGGCTGTGAAACTTGGAAAATGACATCGAAAATCGAAAATGACATCCAAGTTTTCGTCAATAGATGCCTCAGACGCATACTGAGAATACGCTGGCCGAAAGTTATAAGCAATGAAGAGCTGAACAAACAAATATGGAACAAATGAAAGTCATGATCATACGTCGAAAGTGGAAGTGGATTGGACATACACTACGAAGACCTGATGGAGATATAGCAAAAACTGCAATGGACTAGAATCCTCAAGGTAGTCGAAAACTTAAGAAGATCCAAAGATAACGTGGAGAAGAACCGTCGATGAAGCAAGTGCTGCTGGCAAGCAATGGTTGGAATTAAAGGCACTGCCAAAGAACCGAATTCGATGGCGAACTTTTGTTGCCTCCACGTGCAGTAAGAATAAAGATGATGATGATGTATCCGACGTATTATTCATTTAAGAAAACCCCTGGAAAACCTTAAAAACTTGCCGCGCCTAAATGGTATTTATCGGGAATGCAGAATCATTTGTTAAGTGCGCATTCCGATACCAACACATTGTTGGTTCAGACAGACGGTGCATCCACAGCTACAATTGATACAAACGGCAACGATGATCAAACAGCAACGAATGATTCATCCTTAGCAAATGAGTTTAAGTTTAGAAGTGACCTAGTGACGACAAGTCAGTTAGACGATGTACAAGTTCTGAGCGATGAAACCCAAACTACAGCTGTTAATCAACGTTTAATATTGACCTTCTGAATGAAGAAGATGAAACCCAGAGTCAACCAGACATTCAAATCGAAAAAGTAAACACAATTCGTGTACCAAAGAGTGGTACTACGAAAAGAAAATCGTTGCCCGTCCAACTGAGACAATGCAGCAAGCGATCACGAAAGTAAATGAATTTTTTTCCTTAATTTTTACTTTTTGAAATAAAACACATTGAACTGAACGATTTGAGATTTTTCTTAGAAATTCTAAGAATTTTAAGAATTTTGAGAAAACAAAATTCCGAATAATAAGCAATGGTCCCCCTAGCAGGAGCCCCATTTACGAAAGTCCGCTTTTAGGGCGTAATTTAGCTCCCAAAATTAAATATAACTAAGAGTACCTGGCCGCCATAAAATTACAAGTCTGTAGTGTGCATTAATTTAATTGAATCTTCGCTCCCTTCGTCGGCTCGTGTCGACGAGATTTTTTATTTGTGACATTTCCTTTATTTCTTTCTAGGTCACCCGCATCTTTGTTAATGAGTTTTCAATGAAAATTTTAAAATTCTATGACATTATCTCATGAAAGTGCTTTTCCAGCGCCTCCGCTGTACTTAAGATATATTTCATTTAACCCAAGAGTATAAGATGTTCTCACCCAGAGAATTTTTTTTTTAATGTAGGGGAGTTTCGTAAAGTTTAGCCGCAGCAAACTTTTTTCAAGGAACGTTTTATTAAAAATAATAGCACAATTGAATCGCCGCAGGCAAAAATTCTTAAAATAAAAGTTTTCAAATGGGTACCTTCCTTTCGTTAGGCCTGCATATGGCTTGAAAGCTCTCTACAATAAAAAGAACGAATTGAAAATTACTGTCATGCTGTCGTCGTGAGCATAAAAAACTTTAAGAGTAAGTTAGCGATGAATTTTGTCAATTTATCGACAAAACTAGACCAAGCTTTCTGCAATTTTACTCAAGACAGGAAGAAGGATTACCTTTAAACAAGATATAGAACTTAAGGATTTTTAAATCTATGAAAACAATCCACTCCTGTTTTCATCAAGAACTTTTAATTTTCGGTATGAAAGAATTTTAGGTCACGAGATGCACACATACAAACAACAAGCTAGAGGAGAAGCTATCTCTTTCAGCAAATATTATAATTAAAAGACTTTCTCTTGTTATAATTAAAATAGCGTGGAAAATAGATTGAAAAGTTTGTAAATTTTGTTCAACTATGCGCTTCACATATTGTTACAGGCGAAAACTATGCCACCATCTCCTCTATATATCACAAAAGATGAGAAAAATCAATTATATTTTCATAATAGACCAGTTGAACTCCCCAACTTTTTGTAAATTTCCTGTTCCTGAAACTCATTTATTTGCTTCTGTTGGATATAATGAATAGTCGTGTGCTCAATTTTTCGCAAGGAACATGAAAACCTAGCGGCTATAAAAATGTGGAAAATGCCGTAACTGAGGTGCTAATACAAAAGAAAAGTTCTTGACACCCCAGTTCTTGTTCCGAAATGTGAATAAAAAACGTTGATGCCGTTGGTGGTATCTAAAATACTAAATTGATAACATTTGAGATGTGTACAGACGTCGTGATACGGTGAGTGTCTGGTGTGAACGAAATAGTTATTTACGTCACAAGGACAAGAGCCGAGAGTGCTTTTCCGAGAAACGTATTAAGTTTTACATGCTTCGTATTAGAGCCGAAGGTATAAAAATGTCAAGTTCACTTTCACCTCTCAAAATTGACATCTTTCTACTTTCAGCTCTTGTACACGAAAAGAAAAGCACAATTGCGGCATTTATAATGTTTTCTAATTATAATTGGGGTGAACATTAATGTAAAAGCGTGAGCGATAAATATTTTATTTTATGATCACAGTGAGTAATACTCAGTATATAACTTAATTATTATATTCACAGTGATTATACAGTAAAATTGTATTTGGAGCAATTATAATGCAAAATTTTACAATGGTAGGAAAAATAAGAGTGAAATTGGTAGGAAACAATAAAGAGACGCTTTTAGCGCGGTTCAATTTCGAATTTTTCACTGCGTTACAATTGAATTTCGTACGATATATGCATAATTATGTACGGTATATGCGTAAAATCAGCCCACAAACAATAGATTTTCATAGTGACATCTTGTGGCAAATTAATCAAGTATCAATTCAAATCAAATGTCAAGCGGACTAAAAGTGTCTATTCCTCACTTATTGACCACTGACATAAAACATATGCAAGGGACCCGTACGTATCAGAATAGATGTGGAAAACAGAGTTGATGTTACGAAAAGACTCGAATGTATTTAAGTAAATATTGCCTTAACTCTTAAGTGTTTGAAATTAGGTTCACATTATGTTATATTGAAAATTGTCGATAGGACAAATTGAAAAACTCGTCCGAAGAAACGGTTAAAAGAACCCTCCCGAAAGCACAAAATTGATCACCAAATAGACAAAAATATTCGCCTAAATTTTCTCTACAACATAGCAAAACACAATTTTTTTGTTAGGGCCGACTTAAGGACCGACCTAGGGCCATAAGTAAATGCCTCTGACACATACTTCCATAGACAAAAATGCTTCCTTCAATCTGCTCTGCAATATGACAAAAAATGTTTTTTTGGTTAGGGCCGACCTTAGGACCGACCAGAGGCCCACTTGGGCCTCAAACACAGGCACAAATTTGTTTAAGAATATAATTCGGTACACGGTTACCTCTCAAATAGAAAAAGAATCAACAAAATCGGTTAGGATTTGCCCGATTTATGTAAACAAAAACACGTTGGGTCTAGTTTTAGGGTCCTGGCTGAGTCCAAGGGCATCTTATCAAAAAAACTTTCTTCCATAAAGTGTGAGACATTTCTAGACCTTTCGATTATAATTTTTTTTTTGAAAATCGGAAAAGATTTATACTCGAGTTATGTACAAAAAAAATGTAGGTCTCCCTAGCAGAGACTCGTTTTTAGTGCCCTAGCTAAGTCCAAGGGCTCAAAATCAAAAAAGTTTTTTCTACGAATTGTCAACCATCCCCAGATCTTTCAAACAAAAAAAAAACTTTATGAAAATCGGAAAATATTTACTCGAGAAAAAAACCAAAGACCACTTAAACGGTCCTAGCTCGGCGGCCCTTGGGCCGACAGTGCCCAGATTCAATGCCTTAAAAAAATTTTTGATTACCTTTCAATGAAAAAAAAGTTTTTGAAAATCGGTTGAGTTCTAGTCGCGTTATCGTGCTGACGGACGGACGAACACTTCTTTTATTGCTGATTCGTCATCTAAGGACCATGATCGGTGCTCCCCCTACTCCCGGGTTGAAATTCGACTGTTTACAAACTTCGTTCTTCGTACGGGTCTAAAAATGTCCGTCTGTCAGTCTGTGTGTCAACACGACAACTCCACTAAAACTCTACTGATTTGCAAAAAATATTTTTCCCTGAGAGGTAATCAAGAAATCTTTTATGGGATTGAATCTAGGCATTGTCAACCCCAGGGGTCGCCGAGCTAGGGTTTTTGGTCTTTTGTACATAACTCAAGAAAATCTTTTCCGATGTTCATAAATTTTTATTTGTTCGAAAGGTCTGGGCCTGCCTCACAGCATATGAAAGAAACATTTTTCATTTTGAGCTTTTGGACTCAGCCAGGGCCCTAAGCTGAGGCACTCCTAGGGCCCAACGTTTTTTTCTCTACATAAAACGGCTAAATCTTATCCCATTTTCAAAATCTTTTTTTTTCTGAAAGATAATTAGAAAATTGATTACGGGATTGAATTTGGACAAAATCGTTAGAAAACTTTCGAATTTACGGTCGAAAAAGTGGCGAAAAAGGTAGTGGAACTTCTTCACTTATATCACTGCGAAATTTGAACGGAAATCGCTCTTCAAGTTTTTGAATGAAAGGTGTGGACATCAGAAAATCACGAAGATTAAATTAGTGAAAATCTGTCGAGTGGTTCGAGCTATAGAGTTCTTAGTGTGGGTCCAAACTCACACCACGCGACTCAACACGATATTTGGTTTTTTTTCGTGAATATTCCTTTGATAATGAGGTTTCTTGTGCAGTGTTGTAGCGAAAAAAGGGGCGAACCTTTTTTCCAAAGAGGTATGGGTCAGTGGCCTCTACTAAGTGCTCTAGGTCATTCAGACGGGTTTTCGGCAATTTCTAATCCAATTTAATGAGGACGTAATTTCACATACTTAGGGTTAAGGCAATATTTACTTAGATACGTTCGAGCCTTTTTGCAACATCTATTCTGATACGTACGGGTCCCTTGCTTATGTTTTATTTTACATCACATACAATTATAAATTATATTTGAGTGTAGTTATAATTGCCGCAATCACAACTGTTCTTTGCGTGTATAAAGTATGTAATAGTAATTTTTGATACAAGTTACGTATAAAGGTAGTTTAACGCACAAGATGTGAGATTGCCGATACGAGCCGAAGGGGAGCTTGGCAACACATAGTGTGTGTTAAACTACCAGCATACGTAATGTGTATCAAACAACGTTTTTTGCATTTCACCGACAAAAACGAGATTTTCTTTTAATATAAAAATTCAATTCAAGTAGTGCGTAAAAAAATCTTCATCGCGCTAGTGCGTAAAAAACACGTCATCGCACTAGTGCGGCAAAATGACTTCATGCGACACCGCCTATTTTTGAGAAATTTTTTTTTCAAATTTTCTCAAATTTTCTCGAATTTTCTCAAATTTTCTCTTATTTTCTCGAATTTTATTTTAATGAAAAATACGTTGAAACAAGTTAAAATGAGTGTAGAATTAATAAGAATCGACGTAAGGTGTATTTTGAACCATATTATTGGTCGTGTAGATGAAAAAACTCACAAGAAACCAAGCATGAGCGGATGGCTGAAAGTTCAGCCCTTAGTACTTATGTCAATGATTCTAGGATGCCCGATAACACCTAAAATAGGTCGTTTGAACAATTGTTCGAGTAAAAAACATCAATAATGCTTCAAAATTTTTTCAATTTTCACAAATTTTTTTAGAAATTTTAAGCAAATTTGAGAAAACTTGAGAACATTTTCTCAAATTATCACAAATTTTCTCAAATTTTCACAAATTTTCTCAAATTTTCTCAAATTTTCACAAATTTTCTCAAAAATAGGCCCTGCACCGAAATGACGCACGAAAAGGCGAGTTTTTGTCGGTGAATTGCAAAAAATAAATTTCATTAGAACCACACTACACACTCGATGCGTACTTTCGCTCGGACTTTGTCGCGCGTACGTATGTGTGCGTCGTGCACATATTGTGTATATGGAGGTTTATTGAAAGGTACTATTTCGATGAGAATTACATTCGCAGGTTATGTACATTCATTTTCGCTTCAGCTTCCCGTTACGTAAGCCCAGTTTATAATTATTATGTCATTGAGTATGTCATTGGTTGTAAACAAATCTATGGGTACCTTGCTTTCGTCGCTTTTTCGAGCGATTTGAGATTACAGTGAAAGTATACCGTGTCTCAGTAAATGACGTTGTATGTTGCTATGATGCTATGATGTAACGTATTAATTGAAAAGCCGATTTTCGTAACTCTTTTATATTCGAAAGATCAATGAATGCACAATTTCATCATCATCATCATCATCACACTTTATAGACCGTTTGTACCTTTCGGTGTGAGGTCTTTACTACTGATCATGGACCACCCTTCTCCATACCCCCCTATCCTGTGCCAAGGAGATGGTTTGTTCGCCTAGAGAAAGTCCCCGAACTTCTAAATCGGATTTAATTGAGTCTATAAACCTTCTCCTTGGCCTACCCCTGGGACGCACACCCGGGACTTGAGCATCCAATATCCTCTTTGGTAGCCTGCTATTACCCATCCTCTGAACGTGCCCGTACCACCGCAGACGACTAATCCTTGCCGCCTCGTCCACTGATGTAACCCCTAAGTTTTCCCTGATGTCGTCGTTCCTAATATGATTGTCCCACTGTTCCCTCCGATTTACTTTTGCTATGCTCCTAAGAACCCTCATATCAGAAACCTCCAGGTCATGCACAAGGTATCCGCAGTCCACCCAACTTTCACTACCGTATAAAATCGTTGGTCTGAAGATTGACCTGTGAATAGCTAGCTTTGTGCCACTACTTAACTCCTTTTTGTTGAACACATACGACCTCAACTGACTGGCCACTGCATTTCCCATTCTTCTCCTTTCTTCAAATGCCCTAACTAACTTGCCATTCTCCGAAAAAATGGCTCCTAAATATTTAAACTCAGAGACCTGTTCCAACTGCTCCCCATTTAAACTGCAAACTACATCCTTCCGGGATTTGCCAATATGCATAACTTTAGTTTTACTGACACTTATTTTCATGCCGTATTCCTCACATGCAGCATTCAGGCAGTCTAAATTCTCCTGCAAATCCTTGGCATTATCTGCTAATAGAGTTAAGTCATCCGCATAGGCCAGGATTTTCATGATTACTTCCCCCACCTTCACATTCCCTTGCAAATTCGCTTGCCTGATAATCTTGTCCATAAAAATTATGAACAGAAGAGGGGAGAGACAACAACCCTGACGAACTCCCTCATTAACGTCGAAAGCCTCACTAATTTCACCATCTATCCTTACCGCAGCTTGCTCCCTGAGTAGATGCTTTTGATAGCGCCCAATAAACTTCCATTAACCCCGTATTCGCCAAGTACCTCGAACAGCTTTTGCCTCGGTACCCGATCGAATGCCTTTACTAGGTCGATGATGCACAAGTATAAATCAATATTTCTCTCAGAGAGCTTTTCTATAGCCTGCCTGAGACAAAAGATCTGATCCTGACAACCTCTCAGAGGTCTGAAACCACTCTGAACCTCGTCAAGAACATCTTCCACTATAACCCTAACCCTGTCTACTAGCACACTTGTATAAACCTTTCCGACCACGCTCAAGAGTGAAATCCCCCTGTAGTTGGTAAGGACTTTGCGGTTACCCTTCTTGAAGATCGGAGCAATAACACCGAAGCTCCAGTCAGCGGGTACTACTGAGGACTTCAATGCTAAATTGAAAATCCTACAAAGCCATTGAACCCCACCCGGCCCGCTATTCTTAATAAATTCTGTCCTAATTTCGTCTATACCTGCGGATTTTCCTGCCTTCAGCCTGCTGACCTTTCGTGACACTTCCTCTAATGTAATTTCCTCCTCACCCTCCAAGCTACGGCCCTCTTCCTGTCAAGGCTTGTTACGGGATTGACAGAGGCGAATAGATCCTGAAAGTAATCCTGCCAGGTTTTCAGGACCTCACCCTTATCTGTAACTAATTCGCCATCTTTACCCAAAATGCTACCGCAGCCCTCCTTTTCACCACCACGCCTAATATCCTTGATTGCCGACCAAAATTTTTTACCCCTTCCTTGACCAGCCTCTTCCAATTCCTCCCCAAACTTTTTCCACGACCGATCCTTCGCTTCCTTGACTAGAGCCTTAACCGTCTGCCTGCAAGCCCTGTAAGCCTCATGCTTTTCGTCCGTCTTATCCTGTAACCAAATCAAATACAGCTTCCTTTTCTCTAATACCGCCTTTTTGATATCTGCGTTCCACCAGCCTGTCTTTTTGTTTCTACCCCCACTAGAGACACTACCTAGACATTCCTCAGCTACGCCCAAGACAAATTCCTTAAAGTTTGCCCACTCAACCTCAATGTCTACGCAGTCCGGAGGAAGCCTTTCGAAAGCTTCGCTGAATTTTGACATAAAGCGAGACTTAACTTCCTCGTCCCTGAATTTTCCCACACGAAATTTCCGAACCACCACTTTTTTCCTTTTAGCCTGACAGAGTTTACTAACAGAGAGATGGGTACCCAAAAGGTAGTGGTCTGAGCCAAATGTGAAACCCCTGAAAACACGAGTGTTCCTGACTTCCTGCCTCCGGTCCTGCTCTATAACCATGTAATCAATTATTGACTTGTGCCCCAAACTATTATTAACGTAAGTGTACCGATGGATCCACCTATGCCTAAAGAAAGAGTTGGTTACTGCCAGTCCATTGAAATCGCAAAAATCCAACAACCGCTTTCCGTTTGAGTTTAAAACATCCTCCCCGAATTTGCCCACTACCCTTTCATAGCCGCCACTGGTCTTACTGTTTCCTATTCTCGCGTTGAAATCCCCCAACAGAATCACACACTCACTACCTTTTTTGCTGACAACATCCCCTAACTGCTCGTAAAAGGTGTCAAGATCGCCAGCACTGCTACCCTCGCACGGGCTATACACACTAACCAGCCGATCAATAC
>CM055403.1:147749349-147795336 GCA_029228625.1 Pseudolycoriella hygida
CTTTTGATAGCCATTCCAACTCCCCAGTTCGCCCTACCAGACTGAACACCAGACGAAAACACTTTATAACCGCCCACCAGCCCTTCGCGCTGCCCTTTCGTCCTAATGTCGCTCAACGCTAATATATCTACACCATAATCTAATCTAATGCACAATTTATATAAGAAAATTTTTTGAGCCGGCCCTACGGTTTTTATGTATTAATCGAGTAAATTTTTGCCACACATCGAGCGAACTTAAGAAAAACATAAACGTCCTGCTCATCGTACGGGCATAAAGTTTCAAGAAAACAACTCACTCTAGCCGTGCGTGACGTGAACTCGTTTCCCATATGGAACACTAATTCAATATAAGATAACTTCATTCCACAAATATTATTTTTATTTTATTATTTATATACATTCTAAACCCAGATACGATATAAGTTCTGTGGCTCACATAAACATAGATTCAATGAGATTCGATTTGACCTGAGGGACTTTGTAAACATGTTCTACTAATGATGATGATCATGCCTTCAAACACTAAACATTATATTGTTTATACAATGTTTTATATTAATTTCTTCAAATACAACACGATCGATGAAGCATGTAAATAAACAACGTACCATACGAATTTCGAATCGCGAATAATGTTACAACAACCGTCTCAACGGGGTGTCTCTTACTATTAAAAAATACCGAAGAATATAAGCCACTAATAAAATCCATCAGTGGATCAGGTGCTCAACGGAACCAAAGTTTGAGATGAATTAATAATTGTAAAATTAGGAAAGATGTATAATAGATGTAAAATTGATGTAAAAATGTGTTCGTTATGTTTAGCTGAAGTGTTGGTAATGTATAAGATGTAATAGTAATGTGATATATCAGTGACGTTTTTGTGATGTATTTGTATCCATAAAAAGGTAATAACTCAGTCAGGACAGCAAATTCTGTTTATAGAACTTTGGCTACCCTCCCAAATAGGGGGGGGGGTGTATGGGGGGTAGCCGGAGTACTATAAACAAAATCTCTGACCAGTTAGGAGATATGGACTTTGTGGAGTTTATAGCAAGCGTGACATCCTTTATGAATGACCCCTTAACAACAAAACACACCCCTCCTAAAGCAAAAAAAAGTTTCATGAAAAGGTACCCACAAAATGATTTCTGATCTGAGTTTTGGGACCTAAAAGTAGTTCAAAAAACACTTCCTCAGCTTTCAGTTAGATCCTTCCCCATAGTCGACTATTAAAAAAACCATGTTTTCCCATACATTTTCGAAAATTTTCTGAGAGTGATGAAAAATAAATTCTCCGAATAGGCGTTTTCGTATTTTTTAACGATAAACAACACTATTTTGTGCAAAAAATTGTTCTACGGTAGGTCTGTACATATTTTAGTTTTTTTATAAGACTGATTTTATGTTCTAAATTTTACTGAAGGTGAAGATTAAATTAGTTCTATAAAAAAAACTCAAACATTTAGAGACCTACCGTAGAACAATTTTTTGCTTAAAATAGTGTGGTTTATCGATAAAAAATACGAAAACGCCTATTTGGAGACATTATTTTTCATCAGTTTCGGAAAGTTTTCGAAAATATATTGGAAAACATGGTTTTTCTAATAGTCGACTATGGGGAAGGAACTAACTGAAATCTGAGGAAGTGTTTTTTGAACTACTTTAAGGTCCCAAAACTCAGATCAGAAATCATTTTGTGGGTACCCTTTCATGAAACTTTTTTTTGCTTGAGGAGGGGTGTGAAAAATAGACCAGTTATCTGTTCGCGAGTTAATGTATTGGTGATGTTTTTGTGAGGTTAATCATCAATAACAGCAAAACAACATCAAGGCATCAACATTACATCCTATACATCAGTAAACATCACAAATACATCACTTTTACAACTTTTAGCTATTTGTTTATAAAATTTAGAAATTTCTCATTTAAAAAACGACCAAAAATTAAACAGAGGACGGTCTTAATTAAGATATTTGTGTTTCTTTCGAATTAAAACAAATTATTTAGTTTGAAATATGAAGAAGAAGTAGTCTCTGCTCAAGGTGATATTATACACCCCGTCTTGTGTCTTTGTTGCGTTGACTTCTCAAATGTGCGTGCGTCAAGTGTGTAAAACTGTATTTTCTATTTTTCCTATAATCGACTTTGTGAACCAGCTGGAAATTTCAGTTTGAGCAAAAATTGGGAGATTCCTTAATTGTACGCTAAAATATTGAAGAACCAACTGAGTCTCTGTCCTTATAAGACCAAGAAATTGTGTCCAGAAATCTCGTCATTTTATATGAAAGTCAGATCAGAGTTCCAGACCGACCTAAAGGCCATAATGTACGTTCGGCGAATTTTACCATTGAAGCGACACCCTGTTGATAAACACTAAACAATTTCACGAATCTAAAAGCAGATACATGAAACGATTCATCAATATAAAGAGCATCCTGACACGAAATGCCAAAAAGACATTTCCAACCAAAATATCATAAAATGCTCAAATTAACTTTCACAAATAAATAAAAAGTAAATGAAAAATAAATGTTATTTGAACTAGAGTTGTACGATGTGTATGTGTGGCTTGGAAGATTTAAAGAAAATGTTATTTGACATAAAAAGTTTTCAACATTTTATGCTGTACGGAAATTGAATCAATTAAGCTCATGTATACAAAACATTCGTATGTTTTCTTTTGCCTTAAATCTCTCTTTGCTTTTGATTTAAATTTGTATCTGAATTACATTTTGTGGTTGCTTTATCGGCTTAAGTAATTAAATTCCCATCTGAATACACCGTAATCAAGTGCAATAGTATTAATTTCTGGAATGACCTAATAAATATAGTTGTTGATGATATAAGTGGATTATATACACAAGCAACAGAGTTCACTTCCGGATGTCATAAAATATGTGTTGAAGAAAAACGAATTGTGTCAACGAATATTCTTAAGTGTAGAATAAAGACACTATTTTGCCCAGTTGCTTTACGACGAACGTTAAATTTAGTTAATAGGAAGTCGTCTACGATACTGTCATTAGCATTTCGACATTATTTTTCGTGTTGAGATTATCTGCACATGTTCATCTAAAGGTAAAACATTATTTGTCTAGGAAATAGTACTTTTTGATATAAGTTACGTATGAAGGTAGTTTAAGGCACTGCATGTGAAATTGCCGATGAGAGCCGAAGGGAAGTTTGTGGTGATCACAGTTACCTTTAGCAAATGAATGAATTGAATCAAATAAAATTACCATAGACTTTGCTATATAAACGATGTATTTTGTGTGAATTACATCAGATTTGTTCCAACCTCGAATGAGGAAACATCTCTCTTTCTATATGCAGAACTAGTTTCTCCATATAATTGGTGACCCCGACGTCTACAACGAGACACTACTACGAGAAGTAGACTCTAATCTGCAGATGGTATAGCAGCCGTAGTAAATTTGTATTCTACGGGTGCAATTGTACCAATACGAGAATTATCTCATATTTTGGCTAGGAACGTTACTTTCATGCTATACATTGAAGAAAAATCCTATACAGAATTTGTCCCCACCAGGATTCAACCCGGAAATTCTCGGTGGAAAGCCAGTATGCGCGTGTGGAAATTTTGTATTTTTCCTGATATCGAAATTCGATTTCCCGATTTTTCTCACTATCCGCTAAAATTAGGCTGAATTTTCCGTTTTTTGAAAGTAAAATTTCCCGATTTTGGTAACGAAATTTCCCGATTTCGAAGATAGGACGTACCTGGATGTACCTTCCTCGTTTAGTTGCGGATTATGGTATTCAGCACAAAGAACAACCGATAGATACTTAACTGTCCAGAATAGTTTCTTCCAATTTTTTTTCTGTGATTCAACGCTAAAAAATAGGACAAATTTTCAGAATATATTTTGGAAAGATGCTAACTTAATTGTGAACGAAAAAGATGGCTCCGCAGGCGAAAATTTTATATTTATTTTTGAATTTTTGATTTTACAGATTCGGGCCTCTGATAAAGAAAATTATATTAGGGTTAATTATTACGAAAACGCGAGCGGAGCCAACGTTTTTTTTTTTCAAACTTTCTTTATAAGTGAAATACCGTAAATTGGGGTGAAAAGGCACACTTTTAATCTTCACAAATCACAATAAGAATATATTTTCCACTTTTTTGCTGTAATATTCATCTTTTCTTCGAAATTCTTGAAAAAAATTTGATTCTAAAATTCGGGGTGAATAGAAACACGACGACATTTGGACAATGATTAAACGTTAATTTTTTTAAAAATACTACACTGAACAAGCTGCAGCAAGATTTCCGACTCCTCAACTTCACTAAAAACGGTCTGACCACCGATTTTCTTTACGTATTTTTTTTTGTGCAGAAAAATCATGGAAGGGCTGATGTTGTGTTTTCGTGCTGCTTTTCTATATGTCATCCCTCTCTCAACGTCAGCTATGGCTGCCTGAAGTACAGCTGGCGTGTGTTTTTTGTAAACCTCTCCATCCGGCTTTCTTTTATAGACTCGCGGTATTATTTCTTTTGTTTCTAATCACCCCGAAAAAGAAATATTTGTGACAGCGGATCTATTTTTGTATGTTTTAATTTTAATAATATCAGCTTACCTTATGTAATTTTTGATTTAGAACTTCCACAAACTAATTAATAAACGAATAAAAAGTCTTCGGTCAACTTGTTGTAAAATTTCTATGCGCTGTTAGCAAAATTTGGCACGGTAATTTTTTTTGATACTTCAACATTATACAAAGACATGACGAAAAGTGATGGCAAGAGTGTTGACAATCTGAAAATGATGTCAACCTGACGAAAGAAATGTACATAGTCCAAGTTGAAATATTTTCTGAATATAGTATATTACTTTGCGAGAGTGTAAAATATGTACGACGAACTCTCCGAATTTTCGTTCCAAATCACCCCTGCGTGCCTAGTCACCCCATTTTACGGTACTTTTCAAGCGCTCTCCGCAACATATCGCCAGCCAAGTTGCCTATGCCTATAGAATAATCCCAAATACAGAGTAATAAAGTTAAATTGAAACATTTATCTGTCTCATTCGCAAACTAACATTGTCGCGATATCAGCAAAGTTCAGCTGGGCTTACTTTTTGAATTTAATGTGGTAGGTTATTATCGCCGCAGACGAAATTTTGTAGCCAAGTGGCTCTTTGCATGTAATTTGAATTTCACAAACTTAATTTTTTAGTTAATCTCGAAATTAATTGTTGAATCTTCGTAAAAACTCACTAAAATTCGAAAAATTCATGAAACTCGCGAAAATTCTTGAAATTCTCGAAAATTCATGAAATTCGTGAGATTCGCGAAAATTCGTGTAATTCGTGAGATTCGCGAAAATTCGTGTAATTCGCGAAAATAGGCCCTGGATTAAAGGCCGCTACCTTACTTCAATCGTTTAAGGAAAGACAATCTAACGAAACAAAACAAAACATGCTGATTTCGGCGTATTACGCCCTCACATACCAAACAGAGTATGTGATTTTTTGACTTTTGACTTTTATGACTCACATAATAAACAGAGTATGTGATTTTTGTGACTTTTCTGCGGCCTACGATACTGTATGGAAACGCGGCCTTATGTATAAACTCAGCCAGATCCTCCAATGTCAAAAAACACTTAAGGTTGTAATGGGCATGTTAAGTGACCGTGCCTTCCAAGTAGAAATCAACGGAAAGATTATTCGGAAAAGAGTGTTAAACAACGGCTTGCCGCAAGGATCTGTTCTCGCAAGTTTCCTCTACTGTGTATACACCATGGACTGGACATGCCCACGACACACTCGAGAAAGTTCACGTACGCCGATGACAATAGACAATACCTTAGCGATCCAAGCGGAAACATTCGAAAAATTGGAAGTAAAGATTAACAAGGATCTGGAAATCATGAGTAATTACTTTAAAGACTGGTGTTTAACGCCGAACCTAGAAAAACCGTTCATTGTCTTTTCTATCTAAATAATCAGTAAGCAAATCGCCAACTTGCCCTATTTATGAATGGTAAGAGGGTAGAATACGAGGCCAGCCCCGTATACCTGGACAACGCTTTAGATCGTAGTCTCACTCATCGAATGAACCTGGAACGTGTCAAAACGAAACTAAAATCACGAGTAAATCTCATCCAAAAACTGGCAGGATCAACCTGGGGCTGCTCAGCAAAAACCCTTAGAATCACGACACAAGCGATGATACTATCGAGAGCGAAGTACTGCTCCCCGGTTTGGATAAATAGTGCTCATGTTAGCAAGGTGGATACCCAAATCAAATGGGCATTACGAATAGTCACTGGTGCCGTTGACCCTACAGAAGTCGAATGGCTCTATATACGGACCAATATACCACCCCCCCTTCATCCTTCGTCAAGAAGCCGCTAGAAGACATAGAGTCAGCTCCGACTATATCTCGGTTGATAAAACGACATCCATTTTGAACTTTCTACCGTCAGAAAGATCATATGGGAGTTATGAACGAAAGATGGAGAGAGTGGTAGCAAGGAACTATAGTCGCAAATAAAGAATAGAGGATGGTAGAGGAGGTAAAAGGCGGTGAACTCCCAAGGAAAATCTGGCTAAGACTTAACCGCTTTCGAACAGGACAAGGCTGTTGCGTATTTCTGATGCACCGATAGAAATTCGTCGACTCACCCTTATGCCAATGTGGCGACATCCAGACTATGGATCACATCCTGAATCAATACATCATCCATCGCTTCGAGGGAAGCATTAGCGAACTAAATGAGGCCACAGACAACGCAGTAGAATGGCTTAAAAATTTAAAAGTAGAAGTTTGATGTTTACATTATATTAGTACGTGTATGTGCAATGTGTTGAAAATAGTAATTTCTGTGATGAATTTTGAATATTGTAAAGTACTTTTTTAAAGTCATTGGAATAAATAATTTCATCAGTACACCTATGTCTTGCAGGACTATGTGTACATCAGCATAGACACAGAACAAATACAATTTTTGAACTTTCAGCGCTAGCTCTTATACATTGAAAAACTTCTGCTATCTATCAACAAAACTCTTCATTTTTGTTAATATTTTTGGAAGTCTAGATGCGTCAGATTGTGAGATGGTTCATTTCTTGACCATTTACATTAAAAATTGAAAATCGTCGCTGGACATGCACATATCTGGAAGTTCCATCTTAGATGGTATTAACTCCAGATGTTTTTGGCTTCCTCGGCAAACCGCATCACTACGTAATTTAAATTAAAGTACTATGAGTACGTATACGACTGAATTTTGTCAGTTTTTGTGCAGTGCACCTCAATTTCGTCACATCTCTATTCAGTTGCTTTTAATTAAATTCGTTGTCACCTCAACTATGATATTTTCATTTCTTTTTTCTCGGCAAATATAAGAACGAAAATGACAGCTAGGTAAAAAGTTACATTCACATGTGATCTGAAACAGCTTACTTTTGAATCCAAATTCTGTGTGAAAATCTGGCGTTTTTTGTCCGTCTGGGAGAAAACTTAAAGTTTTTTAATGTGTTGTTTGAGTCCGGAACAGTACTTTTGGAAGGGATTTCATATAATTTTTCTCTACTTGTTGTAAAGTGATTTCTATATATGTTCATTCGTGTTAAATAATTCTTTACGTAAATCAAGAGGAAATTGATTGTTTGGTGAGTATGCATATGCAGTGCTGCAACCCGAGGCAAAGAGTTGCATGCATACTCGCCAGGAAAACACTTTCGCTGAGTTACGTATACAACTTCTCAAAACGAGGGTGGTGAAAGTTGATTTTTATGCATTAGCGTGGCGAAAGTAACTATTTTCGCCCGAAGGCATGACTGTTATTGAGACAATTTTGTTAAAGGACATTACATTTCTTCATAAAATGTACGTAGGACCTTGCACTAAAACCTATAAAATTATCCAACATTTTCCATTTATCACTAATATTCATAGGGTCTGCGCTGCACACCCAAAGAATTTGCAAGGTAAATATTTCATCTCATTAAGCTGGAAAGTTTGTCATTCCACTACTCAAAACAATAGTTTTGAAGCAAGCAGTAATAACGCGTTCACCGCAAAAATGCGAAAAACTTTCAACAGGTAAATTCTGGAAACGTTAGCTCAAATAACAAATAACATCCCAAAATACTATTTACGAATGGGTATCAAGACACTAATGCAAGTGGAGAAAATAAAAAATCAGAACAGTTTTTGTTACCTTTCTTACCGTTTTGTCGTAATGAGTAAAGTTAAATGCCAGCATTGGAATTTAGGAGAAAAGGTTTCACACAAATTGGCAAATATTTTGTTTACCCTTTCTTACACTAATTTAAAACGAAACAAAGCAGTTGAAGAAAGTTAATTTGGACGGAAAATAAATTAATTTAATATTTAATTAGCTTTTTTTGGCTCAGGTGTTTAACATTGCTTCGGCACTTGTAGCAGAATAGAAATGAAACTTTTCTCTACAAATTGTTTGTGGCATTTGAAACAAATAATTTAAACTGTTTTCACTTGTTACGAAATTGAAAGAAAACTCTAAATTTCGCGTATTTCTCAACATAATATCCTGAAGCAACGAATATGTTGTTTGAATACAAACCGAAGAAACCTTTTAAACTGGATCAATAAAAGTTATTGGAGTAAAGAGAATTTGATTTGGCAATGATCTTAAAAAGTTGCTGGCATTTACAAGTTGTTTTTATCTGTAGTATACGAGAAGTAAGCAATTTAAACTTATTGTTAGGGAATCGCGGATCATTGAAGGGTAGGGGGCATATCCCTTCCTGGCCATCTCGTTGTCCCTCCTTATACCCTTCTTATACTCAAATAAATTGAAAATTGTAAAAATGAAATTTTGGCTTCTTTGAGGCTTCGAAAATTAAAAATATGTTGATGTCAATAGTCAGTCTAGTCCAACTGTGAATCATCATTGATTCCACTTCATCATCGGTGATTCCACGGTGAACTTGCACAGACGGACAGAAAGGGTGAAAACATAAAGTAGGTGTCGATACTTAGGGGCCGTTCATAAATTATGTAACGCAAAAAACGGCATTTTTGGACCCCCCCCCCCTCCTCCCCGTCACGCTAGTGTCACGCAAGCTTGTCTTGAAGCTGGGATATCTGTTGTGTTATTACGACGCTTTACCGACAGAGCTACCTGGACTTGTAAAAGGTAATACCAATACCAATTATCTCACATTGGAAATTAGATATATGAGATGTGCGTTTAATAGTTCAAACAACTTTAACATACTACAATAATAGTTATTTACATAACGAGGGATGAAAAGTTGAAAAGTCAACGATTTCTGTGAATTCTACTGATCCGAGGCGTAGCCTAGGTTAGTAATCACACGAAAACGAGATTTTTAAATTTCATCCCGAGTTATGTAACGTGATTTACATGCTGAGGCCGTTGAAAGCTTATGAAATTTCATGTAAAAATGTCACTTTTTTAGATTTTCGTATTTAAAGATTTGAATTTAAAAATTTTTGATGTACAAAGAAGGAAATATTTTTTGGCCTACTATGTTGTAAAACTTATTTTCAAAACTTTTTAGCAAATTAACGAACCACCGTGTGTGCTTTCATATTATTTTATATGGTTGTCCTCCTCGCACGCGTACGCGTGTCGGACGTACAGCCGTATATAAACACATGAGAGCACACTCGGTGGTTCGTTTATTCGCTTTAAGGTATCGAAAACAAATTTTACAACACAGTAGGCCAAAAAAACATTTCTTCCGTTGTACAATTTTTTTTTAATTTCATTTTATTTTTCAAACCATTAACGAAAATGCATTTCTGCCGCCGACTATTTTCACGGCGGCGGCGTAGCGGCTAGCCGTTTGAAAATCGTTGGCGACGGCGGCGCTGGTTTCAGCCGCAAGCCGCCGTTTTTGGCGGCTCTGGGCTCTGATACTGACCAATGTTTGTAAGTTTTTCGTTGAAACTAAAAATATCAATGTAGAGGTAGATATCTCTCGCTGCATGAGTCAAAACACAAAATATATGAAATCTGAACCTCAGTACATTTAAAAAGTCTTCAAATATTAAGTTTATCAAACGTGTACCTACGCTTGAAGCCAGTGCTACGATCTGACTCGTCAAGCTAGTCATTATGTAGGGGAAGACAATTTTTTAAATGCGTTTTTCTTCTGGCGCTAGCTGAAGTCGTAAACGTCGTTTTCATATTTCATATTCATATTCTTCACACAAATATCGTCGAAAAATAATTAGAAACATAAAGTTCCAAATACATGGAACATACAACAAATTTACATAAAATTTACAATACTGAAAACTAGCTGCGACGCTGCGACGAGCTCGGTGATCCAACAGCTTAGCTTTCGAGTATTTGTAAGCTTCTTCAAAAATGTTGTGTTACGTAACACATGTTCAGACCCCCCCCCCCTCTTTAGGTTTAGTCAAATGTATTTAACATTAATATTATTTAACATAATATTATTTAACATTAGAGGCCATTGTCAACGAAAAGTGGACATTTATTATCCTCGTAACGTCGATATCATGAAGTCTGCCCCAAATGTCCGAATTCTAAAATAAGTTAGTCGGTTTCACATGTCAAGCGCACAGAATGTGCTGACATCTATATTTTTAAGAACTGTCTAGATTTTACGTTTAATAATAGCTCAATTTATTAAAAAAAGTCTTTGTTCGAATTTCACACGCAAATGTTTTTTTCGGTAATATATTAAACATAGAGTATCTGCATTGAATTTTCAGCGACTTTGGTAAATACGTGACCCACGCAGCGGTTCCGATAATCCAACAAAATTTTGTTTCTTTCAATGTTTTCCGATAGATATTTTTGACATTTACTATTTCGAAGCCGTCGTTATTAGCGAACTGATCCATTTTCACCAGTACAAAGAATTTGAAAATAAACTTGAAGATTATCGTCTTCCCAAATTACATTTTTTATTCAAGCAAATTATTTCAAGACAAATTTTTGTAATAGGAATTTTTACTTCATTTTTTAAAATTGGGGCTATCATTGTCCAAGTTTAAGTTCAAATTAATTTAGTTTTTAAAAGATTAGTTAAAAAGAGGTGATTAAAAAGGGGTACTCGAAATGTTGGAAATGGTGGTGTTATCAAGAGGATCGCTGAGTGTAGCACGAAAGCGTAGATTAGGCAATTAGGCATACGCTTACGATTGTCCTCGACCACTTGTAATAAGTCTTGTTTCCCCTCTTCATTGTGTGTTAACGACTGATTGAAGTCTGTCATCATCTTGAGGGCACGTTCGGCTGTGTCGTTGACGACTTTGAATGAATCAACGATTTCCTTAGCTTTTTGGTACTCATCAATATGCTTCCAGTTTCTCACATCGTTTTCAAACATGAAATCGATGTCAATCTTCAAACTTTTTAAAACTGTCATCGATGATGGTCCGACCAAGTCGAATAGCTCTTTCTTGAAAATTTTCTTCTCGAATGTGAGTTTACAATCTCTCTCCGTCCATTGTTTAGCGTCCAAACACTTCATCTTTTCGAACATTCGTGATTTTACCGTGTCTCCAACTTTGTCTGAGAACAATGCGAGCACCACCAATTCAGACCCCAGGTACCATAAGTGATTTTGAAACTTCTCGATGGCGCAATTAGCTATTTCGGAATTGATTCGTTCGTATCTATTCAACGACTTCAACAAATCCAAGTCATTTTGCGGTGCGTTGCTAGGTACGCAGCATTTAATCCATGATTTGGTGTAAACAAGACAGGCGAAAACACAAAACTCTTCCAGGTTGATAAGTTCCGAGTCAGATAGGTTAACTTGTTCGCGAAATAGGAAGATTTTGAAGCAATAGATGACCTTGCCCATCCATCTTGCATTGTTGCAACTATGTGGTAATTTAAATGTGTACCGTGGAATAGATTTACCCAAGACCAATAGACACAACTTTACTTTAGATATTTTTTCCGGAATATTTTCTTGTCGAGGGGCTATAAAGACAATAATATGATTCAAACTCACAAATTCTACGTTCAACCCTTTTGACAGTTTTTTCATTTACCTTAAAAGATGTTTTGTCAACCTGGGACCAATCATGTTTAAAGTTCTCGAACATCTCCGTGTAAGGGCCGGTGGTCTCTCCGAATAGCATGACAAAAATTGCTCCAATGATGAGTTCAAGCATGTGATGTCGACACGCCAAATAAATTACATTTCTTTTCAGCTTTTTTTCCAGTAGAACACACGCACCATTGATTTCGCCGGTGTTGGCTCTCGTTGTATCGGTACACATGGCCACTATTGACTCCAGAATTGACCACGCTTCCAAATGTTCATGAACTGTGTCCGACACTTCTAATCCACTCCCATCGTCCACTCCAATCGCAAGTACTTTCTGAATGTTTAATCCAGTCACAACGATAGCGATTCTGTCAACTTTTTTGTTCCGCTCATCCTTTTCTTGATTAGTTGTATCTTTCAAGCGTTTGCCGTCGAAATGGACCACTAACCCCGACGCTATGGAGGCAAGAAATTCGTTTTTAACATCTGCCTTTATCGCTTCTCAGTGGGCTGCGCGTCTTCGTAAAAGAGTGGATGTAGAAATCACACATTCGGTCAGGTCAACGTCAAGAGCTCTTGCAATCGCTGCTAAAATTATGACGAAACTACCAGTCGATGTGTTGGTTCTATCAAGTGCAGATGACACGTCCGGCGAATTTATAAGTTTGTAACAATTAACAATTAACAATTAACAATTAACAATTAACAATTAACAATTATAGTGGTACAAAAAGCATCGTAGGGCATCGCCAATCGTAGGAACTTCTTCTTCAGGCAGAAATTGATTTATTTTACCAATAAGCCAAATATCGTTATCACTTCCCATTTCGAAATATATTTTTAAAATCCACTAATTTTACTGTGACGCTAGGTCATCAAATATGACCAAAACAATTGTCTTTTTTGAAAATAAATTTTCATTGCTACTGAGATTACATTTTTGAACATGTCATAACGGATTTTAATAAAACGGGTTATCATCATCAGAATAAGCATCAATCTATGATTCAGCAGTGATAACAGAAAAAGCTTTCATCAATATTCAACTTGAACGCCAATTAGAGAAAAAAAGTAAATTCTAAAAACTTGAAGTAAAATATGGTTAAAAACAGTTGAAAATTTTATAAAAACTTCAACGCACCAAGTACGTCATATTTTTAGGTGAAAGAATGGAAGACTCTGATGAATGGAACAAAAGTCGCCACAGGAATATCATACAGAAAATCATGTCGCAAACATTTCAAAATCCGATGTTTGCACATACTAAGAGAGTGCTTAGCCCTTTAGAAATGGCTAACATGTGCCATCAGATGACACAAGAGAGTGATTTAAACACAGAAATGACTACTGTTTTATAGCAAAAACTGTACATGCTGTAGTAGATTAATTTATTTTACAACTAGGTGATGATGTTAACAAATGAAGTAAAGTATTAGGGGTAAACCTTTACTGCTCGTAAACTTCGTACCGAAATTTTGTAAGTGAAATAAAAAAACAACGGAGCCACTTTTGTTTAGAGACTGCGGGAAAGGGTCTTTCCATATGGATGATATTTAATTTTCAAGTATCGAAGTTAAACATTGGAATTTTCATTAATTGCTTCTAAATTCAACAGTTATTTCTTCTCAGCGCAATAGTTATCCCTTTTTAAGGAATTCAAGGACGTTTATAATAGACTTTCGGACGATTCTCAAATGGCCTACAATTACCTTGTTCAAAAGACACTTAAGAAGTTTTGTAAAAATTATTGCTAGGGGAAACACCACTGTGACTCAGCCGATTTGGACAGAAATCGAATATAAAAAAGAGAAGAAAAGTGTCAATAACAAAAATAAATGGTTGTTGACTTCAGATTTTTGCAAACTTCGAGACATAATTCTAACGATTCATAAATGTCGGGCGTAAATCACACATAATATTTAAAAATCTTCTTTCCTTCGATATGATGTCTATGTTTAGCGCTGAAAATTACAAAAAGCATCTCTCAAAACCGTCTTCAAAAACGTCTCTAAACTGCCTTCAAACCGTCTTCAAACAGTCGACGACTTGTCGTTGAAGGCGCCTTCAGAAGTGCTTTTTGAGGGCGCCGATAAACAGTCTTCAACGTTAAATTGAGTTTTAGAAGAAAATTTGCGCATTTTTAGCATATAAATACAAATTAATATTGAGATGAGTATGTAATTTAACGAGTTGTCCCATAAAACATATAGTTCTTTTGAACAAGGTAATTGTAGGCCATTTGAGAATCTTCCGAAAGTCTATTATAAACGTCCTTGAATTCCTTAAAAAGGGATAACTTTTGCGCTGAGAAGAAATAACTGTACAATTTAGAAGCAATTAATGAAAATTCCAATTTTTAACTTCGATACTTGAAAATTAAATATCATCCATATGGAAAGGCCCTTTCCCGCAGTCTCTTAGAAGAATTATTTTAAAATGGTTTATGTTGACAGCTAATAATTTAGAAAATAGTTCTTCTGAACAAAAGTGATTCCGTTTTTTTGTTATTTCGCTTACAAAATTTCGATACGAAGTTTACGTGCAGTAAAGGTTTACCCCTATTATTTGTTGTGAGTTGTCACACGTCTGCTGTTACAAATGGATTGCTACTGGTTGGATAATTTATGCGATGCTGTAGAATAATTTCATAGCAATTTGATGTTCAAATCAATACGGCTAAGTTTCATTTTTTTGCGCTCTGTTTTTTTGTTACAAGTCAAAAGAAATCGCTCAGACCATATTTTCTATGTATCGAGCTAGACTACCAAAAATGTACATCGGCATGAAAAGAATTACTTCGCTAACGGGTTTTAATTATTAATTTATTGTTCTTGAGCTGCACATTGAATTAAAATCTGTCATACAAACTGAAACTCGTTGGCTTTCTTGGAACGAAAGCTGCGAAATGTCGTTTCATTAGCATAAACAAACTTTTGAAAAGTCATATTTTTTTACTTTCTCGTGATAATTTTTATATCTTTGCATAGGTCCAGAACATATTTTCATGAAAGAAAACATATTGGGGCGCAGTCTAAAAGGACTAATGGGTAAAAAAAAACTTTTGCGCGTGTAATTCATATCGTTTTTTTTTAAATCGAGCTAGTGTAATACAAAATTGTAAAAATAAGGAGCGCGTACAGCTTTAGTTCGATAAAATTCGCTGGTGACGATTTTGACAGATTTGACAGATGTAACAAATTATATGCTAAGGAACTTATGACGTTTAAAGCGTCATTTTGAAAGTTTGAATATACTGACTGACTTTTGATTGCAACAAATTCAATTTCACACAGCCGTAAGTTTTTTGTATATAACTCTAGTAAGTGTTTTTACATTTTCATAAATCTTTTTAGACCCGTACGATTCGTTCTTCGATTAGAGTTCCATTGCGTTTACCACGACGTCTGTAACCAGTGTAATTTCGACCCGGGAGTGGAGGGAGCATCGATCATGGTCCTTAGATGACGAATCAGCAATAACAAATGTCCGTCCGTCCGTCGACACGATAACTCGAGTAAAACCGAGGGGTGACGCACTTCTGCGGTTTATGGAATAAATGGAATAAATGGGAATAAATGGAATAAATGGAATAAATGGGAATAAATGGAATAAATATTGGAATAAATGGAATAAATGATAATTTTTTCAAATTCGTCAAAACCTTAAATAGACTTGATTTTGATGGCAACGCACACAAAAAACCATACTAATGTGTCGAAAAGTGAAAAAACCCACTTTTGAAAACTTAAAAGAATTTTTGTTGAAAAATGGAATAAATGGAATAAATAAATTTATTCCATTTATTCCCAAAAAAATAAAATTTAATCTCAAGACGGTTTAAATACTTTATAATTTGTGTAAACCTTTTTTAGAACTTATGTGTCTAACTTGTGATGTGTTTGGTTCAGATATTTCGCAAAAACAACAAAAAAAATTTTGGGAATAAATGGAATAAAAGAATAAATGGAATAAATGGAATAAATGAAGTGCGCCACCCCTCGAGTAAAACTCAACCGCTTTTCAAAAACTTTTTTTCCCTGAAAGATAATTGAAAAATCTTTTCTGGGATTGAATCTTTTCATTGTCGGTCCAAGGGCCAATGAGCTAGGGCATCTTACGAAACTATGTAGCACATGTGTTCCATTTTCATAGAGCCACGAACCGAGAGTAAAAGATTAAAAAAAAAACAATGAATACTCACAGCTAAATCAGCTAACAACGATTCAATCTTTTTCTACAATTATTTTGAAAAACGCATTCTGGGCATAACTTAGACTTGGAGCACCGACCGCCCTTACTGACATTCTACTCTGTCAACGGACCAATTCCAGATCATATATGACAGCCGCCCAAGTCGAGCTCTAGTTTGAGCCGCAATCATGCCATATTTTTGCAGCCGAGTCGCCGTCGATAAGAGCACTTCAAGCCGGTCTTCAGCCGACTCGAGCCGACTTTTCATTCATTCATTTTTTCCCGCTTCCTATTTGAATTGAAATGAGAAATTATTTTCATATTTTAATTCAATTCAATTTATTTATAGTTACATATTGAAAAACCATCAAGCTCAACTAGAAATTAGAAAACAAAAGAAATGTCACTAAAACTAGGTGACTGACGAAGCTGAGAAACTTTTCCTTGTACGAAATGTCAGAAAACTGAGTGGCTAACAAAACGAGGTAGTAAGCGCTTTAATGAAACGCCCCAAAAACCAAGCTCTGAAATTAATTTTGCAGATACGAAAAAATAATTTTGCTGATCGAAAAGTAAAAAACCTGCTGCTAAAAAATAAATTGGCTGGCAAAAATTTGATGATTTTAGCATCAAATTTTGCTGCTTGAAATAAAATTGCTTCCAGAAAAATAACAAAGCTGAAAAGCACCATCAAATTTGCTGGTAAAAAATACATTTGTGTAAAAAAAATAGTGAATTTGCCGAAAAAAAAGATTAAGTTTGCTGGAAAAAAAAATAAATTTGCAGAAAAATAGAATAAATTTGCTGATGAAAAAAATAATTTTGCTGCCAAAAGTAGAAATTTGCTGCAAAAAAAAAATAGATGCCTTAAAAGAAAGAGCCATAGGTTACATATAGCGTATCCTGGCTGAGTAAACTTCAATTGAAAATTGTGGTGCACGCAGTGAAGGCTTACATTATTGATAAGATTTCTCTTAAGCATCTAATACTTAATTTGGGTCTGCCCCTCCTCCTATCGTCCAGCACTTCCTTGAACTAAAAAAACAAATAAATTAAAAACACTTTTACTTCGAGCTTCCCTCCCCGAATGATTACTGATTTATTGATGTATGTATGTATGTATTTATTATAATAATCACAGAAGGTTTAACACCTTATCATAACCTGTGTTGAACGATAACAATTACGAATATTACAACAAAAAAGATGACTTAATTCTAAACTTAACCTACTAGTAACAAAATAAAACTAAGAGTTTATAAGAAAACCAAACAAATTGAAAGAGAGAGAGAGAGAGAGAGAGAGAAATATATAGACAAAATTTAAACAAAATTTAACTACTAAAACTTCACAACCTTGAAAAATGCATCAAACAGTTCTTAGTGAATAAAGGGGATGACACATTTCTCTTAACCTCCATTGGTAGAGAATTCCAAACCGTGGTGGCATGAACGAAGAATGAATTTGCAAAAATATTTCTTACAGCGCGAGGAGCAATCAAAGATGGATTCCGACTTGATCGAGAAAATCGTAGTAAATCATGATGTGGGGGTGTTCACCCATCGTTACCAAACGCTACACCTCTCCCAATATAAAAACCAACAAAATTAACTTTTTCCAGAATTTTCTTTCTTGACATTATGTTTCTTAGACTTCGAAAGAATTTTCTTAGCGGTAAGACTTACATCGCGGCCTCTTACTACCATGGCGTCATGATACAGCCGAAGACCATTTTTTTATCTCAAAAGATATTTCTTCCCCATAATTCTTCATTTTAGCAGATTCCACATGTCCAGCAAGTATTTATTTTTGGTTTTTTAGCGTTAGACGATGTAACATTTAATGTTAAACGTTTATTTATTACTATTATGTCGATGAAAAAAATAAGAAAATATTGACTATAAAGAAAATAACTCCTTAAACGTAAGTACGAAAAGTAACTCCTTAAGCTCACAATTTCGATTAACTCGGAGTGTAATGGAAATCCGTGATATTTTATTCAAAACCTACACAAATAAAGAATTGTGTGAAACTAAAGTCTTCTGAGTCGAGATTTTGACGCGTTGTTTCACTAACATAATACATTGGAAAACGCGAATAAAGAAAAATTAAGAAATTGGATGAATTTCAGCTTTTGAAAAAGGTATACGCTTTCTGTCGCAGCACAACTTTTTTTTCCTGTATCACTCGAGGCAGGTTAACTGGGTAATCAATTTTTACGCTTCAAATAAACCGTAATTAAGGTAATTCAAGCGATTTGCGATCCTTAATATTTTCCAAGAAGTATATGCTTGCAAAGACAGCGATGTTTTTAATATGTATATACATACCATGTACCATGTACTGTTCATTCTTATTAAAAAACATTTTTCTCTTGCTGAGAAATATTTAATAAAACATGTTAAACTGCAGCTGACACGATCCTTACGCCGCAGGATACTTTTGCTACTGTAAATGACTTTATAACACTTTTCCTATTTCCATCAGCAACTTAACTTCATTTTCACTTCTCAATGAAAAAATAAAAAAACTAAATCCCAAACTTTCAACTTCTTATATTAATTTTATGCGAAAGTAATAATTTGAAAAAATATATATCCTTCCGGGATCCCGAACTTTTTAAGTCAGCGTGAAACTTGTTAAAGTTCTCCACTTAAAAATAGTTTGAAGTTTATAAATGAAAAACACAGTCAATAAATGTTTCCAAAGTATGCATTATTGCATCAGCTGTTGGTTTCTGTTCAATTGCTAACTTAAATTCGCATTTTGTTTAGTAATGTGTTCCTTAAAGTTTAACGTATCGATGCTCCCAATTGAATTCAATTTAAACGAAACTTTGCAAAATGTTTATTGTTATAGATTATGTACTTGTCCTACTTTCAGGCGTCTTTAACGGATGTTCGTACTGAAGTTATTAAAATTAACTACTGCTTTTCAGACTCGTACGAAATACTTATGTCGCAAAGTTTGTTTCATTCCAAAGTGCGACGACGATGTAAACATCATGAACTTTTGCGTTGTTACTATGAGTAGTAGAATCTTAAATCGTTATTTCTTAACTAGTTTTGCCTTAATTTTTCGACTTGATTTTTTTGTTTCTGTAAATTAGATGCACCAAATTCGACCTTTTTCTCATGATACAGATAGCTTTTTATTTCACCCTTGATTTTATTATAAGGAAAAGTTTCTCAGCTTAGTCAGTCATCTAGTTTTCGTGACATTTTGTAAAAGGAAAAACTTTCTACTTTTGCTAGTCACCTAGTCTTGCAGCGGGAAAATATTAAATTCATTAGCAAGAAAATGAAAAAATTTCTTGCTGAGAAATACTAATTTTGCTGCTTAAAAATCCATATAATTTGCTGATCGCAAAATAATAAATTTGCTCCGATATGTCGCCCGCATGTGCGCGTTTGCGGTACAGCAGTTAGTGAACTGAGATTGCACGGACTTGGCTGTTAAAAGACGGAATTCTAGACATGCGGAACTTAATAACATAGTTTGCCAAGCCCTTTCTTCGATTAATATACCATCTACTCTAGAAACGCTTGGAATGTTCCGCAAAGACAAAAAACGTGCTGTTGGTTCAACCCTAATTCCGTGGGAATTTGGAAGATGTCTCGTGTGGGATGCCACCTGTCGTGACACATTCGCTGATGCATATGTTCGATCTTCAGCAATCGAAGCTGGTAGAGTTGCTGAACTCGCAACGAGGCTAAAACACGACCTTTATCAAGAAAATAAACAAAATTATATATTCAATGGCTTTTGTGTTGAGACCATGGGACCGTGGGACCGTGGTCCTCAGAAGCTTTAAGTTTGGCGCATAAAATTTCAAATAAATTGGTAGAAAGTAGTGGGGACAGACGGTCTAAGGCTTACTTCTACTAAGTGCAAAACGGTATAAAAACTTTATAAAAATTCTTTTTCAATGAATAAAAAAAATGTAAAAAAATAAATAAATTTGCTGTTAAAAATAGCTGAAAAAATAATTTTGTCATGTACGCGCTCGATACGTTGAGTTTGCTTAGTCGTTTTTGGTTTCGAAAGTTTGTCATTTCTGATGCACATTGCAGTAGCTGTCCGGGAAAGTGTACTTTGCAAGACACTGTCCGGGAATATACGCATTAAAGCAAAATCTCTTAACATAAAAAATTCGATTGGCACAACCGAGATTCGACCCACCGACCTCCTGGTTACAAGACCGAGACGATACCACTACGCTAAATCGTTCATACATTTAGTCCACATAAACCTTAACAGTATGCTATGCATTAGGGTGGTCCAAAAATGTGTGGAAAAATTAAAGTGTCGAAAAGTTTGGGGCACCAGCGTTAAAACGAATCTAAATGGGTCCATGATAAAAATTGTCTATGAACTCAACTCAATCCGGAGTGATCTAGGGGTTCCGCAAAATCAAAATAGTCAAAAAATCCCAAAAACAGTGAAAATGTAGACTTTTGAGAAATTGCATGAAACTAGTATAAGGGTAGGAGTCATGTTCAGGCAAGTTTAATGAAATCCGTTCAGAATAGTGCGCAAAGAACGTTTTTTGACTTACTTCGAGTTTCCGCACGCTGTCGGAATCATGGGAGCCCATTGAAGAACAAAGTGTACCCAACTTTTCCTAGCGCCAGACCGCGACGACTACATCAGGTAGTGGCAAACTAATTTAAGGAAAATGCTATGAATGAATAGTACTTTTAATATAAAAAATAACACTTGGGTTCAATCCACAAACTTGAAGTCACCTGTGTCTTAAAAGTTGACCCATATTTCACGATAATGTTAGAGCCGTATGAAGTCATTTGTTCCTACGTTTCAAATTTTTCGACTCCCCGAATCTTTTTATTCCCTAAAAGATAATCGAAAATGGAAGGTCAAGTTCGAAGATGAGCAAAATCGGTCTATGGAAACCGGAGTTATGACCAAAAAAGTATCTGAAACTTTTTCGCATATATCTCTGCGAAACAAGCATGGTAATTGGTTTCCATTGTTTTTAATGAAAGTTACGTACCTAAGGAATTTTATTGTGATATTGCTCATTGCGCATCATTAAAAAAAAGCTCAATGAAGAAACGGACCACCAGCCTCCCGCGCTCAAGTCGTCGACGCTACCACCGAGCTAACCGGACATACGTTTCTACACAAAAATTATGTTATATTACACTTACACATTATTTTCATAGAAATCGCACAGCAGTATGGTTACAATTATTCACCACAAAAGTGCATATGTACGTGTGATGCATGAAGTCGCCATAGAAAGAAATTTTTTTGGATGTTTGAACATTTTGAACATTTTTATTTATATTTTCAACAATTTGTTGAAGTGTTTCAACGATCGATCGCTACTATGACAAAACTATATGTTGCCTCGTTTCGAAAGTATGCGTTTGCCTCGTACGAATGCATTGGCTCGCAAGCTCGCCATGCAACTTTTCGTACTCGGCAAACGCATACTTTCGAAACGAGACAACAAATAACTATAATTTTGCTGGTTTAAAGAAGTAAAATTGAACCCTGTTTTCATACATAATTTGGCGAAAAATATTTTCTGATGAAAAAAAAATTGTGAACAAATAGAATAAAATTGCAGAAAAAAAGAATAAATTTGTTGATAAAAACATTAAATTTGCTGCCTAAAAAGAATAAATTAGAGAGGTAAAAATATACTGAGATGGGAACCGAAGTATTTTACGTCTTATATCTTTTTTTAGGCCTTTTTAGGCCCCACTTATGTCAGAAATTTAAAAAATGGCGGGGAATATTTTTGCTACATACGTTTACCCACAATGATATCAGAACTTTTGTGTAAGAAAAAAAAAAAGATTTGCGTCACACCTCCACTTTAAATGGGTCTTACGTTCGGATTATTTACTACTTAAAGAAAAATTCAAAAATTCAGTGAAAATGCCCACACAAGTAAGTGCGTTTTCGCTGAAAGAACACATTTTCAAATCAATGGCAATTAACTGTTTTACCTGACCACTTCACATCACATGCAAAAAACGAGTTAACATTTTGAAGGTCATTTGAAGGCAATGTCAAAAATTTTATACAAAAGTTTGACAGTGCCTACAATAAAATCAGTTTTATTGGCTGTGACTCGCTCTCATAACTGACATAGAGTATGAAGTTGGCGGTTGGTACAGAGCTGTCATTTCGCTGTTGAGAAATGTCAAATTTTGCGCTCAGAGTGAAGTTGGTCTGCAAATGAATTCATGACAGAAAATTTAACTTGCAACCAACTTCACTCTGAATGCAAAATTCGATACTTCTAAACAGCCAAGTGTCAGCTCCGTACCAACTGCCAACTTCTTACTCTATTTGGAATTTGTGTGGTAAAAGAGCGCAAATCCAATTTTTGGGGAAATTATAAGACGTAAAAATCTTTTCAACAGCAAAGTTCGTCATATCAAGTCATAGGCACTCTTTACCCATATATTCAAAAAATTTGAGGAAGAAATTGGTACTCCCCATTGTGAAGACGTATCACTTATTATTTGGAAATGATGGCTCTCTTTTTCTTTAGTAACTTACTTACTATGCATAATCTTGATTTTGCAAAAAATTGTTTTCTTAGAACATCTTTTCTTTACGAACTCTACCGTGTGAGCTTATTATGAAACCTTTTAGACTGCATAAAAAACAGAAATTTTATCCACATATTCCCATCGGTAAAGGTGTATTTTCACTGAAGACTTTGTTTTCAACGTTATTTTTTGTGATGTCATGTCCTTCTTCATATAATCCTCTTGTGTATGGAGTCGTTACTTCAATGCTCTGTGCTTAAAAACACTCATATAACACGCCACAACGCTCTGAAAACTGCTTAAAATAAGCATTCTATGCTTTAATAAATGCACGTAATAATTTTTGACGAAAAACCGTCACTCAAATCCATTTGAAACCATCAACACGTCACTAGAGACATTTTTAATTTTGCATAAAAGCCTTAAGTTTTGGAATTCTTGTAGCAAGAATTTATGGGATATTGAGAATGAAAATTACTGAAGTTTATTAGATCCTTCATTAATCAGAATAATTTACCATGCCGCAAGTTATAAATCTGAAAATATCTTGATGATTTGGAAAAACGGACGTCGTCGTCGTCGTCGTCGTGGATACATTATTATAGAAGCCTTTATGAATTTTACAACACATGTTACAGCACTGACACGACTAACCAAAGTAAAAAATATAAAATCAATAATTCCCTTCGTGTGCTTCGACACGACAATAAAAAGTGCTATTAAACCACAGAAGTTAGTAGAGTGAAAGCATAACAAAAAGATTTATGTCATGAATTCTAGGTTTTTACTCGTTTGAAAGAGGCAACATCACGGCATACTCCACGAGTTTTGTTCTCCAGTAATACTATATGGGAATTTTGTCTTAGTGAACCTTAAGCGTATGAATATGAAAGAACAAGTAAGTGATTGGTATATGACTTCTGAGGTGTTTCTTTATTTCAAAATTAAGCAACATAATAGCACCGAACTTACGGCACCAAAGCTACCTGTTAAGCTTATACCGGAAAACTTTGGAAAACGGAAAAGTTCCGCTAAACAGAGACTTAGCATTGCCGGAAATCCAAAGGCTAAAGTCTCGTAGCCCCCCCCCCCATTGTCACAGCCGAGGTTCTCTTCAGCACCGACTTCAATCCTAAAGAAGTATGCAAAGAAATCTGGTCTAACTGCGGCATCATGTCCGAACTTTACTACTTCGATAGCCACACAGCGAAATCGAGAGAATTCACACTCCATCGTAAGCATTGGTGTAATCTCAACAGACTTAGAACGTGTCCAGGGCGTTGCAATGACATGCTCTTCAAATGGAAAATGACCAATGACCCCAGTTGCCCTTGCGGATACCAACGACAAACAGTAACGCACATGCTAAGAGATTGCCCTATCTATAAGTACAATCGCGAACTTAAGGAAATTCCTGCATTATCTAGTCAAGCTGTGAAGTGGTTAGGAGAATTGAGACTGTGATATTATCTGTAGTTGATTTGTAAATTGTTTTTCATGTTTTTCTATCGCTTTTATGTAAATTCACTTTTATGTGACATCACGAAATTGTACACAAGAGTTTATAACCATACGCTAAATAAAAATAAATAACTTAAACATATCTCCTCCAAAATATCCTGAAACTATTTTCTCTAAAATATAATTCTCACCAACTTTGCCTATAGAAGCAAATTTCTGTCATAGTTTCATAGATATGCGTCATCTCTCTTAATTCTAGAAGTTGCTTTATTCCCGGATTAGGTTACTTTTCCCTAAGGTCCGAAAAGCGTGTTCTCTAAAATTTTATTCTCTACAATTTTGCCTTTGGAACGAAGGGTGGCGCACTTCATTTATTCCATTTATTCCATTTATTCCCATTTATTCCATTTATTCCATAAACCGCAGAAGTGCGTCACCCCTCGCTTTGGAAGCAACTTTCCAACTGCAACTGCCATACTTTTGCAAATATGAGTATGCCAGGATTTGGCTATTTTTCCCTAAAACCCTGAAATACGCCCCTAAAATTTTATTCTCTTCAACTTTACCTTTGGAAGCAGCTTTCTAACTTTCATAGTTCCAGAGATATTGGTCATCCCGCCCAATGCCAGAAGTGGTCATTTTTCCCCAAAACCCTGAGACATGTGTTCCCTAAAATTTTATTTTCTACAACTTTGCCTTTGACAGTAAACGTCTATATTGCATAATTAAGCAAATAAAGGCGAAAATGTCCTGTTTCCATCGTTAATTGATAAATTCACGGCAGTATCAAACCTTTTCTGCGTCAAAGTTTCGGACCACCAAACCATCTGTTTTCGTATATGGCCGAGAAAATCAATTTCGTCCATTCCATTGTTCCCAGTGCCCAGACCCCTAACGCGATTTCCACAAAAATGTTTTCCCAGTTTTCCCCAGACTAATTTTTGAGATCTACTTGCCGAGATATTTGCGAAAAAGTTTCACCGACGCTCGAAAATCCATGTTCGACCTCCTTTTCTTCGACCATATCTTCGGATGTACTTGACCGATTTTGCCCATCGTCGATTTTGAGGCATAAGACATATGTACACACCTTTCAGGGAAAAAAAGTTTAGTGTGGTCGGTTGAGCCATTTGCAAAAGAAAAAAGAATAGCAATTCACACAACATTAGCATGAAAGAAACTAAATTAATTTAAAGATGAAACGCCTTAAAATTTGCGTAGTTAAGTAGATTCACAATTGTACCAAAATCCATAGCGAATTATAGTTTGATCTAGATTATCGAACGAAAGTACGAAATCAATTCTCCGTTAGATCCCTGACTATAATAGCCCATTGTGCGAGACTTTTTATTCAGTTCGTGCATACAACACGTGTGAACAGTGTGTACGTCGACATCTGTACACGAAATTCAAAATCGCATTTTTGTTAAATTGGTTTTTTAAAAGTAAATGTTTCCTAATTATGTGTGTTCCTAATTATATCAATTTAATTTCATCATTTAATCATTAGTATCGCTCTTGTTTAATTAACGCAGTGATCAAAGTGAGAATTGTAATCAATTGTCGATACAGTTTGAAGGTGAAATATAAGGTCGTACCGATAAATCATTATCCGCAAAGGCAAAGGACAATGAAGTGATAAAAGCTACAAAAGAAGTTGATACGAGACAATTCTTTAGAAGAGAATCAAGTGTTAAACGAAAGGCTACTTCTTGGAATTGGTATCATTCGTCGTTGGTTTCGTACGATTCAAAGGTATTGGAAACGATTTTGGGACTAAGGGATCTTCTGAGCTCCAAAGGTTCGTAACATTTTTATGCGTATAAAAGCGAAAAAATAGGGAAAGGAATGAAGTTAGGTAGATAAGATTAGATTAGGTTAATAAATTAGGTAATGAACATATTGTGCGATCGTAAATTTATTATTCATTTGCTTTAAGTGTCGAGGTGATCAATACGCTTATCGACATATTCATTACAGTACTTGCGGTAAGATGAAAATTAAACTTTTGACGACGTGTAATGTGTTATGCTAACAGTGTCATGCCAGCGGTGAACGACACATTATACTTTCTTCCACATGATGCACTGTAATCGACTATTTATAGTGAGTGACACCCATTTTGTCTAAGGTCGTATAAATCAATTTTTATATAAACTCTTCGAAGGTGATGCCTTTCCATAACAATGAAACGATTCGGTCATTTACGATAAAGTCTTTTAACGAAAAGGTTGGAAAAAGGACTACTTCACATTTATTTAGAGAAACAGATGGATTTTATGCTATCGGTAGCACTTTCATCCATTTCGTATATTTTGTAAATTTCCATTTTTCCCAATGACAAAATTTATGTTCAATTTTTCCTTAAATCACTTCGTTATATGTAATTCCATGAGTAGATTCGTTTTTTACGTTAACGTGGAACAAGTTGAAAAAGAAAAGAACAAAAAAGGTTGAGTTTACGTCGGACCCGTACGAACCGTACCAAAAAAAGACATCAATGTCTACAAAGCTTGTAACTAATTTACAATTCCTACAATTAATCTTATACGAACGCGAGAAAATGCTTGTGGGGCAGTGTACAAATGGCATGAATGCGAAATTTGACATTGTTTCATACCGACCGAAACAAAACTGGTAGACACAGGAGATTGCGAGCCTTTTAATGTACATCTTTAAATCACTGTCTCTCCATTAAGGATATGAAAACAGTTGAAAAATGGAAATTGAATATTTTAGCAGAAAGTCGATGGCATAAATTGAATCGTGGTGGCCGGAGTACCGTAAGCAAAATGTCCGACCAGTTTGTCTTGGAATCTCGGGTGTATTCCAATCCGGACCCTCAATAAAAGAGATGTTTTCACTTTGAACGTTTATTGAGAAGTGAAGTGTTCTGTGAAGAGAACATCATGAACAACTAGATTATTAGATTCTTTTATGAACACTATGTTGTTCACATTTCCACGAGTGCAAGTTATTGTCGAGTGACAATTCCAACACTCCCACTCAATGGATAATAACTTGAAACACCGATGCGACCTGCCATCATCGTGGATTGAACAATTCCTTTGAACACCTTTGGTTAATTTGTACTCAAAGTTCATCAATCGGACGATTGGAACATTGACCATTAACTATCGCCATTTGACAATTGTCTCGACCATCGATTCCACCATGAACTTGACCAAATCATCGAACTGACAACTGACTTCGATTGTATCAGCCATATTCTCCCACTCAATTGACGCATGCGTTTCAAATTCTTTTGACCAATGAACCAAGACTCAAGTGCATCGAAATCATCCCAATTCCCCCACTCAATTGAAGCTTGTGTATCGATTCATTTTATTGTCACTCGACAATAACTTGCACTCGTGGAAATGTGAACAACATAGTGTGCATAAAAGAATCTAATAATCTGGTTGTTCATGATGTTCTCTTCACAGAACACTTCACTTCTCAATAAACGTTCAAACTGAAAACATCTCTTTTATTGAGGGTCCGGATCGGAATACATATATGAGATTCCAAGGGATTATGGGCATCCACACTGAAACTGGTTTAATTCTCTGTGTGGATACGATTGATAGAGGCCTGTGAAGACGATCACAGAAATAACTGGGCCCATAACCTCTTGGAATCTCAGATGTATTCCGATCCGGACCCTCAATAAAAGAGATGTGTTCACTTTGAACGTTTATTGAGAAGTGAAGTGTTCTGTGAAGAGAACATCATGAACAACTAGATTAGTAGATTCTTTTATGCACACTATGTTGTTCACATTTCCACGAGTGCAAGTTATTGTCGAGTGACAATTCCAACAGTTTGGAGTTATGAACTTTGTGGATTTTATAGGAAGCGTGAAGTCATTTAAAGATCAACACCCCTTCCAATATAACTACTATAACTCAAAAGTCAATGTTCAATTTTCAAATCGACGCTAACCTCACACGTAATCAATGACGTTGTTGCAGGGACGTGACAGTCTTTTTAAGTTATACTCAACGTGAAGTTAGCTGCAGTTACGGCCAAAGCTAACTTCATTGCGAAGAAATCAGCTGATTTTTGAACTTTTCAATGAAGTCAGCTGATGTTGCTAAATTTACGAGGGGTGACGCACTTCATTTATTCCATTTATTCTTTTATTCCATTTATTCCCAAAATTGTTTTGTTGTTTTTGCGAAATATCTGAACCAAACACATCACAAGTTTGACAAATAAGTTGAAAAAAAGATTTGCAAAAATTATAAAGCATTTAAACCATCTTGAGATCAAATTTTATTTTTTTTGGAATAAATGGAATAAACCGCAGAAGTGCGTCACCCCTCGTAAATTTATGAGTGAAGTCAGCTGGTCTTTTTGCAATGAAGTTAGCTTCGGTAGCAACTGCCGCTAACTTCACGATGGGTATTACTTGTAAAGATCAAAACAAATGCTAACACGCCTTGCGTTGTTCTTAATTTTCAAAACAAAAAAATTGAATATAAACGACAAAATTACATTCTATTCAACTTGAAGCTAGGAGCAATTTTAACATTTTAATCAATTTTTTTGCTATGCAAATCGAGAGCAAATTCAAGGAAATGATAAGTTGGTATCACTGTATCAGGTAGAAGTACCGTTGAATTTATTGTAATGTGTAAAAAAGATGCACTGACATAGGGGTAACATGTTGAATGATATTTGGGTTATATTGATAGTAAATACATGCAATTCTCTTTCATATAACCCAGCCGTCATTCAACATGCCGCACAGTGGTTAATCTAATTTCACGCCGGACAAAATTATTTTTTTAAACAAAAGAATCCTTTTGTTTTCAAAAATAATTTTGATTGACCACTGTGCGCCGCTTGTATCTGATGCAGTGGTGTCAACGTATCACTTCTCTTCTCTTATTACCTGTAAAGTTACTGTTGTGGATTTGAAAAGCGGCCGTTGACATTTTAGCAATGTGAAATTATGGTTTTAGTCAGAGACATGATGACACATAGACTCTAAATTTTATGAAACAAATTGTCATATGCGTAAATTTTCCTTTGCCTTTCGTGACGAAATGTCAAGTGATGATGACATTTGTTCAAATGTGAAGTCTATATGGGGAGCCCAACAGCCATATCAAGTCTCTGCTTAGTGAATAACATGCAGGGGCGTGACAGTCTTTTGTTTCGATATTTGCAAACAACTTCATTGCAAACTTCATTGCAACAAAATAAGTTGATTTCATTCATAAATTTATTAAGAGCACCCCGCAAAAATGTGAACTGTCAAATTTGCGATGTTTTTTCAGAACAGAATCCTGCGTAAATAAAAAATTATTTAAAATTATAACTAATGTACTGTGAGAGGATGACTCTTACCCAAATAATAGATAAACTAGAATTCAAAAACTTTAAGTATAAAGGTACAAATTCGCTCTGAAATAACATCGCAAATCCACTTAGAATGCGATGATTTTTCAGATCAACTTTCGATCTTACTCAAACTTTTTGAATTCTGATTCATCTATTATTCGTCTAAAACTCATCCTCTCACAGTAATTGAGTTGTAATTTTGAATAATTTGTTATTTATGAAGGATTCTGCTCTAAAAAAACATGGCAAATTTGACATTTCTCATTTTTGCAGCGTGCTCTTAAGAGCGTGTCAGATATTTTGACAGTTCTATGTTTTGCGACGTTTTTTCATTGCATATTTCTAAGACAATGATCATTAATTCTAAATTCCAAAACATCTACTGTTTGCATAACACATCCCTTTATAGATTCTATGAATCAGAATATATAATTATTGAGTCTTAGCGTCAAAATTTGGTCTGAAAAAAAATCGCATTGCATTATTACTTTGCGATGTTTTTTCAGATCAAATTTTGTCTCTAAGACTCAATAATTATATATTGTGATTCAGAGAATCTATAAAGGGATGTGTTACAATCGATCCAAATTAAAAATTATACAAAACTTGCGATTTGTGGGTTCTGCGAGTTCTTTGAGATCTAAAACCCACACCCAGTTTTAGTGTTGTCGCTTTTGACTTTTGCTAAATGTATATCGATAATGCAGTTTCATTGAGTTCGTTAATTGACGCATTTTTTTTTGTAAAATTCAAACGTTCTCTGCCTTAAAATTTTTGCACATTTGTTTGATGACTCTATTGCTAGCAAATTTCGGAATAGATCGATATTTGTTTCTTCGCATTATTTTTTATTTAATGTTGGATTTAGAAATTACTTCAACAATTTGAATTTTCCTGCAAATGTAGTTTTTTGTTTAATTTTGTAAATTTCCTAAAAGCTTAATTTTGCAGAAAGTTCGATTATTTCGGGGATTCGCATATCTTATAAAACTCCAATTTTCTTAGAGAGTCTAATTCTTTTGAAATTTTTCTAGAAATTTATATTTTCCTGTAATTTTGGGATTTCCTTGAAATTTTTATTTTCACAAAAATTTATATTTGGAGAAAGAATTGGGATTTTTCAAAAATTTGAGTTTTCTTGATAATTTTGAATTTTCACAAAAACTTTAAATTTCTTGAAAATTCAATTTATTTTTGAAATAACCGTACGGGTCAACCGTATCTTGATTTTCATCATCTTTATCTACATTATCATCCATTGTTTTGATTGACGGCTTTGACAGTAGCAGTACTTCAGTATATTTTTTAAAATTTTAGATTTTCTAGTGAAGTATCTCACAAATTATTGTTTTACTTCAGTTAAAACAATTTCAATTGTTATTACGTTTTGATCATTTGTTGTGCTGTGTTTAATTGTGGAGTTTTGAATCTTTTTTTAATAAATAGATTGGTGTATCCATCAAAAAATCGCTAATTTCTATCGTGTGAAAAGTGTTTTAAAACTTCCAGCTTCTGCAAGCATTATTTCGCTTTCCTCTAGTGGATTTTCGAGAATTTTGTTTTATTAGAAACGTTTATCTATTTAGAAAAAGTTGTAAAATTTTGTGAAGTTTCGAATTAACTTTTCTAATAAAAAAATGTAATTTAATTTGTGATCATCACGGGAATCTTCCGATTTGTGTTTTTGTTGACAAATGACATGACATGGCCAATTTGTTTACATACATTCGTCCAAAAGCGGCAACACCGAATTGGAATTTATTCATTGTGTTTTAATAAACCCACAAAAATAACTCTCGAAAGACATAATTGTAAACTTTTGAGATTGGAAAGATTGTATGTTTCAGAATTTAAAATTGATGATCACTGTCTAGAAATATGCAATGAAAAAACATCGCAAAACATAGAACTGTCAAAATATGTGACACGCTCTAAAAATCAGCTGACTCCATTGAAACGTTAAAAAATCAGCTGATTTTTTTGCAACTGCAGCTAACTTCACGTTGAATATTAATTGCAAAGATTAAAACAAAAGACTGTCACGCACCTGATAACATGTCACACACTCAGTTAATAAAGACAATAGACGTATACTACGTCCGGGTCTAAAAACATGAGAAACATATTTCTGGATGTGGAACGAATGTATAACAATATATAAATTTGTAAATAAATCTGCACAACAAAGGAATAAATTTAAATATTTTTTATGTTCTTACCTTTCTTTTTCTCATTGTGCTTATTGCTGTACAACTTATATTATCCGTATAAATATTTGAAAACTTTTCGTTTTTCCGTTTCTTATTTACTTTATCTTTTATGTATCCTTCAGCTGATTTTTTATTTACTTTCACGTATATTGTTGCGAACACTTTGTGGAAGTATGACAATAAAATTTGTTTGCATAATTTCACATAGTTTGCTCCGATAACAATCACCCAGTGAAATTTCGACCATGAACCACTTAAAGCATCCGTCAATTTCCTTATTAATTCACAGTATTCCACCAATTGAAAATTACGATTTTTTGGATAATCATCTCAACACGAAATGTACCTACGTTTCGATGTGTAAACGTCATAACTTTTTATGTCTTCATCTATATCGCATTTTCATCTTTTCTTCAATCATTTGATGGATTTATTTTTCACTTTGTTTATTTAGATTAAAAAAAATGATGGTAAAAGAAGCTATTTTTACACCAGAAAAAGCGATTATAAAAGCAACACTCACTTTATTTCAACGATTATTGTTTGTTTAAGTGAACATTTCGGCTTCAATTTTTTTCCCGTTCAAACCATTTTCATTTGGATGGCTTGAAGTGCCATAAATACATCAAAATCGTGTCGGTTCGACGATAGGTTTTTATTATGATCGACTTTTCATTGCACGCACGGGACTTTTCGGTTGTTTTTTTTATTCTTCTTTCTTTTTGTTACCCAAAACCAATTTTTCAGTTGTTTATTTTGATGTTTAGGCTCATCTGTTTGTATGAAAGTTGGGTGTAAACAAATTTGTTGATTTGGTGAATGGTTCAAAATAATTAAATTTAAATTGAAGAGGTTTGGTTGTTCTATTAGGATTATTGAATTTTATGTTTCCTTTTCCTGTCTTCTACCAGCCAATAACAAGTCAGCTAAACGAAGATTGATGCCAATAATAACATATCAAATATTTATGCCTTGATTGATTGCAGTCAGTGTATAAAAAGAAAGGAATATTGAACGACAAAACTCCACCCACTGAACCGACCAACAAAATACTTTATTTTTCAGTCATATAATGAATTTCGTATATTTCTTTATAACTTTTGATGCCTCCGACTTTATCTATATATGGGAAAGAGGAGAGAATACAGAAAAAAAAGTTATTTTGTTCTGTAATAAAAACAGTGCGGTTTTGGGTTGAATGAATAGTTGCGTGACAAAGGATAATTTTCACAAAAGATTTTCTTTGTATTCGCAAGTTACTTTGAAGTAAAAGCGATTATATCTAACTGACGTTACGTTGTATGTACGTACGTACATAGGAGTACATACAATATTAATGTGAATGAATATAACAATTATATTGGAGACATCACGCAAAACAAAATCATAGAACGTAGAATCAATATAATATAACTGTGTTAGTAGGTTGTAGACATTATTTGCTAACACAACATATTGGCTTTAATTGAAAAACTCATTTTATTGAATTTCACACATCAAACATTCATCGAATGCGGTTAATTTTAAGCTTTTATTTTATTTATTTCTAACAGTTTAATTAGGACAATGAAAATGTTATACGGAAAAAATGAAAAGATATGAAATTAAATAGTGTTTTTATAGTAGCAAGCTGTAGCAGATAGTGTTTTACACCACATGTAAGTGTAATTATAGAATGTGTAAGTATAGCACGCTACATGCAGAGACTTGATATGGCGGCTGGATTCCCCATATAGACTTCAAATGTGGGCAAATGTCATCATCACATGACATTTCGTCACTAGAGATGAGCGGGTCGACCTTTTTTCAAATTCGACCCGGATCCGAACCACCTGAGCTCAAATGAGATGATAAGAGAGAATAACGAAATCATTAAGCAAGCTACGGACGAGGTTCTTGGGAGAACCGAAACAGTCACTGGTTTCATGATGAATGTCAACGAGCTGTGGAGGAAAGGAAGGTAAGCAAACACGCGCAGTAAGGTGGAAGCTTAGAAGCGTAAGAGGTTCCAGGTGTACAAATTGCAGAGGAGGAAAAAGCGAGAGCACCTAAATCAGGAAATCAGTAACCTGGAAGTGAACAACAGAAATGGGAACGTAAGAGACTTCTATAAGATGACAAAGCAACAGCGCAAACAATTTCAACCAAGATCCATCAAGATAAATGACGAACATGGCCAACTACCGAGTGGCACGAAAGAGATAGCGAATAGATGGGCAGAGTATTTTCATGACCTGCTGAACAAACCGACAAGACAACTTCCTCAGCGTACTGTGCAGAAGATGAGCCGACGATCGAAACCACGGCTTACGAAGAAGTAACAGAAGCCATTCACAAACTCAAGCCGAACAAGTCTCCGGGCGAGGACAACATACCAGCCGAACTGATCAAAGCGGCAGGACCTGACTTATGGCACCGACTACATCAAACAATAGTCAATGTATGGGACGAAGAAAGAGTACCGGAGCACTGGCAGATGGGGTTACTGATACCGATTTTTAAGAAGGGAGCAAGAAAGGAATGTAAGAACTACCGAGGTATATTTCTACTTAACTTGCGAAGATACTTTATAACCGCCTAGTGATCTATTCTGAAGAAATCACTGGAGACTTCCAGTGCGGATTTAGGAGAGGCAGATCCATAACCGACCAGATTTTTACAATTCGACAGATGATGGAGAAAGCATGGGAATACAACATAAGAAACAAGGACGATGGAGGATAAGAACGAACAGAGAGCTGACAGAAATCTACGGGGACGAAACACTAGTCGGTGCTATTAAATCTACCAGACTGCGATGGGCAGGTCATGTAGCGAGGACGAGGATAGAATGCCAAAGAAGGTAATGGACCGAAACTTCGACAACAACAGAGCCAGAGGAAGACCCCGGAAGAGATGGCTGGATGGTGTTGAAGAAGACGCGCGAAAGTTGGACGTTGGACAGTGGAGAAGTCTGGCTCAGGGGTCATTCATAAAGGATGTCACGCTTGCTATAAACTCCACAAAGTCCATATCTCCTAACTGGTCAGAGATTTTGTTTATAGTACTCCGGCTACCCTCCCAAATACCCCCCCCCCCTATTTGGAGGGGTAGCCAAAGTTCTATAAACAGAATTTGCTGTCCTGACTGAGTTATTACCTTTTTATGGATACTCATTTTTTATAGCAAACGTGACATCCTTTATGAATGACCCCTCAGAATCGCTCCAGATGGAGAAACGTTGTAGAGTCAGTCAAAATCCGCTCGGGTTAGTAAGGCTAATAAGTAAGTAAATAAGACCCGAACCGAACCCGACCCGAAATTTTTTTCGAAACCCGAAACCCGAACTGTTTTGAAACCCGACTCGGACCGAACCCGACCCGATTAAGTCTTTCGAAACGCGAAACCCGAACTGTTTCGATAAAAGACCCGGACCGAACCCAACCCGATTAAATTAATGTGAGATGAATGTCAAAATTAGATAATCATTTTTAGAAACATCGGAAAAAAATCCTATTTCAGTGAGCTTGAAATGTCATTGCTGTAAAGCTGCGAGACGAAATGTTAGCTTTAATTATCCCTGTACAGGGAAATTAATTGTCACTTTCAATTTAAAGTTAATTGTCGGTTACAATTGACAATTAGCTTGAAAATCGTCAGAAAATTCTTCTCGTTTTCACTCATTATCAATTGATTCCTATATAAAGTACTTTGTAGCTCATTCAACTTAAAACATAGGGCAAACACTTCTTCAAAAGATAAGCAATCATCAGTCTGCGCATATGTCACACATAGAAACAAGCAACCGGTGTGACCAGCTAAAATTAGTTTCTCTGTATCAACATTGACTTGGATACAAATGCAGAGGCATGCTAACCCCGACTAACTTCTATACTATTCTGATTCTTCATATAGATCATCAGAAACAATGAAATGAGTATTCTCAATCTAGTACTAACTGAAATTCTAGAGTGGTTTGAGACGAGTTTGTTAGATATGACATCAGCGTTGCAAAATATGAAATTTAAATAAAAGACCGGGACCCGAAAAAAATGATACGGAAACTCGAACGGACCCGAACCCGAACCCGACCCGATTAAAATTTTCGAAACCCGTGAACCCGATAAAAACAATTCGCGCTCGGGCTCGGGTCGGGTTTTTCATAGTTTCGGGCGACCCGCTCATCTCTATTCGTCACCATAAAAAATACAAAGGAAAATTTCTCCATAATGTCATTTTGTTTCATCACATTAGTCTATGTGGGGAACCCAGCCGGCATATTATGTCTCTGGCTGCATGGAAGTTAAGGATAGGAACAGGTTAGGCCGACCTGATTAGGTTCAGGTCAGGTCATGACCTGATTTCTGACCTGAGCCTGATTTTGAATTTCAGGTCCGACCTGAGGCTAACCTGAAACCTGAAAAATTTAGTAAGGTTGACCTGAAACCCACAGGTTATATTCAGAAAATATCGTTGAACAATTTGCATATTAAAAATCTTTGCAAAGTGCCAGAGTGGATACAGCTTTCGCCCTGACTGATGTTTTCGAAAATTCCCATATAAGAAGCGTAAAAAGCGCGAATTGGGGGGTCGCGATGACCGACACTGGTTGTTAAGGGGAACGTTTTTTACAAGAAACACTAATAAAAACATATGGAGTTCAAGTAGTGCTCCAAGTGAATTCTATCGTTGGAAGAGGAATGAAATTTTTTTGTCACACATCGAAGAGGGGAGGTGTTAGAGGCAGTGTGACAGGGGGAAGGGGTTCTGAAAAACCTTCATTTATGTGTAACATGCTTTATGAAAGCCCCCAGAGAAGAAAAAACTGGACTTTTGGAAAAAAAACCGTTCTCATGTGACTCACACACTGATGCCTATGTGTAACACTTTTGCAATAAAAAAGCATAACCTGCATTTAATGAATAGATCACAAAATACCGTGTATATACAATGCAATTTCGTCAATTGAGATAAAATTATCGATTGCATCAAAATTTTCTCATCTTTCGGGTCACAGGTTCGATCCTTAAATGGGAGTATTTGATACTAACGTAAAAAACGTCAGAGACATGATATAGCGACTGTGTTCCCCACAGGCTATAAACAAATTATCATACGGAGAAATTTTCCTTGGTGACATTTCGTCAAGTGATGATAACATTTGCCCACATTTGGAGTCTATGTTGAACCCAGCCACTATAATATCTCTGTTGGTAGCAAAACCCGGTCTATTCCAACTGTCAAAATGACGTATTAAACGTCAAATATTTAGATTAATAGATTCTTTTTTGATCAAATATATGAAAATTACCGACACAATCATGTTGGAGCATCCTTTTAAATCCTCTACTGTCTTATAACTTTGACGTTTAATACGTCATTTTGACAGTTGGAATAGATCGGGTTTTCTTCCCAACACGACTGTATTAAGCAGTAATTATATTGGACCCGATAAAAGTCGCTCGCGTAAGGTTTGTTTGAAAGTTCAACTTGATAAAAAAAGTTTTATTTTTGTCAGGTTGAGCTTTCAAACAAACCTTACGCGAGCGATTTTTCTCGCGTTCAATATAATTATTGCTTTACTGGTCGTTCTGCTATTGAATCTTTAATGTCATACTGCTTCGAGTTGATAGTCTTTTTGTTTTAGTAGTGAAGGTTTGTTTTCGTAAACAAAACTTTCAACATTGTTGCTTTTTTTGTCTTAGTCGTCTCAGTACTCTACGCCAACAGACTCTGACTGTAAATAGATGTATAGCAACACAATTTTGAATTCAAAGCAATAGATTTGGGTCATGTGAAAGCTTAGGTTAGAATCCTTTTTTCGTTTAACAGTTGACAGATTTTGTTCTGTAGACTTATACAAAATAATGAAGATATAAATCATTTGAGTTATCTTCTGCTCTTGTATACTCTAACAGGTTTGTTTCATTTCAATTGGAAAGAATCTTTTTGCTCAAACTAGAAACAACAAAATGAAACTTTTTAAATTTGTATTTTATTTATTTAATTTAAGAGAATGAATTTTCTCTGTTCACGAATAAAATAAATGTGCGTTCAATTCAGCCTGGAAAATATTTTTAATTATAATTGACGATTGACGTGGATACCGGGAAAGATATATTTCATTTTACTTAACGATATTAAAATAATGGGTTGTGAATAATGTCAGACTATTTATAAACTTTTTTACTGAGTGCGAGAAATAATTACTTTGTATCTAACATTTGTTATTATTGTAAGAAACAAGCATGGGAGCCGACAGGCTACGATACAATATGGTCAGAATTGATCACCAAGCTCGTTCGTTTCGTGTTCTGTCAAAGATTACATCCAGATACATATCGATATCAGACTTATTTATTTACTTAAATATTTTAAAAATCCAACTCTCGATTTGTCGGCTGCAGCTCTAACTGCGGCTCTCATTACTTAACAATTTATGCAAATTTAATTTGTATCTTTTGATGTAGAAGTTGAATTAAACATAAATAGGATTCCATTCAATATTAAGCTTCCAGGAAGTTTATTGCATTTCTCGGAGTTTTGAAATATTCATTTTTACATTATTGTCTCATCGTCTTATTCATAATCAGATATATCTTGTTCAGATGTAGCATGGAAAATCATTAAAGGAATTCGTAAAAAAAATTTCAAAGGAAAATTCTAAAAGTAAGTAAATCTTTTGAAATTCGTAAAGAGAATCCATTCTCCCGAATGAACTATACAGGCGTTTTATAGTGAGGTAAAACTCGTTATGCTAATTAGTGTGATGTAACGTTATAAACGTTATCCGCTGCTGCTGAGATGTAATAGATAGCATATTCAAGTAAGAATTTGATTTTTTTAGGGTTCCTTAAGTTGGGATGAATCGGTGCAAAAAGAAGTGAATCGGTACAAAGGGGAGTGAAAAGAACCTGCTTGTTTCGTACACATCAAATATGGGTGACGTCATACTTCGTTGTGTACAAATCGTTGCGATATTGCTACCCCAACTACCCATTTCTGAAGCTTGGGTGAGCTTAGGAATGTTACTTTCATGATAAGCGTTGAAGAAAAATCCTATACAGAATTTGTCCACACCGGGGTTTGAACCCGGGTGTTCTTGGTGGAAAACCAGTACGTAACCACTGAGCTAACCCGTTCCCAATTTTTATTGAAATTGCGAGATGAAGATTGAGAGATATTGAAAGTTTTTTTATTATTAATTTTTGTTTCGTCTCATTACAAAAACTGTCAAAGCCAGTAAATCCTATCATTTAGAAAACTATAATTTTTCTCATTAAGTTGAAACGACTCATTAGTTTACAAGAATAAAGCAAAAATCGTATAAAGCACGCGCTAAATCTATCAATATTGTAGTGAGTCTGAGTATGGTATATTAATTTCAAATGTCTCTATGCATAGTTTGCTCAAATTTATCAAGATCATTTGCAGCATTAACATAATCACAAAGCGTACAGAACTGTGAAGTATACGCAAACACAAAGTTTTGTCACAATTTAAGGTTTCAAAAGAGAAAGAGTAAATTTGAAATGAAAACTATCTTTAATGATAATCTGTTCAAATTTTCGTTCTATTTGCAACGACACTTTATCGGTAGGGAAATGGGGAAAGCAGAAATTGAAGTAAGAATAAAGTTAGCAAAATGCGCCATTGAATGGAAAGCTTAATTAAGTGAACAATATGGTCGATAATATTATCTTAATACTCTTCACGATAATTGGTGTCATTTCGTTATTTAAATGTTGTTCTCTTATTATTTTCTGATTGTTGGAAGGAAGCAAGTTTAAGTTAATTTTCTTCGTTTATGGGATTTAATTGCCATGACATGGCACGGAAACTTTTAACAGCGATTCGGTAACCATGAATATTTTAGACGAGCCAAGGAAAATGTGTCACAAAAGCCACGACTATTAAGAATTCGATATTTTGTTTTTCACATTTGGAGAAATTAGTGTAATACAGTAAATGAACATGTGCCAGTTAGTCATGCAATGAGAATATGTTTTGTGTAGGTTAAGAAACAGACTCAGAAGGACTGATGGTTTTTTCCCCGCTCAATTGACGCTTAGATATTTTTTTTGATGCTGGACGTGGTTGTCATCGTCTTCCCTCGCGTCCCCCTAACTTTTTCGTTACCCGCCATGTTTCTCCTTCAGCTATTCCCAACTCATATCGTTTTTAGTGGAGTGAAATAAAGATGTTACGCTCCAAGAGTGGTTCAGGTCTAGCGTGACAAGGAGGTGGCGGTCTAATTAAGTATTTCGTCACAAGCAATCTCTGAAAAAATTTGACTGAAATTGGAATCAAATTGTGTTAATAATATACGCCGCTAACGTATTTTATCCACCGTGCACGTATTACGAACATCGTGCACGTATTATGTGAGCTCATAACACGTTCGTTACGTATGGCATAGATAGATAAATAAGGCTGTGTACGTTGAATATAATATGGATCCGGTTTTCCCGCACAGGAAGTTACATGGAAATAACACCACCGACAATCAATTCAATTCAACACAGCCAAGTCCTTCATACGTCGAGTTTTTACACTCAGCCACTCGTCGTTTCGGAAGGAGAACATAGAAACAATAAAGAAAATCCTTAACAAAAACAATTTTCCGGAAAAAATCATACGTAACCTAATAAACCAGGTCCAGGCCTTACGACAACCATCAAGAATCGAGTCAAGCTACCCATTCATCAATTCCACATGCATAGGAAGCCCCCCCAACAACACGCAAAATGAGATGAACATTTCATTGAATCCGAATGCAAACTCCACGTTAATTGTACAACCCCCAACACCAAGGAAAACCAAATACCCCGCGTATATGTTCCGGAATTAACGTATGTTCTCGGAAAACATCTTAAAAAATTTGATCCTGACCTTAGACTGGCACCAAGACCACCAAACAAGGTAGGACAGATCTTTTCAGATTTGAAAGAGAAACTTCGGATTGGACAATGTTCTTGCGTAGTTTATGGTATCCCTTGTAAAAACTCTTGCGGGAAATATTTTGGAGAGACAATTCGCAGGTTGGATGATAGGACGGAAGAACACCAAAATGACATTAAAAACATCGAAAAAACATCAACAAGCAAAAAACGCACGGCTTTAGTTGCACACGCGGCTGAAACCGGACATGAATTCAACATCGAAGCGAAGAAAATCATGAAAAAAGTCCGCTCCAAAAGAACACCAAAAATAGAAGAGGCAAACCAAATCATATTACATGAAAATGTGGCGGTTAATTACAAAAAGGACGACGCGCACATTTCTCCGGTGTTCTACAACCTTATCAAAAATAACGTGAATAAAAAGCGGATTGTAAACGCATCAAGGAAAAAAGAGAACACATTAAATTTCGAACAGCTGTTCGGCACCTGAAATGTCAATAAAATAAATGATAACAAAACACTGTGATAAGACAAACATAACAGAAATTTGAAGAGAATATTTAAATCAATTATCAGATTGTTAGTTTAGCGTAAGTTTATTTTCAAAAAACATATTGTTCAATAGCCAGGTTCATTCTAATTGTTATAATTTTATTTTAGCCCTTGAAGATGGTCAGAAAAAGACCGAAAGCTAGGCAATAAAACTAACAAGACTGAACATTTGGTTTTTTAAAAAATCTTTACGTCGATTACCAAGCTACACAACAGCAACTCGAATTCAATTTATTTTATTTTGAACTTATCATATTTATTTGTAATTGTATTCCCTTTGTTTGATTAATAAACGAAGAAATTAGGGGGTGGTACAAAGGATCATCGACTCAGGTGCCAATACCCCGACGTTCTTATCTATCTACGTATGGCATACTACACAATACTTAAATAATTGTCAACACTGATCAAGTCAACAAGTGTTTTGTTATTGTGTTTAAAATTAATTTATACGTTTTCGTAGTGAAAATTGACGAATGAAGTATTTTGTTGACTAAATATCCTTTATGAAGTGTTAAGGTCGCGAACGAAGTTAGAGTTCTCATCACATCGCTGATTGATCCAACGATTTCGCAATATTTGTGGGTGACCTTTCACCATAACCTAACAATGAATGCATGCAGTTAACACAAATAGTGATTGACAGATTGAACTGCCAGACCAAAGCATGTAAAATGGTTTTTTGGGTGGTACACCACCAAACATAGTTTTTGGGACAATGCGAGACATTGTACAGTATGGATAGTATGGATTCGTGAGTACAGTGTTTCCTCAGTAGTAAGGCTATGGAAGATTTGTGCCGGACTGCCACCTCAGTGATGTGCCCCAGTTACGACGCTCATACACTTTGCCTTCCTGCCTGATAATACTCCCTACTCAGGTCGTAGAACTGAGGCTTGCTCGCGGACACGCTTGGCTCGTCACTAGTATGGGCAGGCTAGTCTGCAAGCGAGATCGCTCAGGGCTGCAGGGAAGGCGTCGTTGCGGTGTGGCGTGACAGTTGCGCACCTCTGAACGAGAGGCGGCCTGGCTCAACCTTCACACGGCTCGCTGTAGTGGCTACTTCCATTTCAGGATCTGGCTTCATGGTTTAACGGTTCTGCTAGTTGAAGTGGTTGAGGCCGTGAAACTGAATTGGGTGGTGATAGAGTGGAATTTTTAATGGTTTCAGAATTCGGGAAGACGGCTGCACGACTGAAGCATTGTTGTGCCTAGCTGTCGTCCCACTCAGCGGCTATGTCACAACTATGATACTAGGTAGCCTCGTGCTACTCACCGGTTTACACACCAACCCGGTTTGTGGACCAGAAGATTTTGCCTTGGATGTGGCTCGATCGAGGGGTGACGCACTTCTGCAGTTTATGGAATAAATGGAATCAATGGAATAAATGGGAATAAATGGAATAAATATTGGAATAAATGGAATAAATTATAATTTTTTCAAATTCGTCAAAACCTCAAATAGACTTGATTTTGATGGCAACGCACACAACAAACCATACTAACGTGTCAAAAAGTGAAAAAACCCTTTTTTGAAAACTTAAAAGAATTTTTGTTGAAAAATGGAATAAAAGGAATAAATAAATTTATTCCATTTATTCCCAAAAAAATAAAATTTATTCTCAAGATGGTTTAAATGCTTTATAATTTGTGCAAACCTTTTTTTGAACTTATTTGTCTAACTTGTGATGCGTTTGGTTCAGATATTTCGCAAAAACAACTAAAAAACTTTTGGGAATAAATGGAATAAATGGAATAAAAGAATAAATGGAATAAATGGAATAAATGAAGTGCGCCACCCCTCGGGCTCGATAGTTACATTGGGAATATTCCAATGAGCGAAAGCTTTTGTGGCTAGAGGGTGGTCGAGGTAGACGGTGGAGCACTGATGGCAGGCCGCAGAGCAGGGATGAAACGTGGCTCGACTCTGCCTTGGTCGATACCCAAACAGGAAAGTCTAACGGTTTTATAAACGTATGGCGCTACACCTGGATTGGATTCAACCGTTTGCGTTTGCCGGCTCTTGACCGGGTTTGCAATGTAGATATTTTTGTTTATGAGTGGAGGAGGACCGAAAGGGGCTTCAAGATTTTAATGATGACCGGGTAGTACAAAGGACCCGTAAGAGGCCTGTGTGCATCGATCAGAAATGGTCGGCCCTAGGCTGATAAAATCTAAATAAGGTTGATAATACATTCACTGCGTATATAATACGGTGGCGGCGTATATTATAAGCACAATTCCTACGTCGCTTGTAGATGTTTTCCTCAGTGTACGAATACTCAAAGTTGGACCATTGCGTGCCCAAGGCTCTCACTGCTGGTGTGTGAAATATTGCAACAAGTAACGGACCTATCCGCCAGACAAAAAATGTGACAGCTAGGCTCAGTCCAACTTAAGCATTTACGTTAACTCACAGAAGGGAAACTGATCTTTGTTATTCCTTATCATTTGCCTTTTAATTACACTTTTCATTGATTACAAGTGGGTAGTGGAAAATCGAAGTCTGTGTATTTAAATGAGCCACCAATACTTTGAAATGTCAGTTAGTCTCTGACTTTAAAGTTCACTAAACAAGTCAATAATGAACTTATTATCCTAGGTAATGTTCTTCATTGAACTTCTTTACGTTTTCTGTCTTTTTAATTGTTATTAGATTAACTCGCATATTACATTTGAGAAGCAAGAACCACATCTATGCGGGTGGCTGGCTTGGTATCCGAAGTCATTTGTTGTACCGCACATCATGATTACGCGGTGTAAAACGAGCAAATACAAAGATTTAAAATAGAAATCGAAAAATTGTAAATTGTTGGAACAGTATGCGATGAGGGACCTGTTTTTAATCAAAATTTAACATTTTATACTCAACATACTCAATTCTAATTCGATTTAGTTAAAATTGTTTAAAATATAGTAAGTTGGAATGCGAAACATTTCGCTGAATTTTGTGATTTTAGTAAATTTCGCGAAATAAGTTGAGTTAATCGAATTGGTCATGTGAATTCTTTTTATTTAGGTTACTGCACGTATGAAATCATTGCTTTTAAATGCAAAATAGCTAATGTAACAATTTGCTTATTTAGTTTTTTTTCGGCGAGTTTGCGTGCAAAACCAAAACTCACATTTAAGTTTAAGTTTAAGTCAAGGTTTTTTGTAACGAAGCATTTACAGATTGTCACAAGCATCCTTTTCATCTCATAACAAAATAAATATGAGAATATGTCTACAGCTCAAGTTGTGAATACGAAGTGAATATTCACCCGCGCCGGCGAATATATGAAAATCGCTATTCGCCGGCGCCGGCGAATAGTCTGAAGATATGAAAATGGCTATTCGCCGGCGCACTTCACAAAATGTTACGATACTCTTAGGTACGAAATTAGAGGAGTTATCCTTTTATGAAACGTCACAAGAAAAAACACTAAAAATATTGCTAAAATCGTGAAATCGATAAGACACTTGGTGACAAGTGAAATAACGGCCAAAGATCATGTGATTTAGTAACGAAAATACGAAACTAGTGAACTTGCGATTTCAGGAAACGTCACGAAGTCCTAGGGAATTTGTCCTTTTATGAAATTCAGGAAACCTAGGTGGATAACAAAACTAGGGACTTTGGGAAACCTAGGGAACTTGTCCCGAAAACTACGTCGCTAAAGAAACTAATAAACTATCGCTTTAAGGAAACGTCAGTAAGACCTGGGAATTATTCATTTTACGAAATGCCACGAAACTTAGATGAATAACGAAATTAGTGACAAAATATGTGAAAATGACTAATAATGATCAATCAATAATCATGAAATAAACGAGTTCAAGCCAGACAACATTTTCATATGTGGTTCTATTCGATGGCACCGGCGAATTGCCACTTTCATATCTTCTGACTATTCGCCGGCGCCGGCGAATAGCATCTACCTTGTGAATAACAAGAAGTCAGTGTAACGACAAGCCAATAGTACTAAGCTTCTAAGAGCAACTAATTGAATTGTAAAGCCCCGATCGATTGGTATCATTCCTTTATTGATTTTGTTCAGGCAGCTTAGAGCTATAAAATTCTAAAATGTCTAAAAGTTTACTGATGATGCCGACAATTAACTTCCTCGTGTACACCTGTCGTTATTATAGAATCGCTGTGTAATTTTGTCTTCACTAAATTCCTATTCATCGCAGCAGTATATAACATAAACTAACCTCGTATAATGAACTAGGATATTTACACTACACGAATGAATTGAGTTGAGAATTAATTGTAATTGCTGAGAAAGAGACGGTTTTTATCGAATTTCCTTGGAGATACACCCGCACGATTTTAACTTTGGATATTTCTTTTGTTCAAAACAAAGGAAACATCCAAAGTTGAAATCATATGAGTGTAAGGTGATTGACACGTTTGTTCCATATAAGCTCGAATATAATTATTTGTTCCGGCAACGTTCATGATACAATGAATCATTTTTGATGTACATACTGGCAACGATGAGTTAACCAAAGGGATTGTTCAAAAAATCCTTCGTTAAAATATTGTGAGTTTACTGAAAGATTCTACTTTTACGAAAATTATTTTCGCGATAATTAATTGCGCCAGCCAATGAGAAACAAGAATCTTTCGTTAAATTTCTTTTTATCGAATCGTCCAATTTATTCATCGAAGAATTCTTATGTCTCATTGGCTGGCGCAATTATTTATCGCGAAAATAATTATCACAGAATTTACATCCGTCTGCTACTTTATTTTAAATTTTCAAAGAATTGTTACAGTGTGTGACAACGACGGG
>CM055403.1:147806508-147823125 GCA_029228625.1 Pseudolycoriella hygida
TGGTCGATGCTCCCCCTACTCTCCGGTCGAAATTGGGGTGGTTACAAACGTCGTGGTAAATGCAATAAACGCCTTTGGAAGCACTACGTTCTTCGTACAGGTCTAAAGATGTCCTTCCGTCTCCAAACGGTTCAACCGATCACCCCAAACTTTTTTTCCCTGAAAGGTACATGGCTCCCATGATTCAAGTTCGAAGATAAGCGAAATCGGTCAAGTAGTTCCGAAGAAATGGTCAAAGAAGCGAAGGTCGGACATAGATTTTCGAGCGTCGATGAAAGTTTTTCGCAAATATCTTGGCACGGAACTTGTTCACTTTGGTGTAAAATTAAAGCATTTGATCTATGGAAAATTCTTTTTGGAATTGGAAAATTGGAAATCGGGTCAGTGGTCTGGACACAGGGACCAATGGAATGGACGAAATTGAGTTTCTTGGCCATATATACGAAAGCAGATGGTTTTTCCTCTATATTTGCTTAACTATGCAATATGGAGATTTACTGTCAAAGGCAAAGTTGTACAGAATAACATTTTGGATAACACGTGTTTCAGGGTTTTAAGGTAACTTCTACAATTGGGAGAGATGACGCATATCTCTAGAACTATGGCAATTGGCAATTAGAAATTTACTTCTAAAGGCATATTTGGTGAGAATTACATTTTAGAGAAAATAGTTTCAGGATTTCTTAGAGAAACTACGTTGGTCCTCTTTGTCATATGGTGCAGAGGAGAATATTTTGGTCATCAAAATCAATGGTCGCAGACGTACTTCGGTAGGGCTTTTGACATTGACTTGGGTATTTTCTTTGGATTTTTGAAATTTTTATGGTTATAATAGAACACAAAACATTGGATTATTTGCTCATTCTATATTTAGATACCTTCGAGTCTTTTTTACCACATATATTCTGATACGTACGGGTCTTTGGTAATGTTTTATTATTTATTTAGCCGATGGTTAACATACTAACTTGCTTTTCATTAAACATTATCAACATAGAAAGCAAAACCGGAAGTGATTATGCTACCCAATCGACCCGACGAAACATCCATGCCACTTTTTGCTTCTTCAGTTTTGACACTATGGAAGGTACGTCAACACGATGTCAGTACAATGCTGCCGTACAAAGCATAAAAACCTTGGTGACGTCATAATATGAGGAAATTTCATATATAAATCTGCAGCCCAAGGGTTTATGCTTTGCACGGTAGAAATACCATCTATTACCATAGATGACACCGCATTCATTAAAAATAGACGCGAAAGATGACGCCCAGATCACACAATATGTTCTTGAGGTCCTCAGCAGACAAAAATGTCATCACCCGGTCACCGGAACTGTTGGGTGTTGGCTAGCCAAACACCTTGGCAACAACATCGTAAAAAACACATCGACTGTGAATGAGAAGTGAGACAGATAGAAATAGTATTAAGGCTAGTGTACAATTTATGTAACAATTTATAATTATAACCGAACCTGTCGAAATGACCTCTCGGTCACAATTGTAATGGAATAGAATGTAATATATAATTGTAAAATAAGATGTAAGATAAAGCTAAATAATAATAACGTCAACACGATATCTCAAAACGTCAAAACTGAACATAGAACACAAGTTCACAAGGCCTTCGAAGTGAAAGATTCTCGGTACCAATCGATCGAAACCTGATGTCACAGGGCGGAAAGCGGTAACTCTCATCTCGCTTTATCGGGCACCCCAGAGCATACATTGATTCAATTTTATTACAGTGCTTGTTAATAGAGAGCCGAGACAACAGAAACATATTCTAGGTGCGACCGGACCATGACAGATTCTCATGACAAAGCCAAGTATTGGCGACAACGTATTCAACATGCCTGCTAAGACTTAAGTCTTCGGTGAAAAACACTTCCAGGCTCTTCTTTTTTACAATCCGATAGCTGCACAGAGCGCATTCGAAGGAGTTTACGAAACATTGGCACGGCGTTGCCACGACATCAAAAATCCAAGTCACGTTGCATCGCAATTTAGTCACGTGTAGATGTATTTTATATTTTCAGGTTATCTGCAAACAATGAACACATGACCGATTTGAAATTGGGATGAGAAACAGAAGGGACCAAGGTGGCCTCCCACAAGGGAGCCAGATGTGGTACGGAAGGAATGAATCCACTGCAGTAATGACACTCATTGCCATTTTTTTTAAATTACTTGTTGCTCTTCGCGGTTTTTAAATATTTTTTCCCGTTTCATCACAGATTGGGGGAGAGACGTGTGAAAAAAATTGTGACAGGTTTATCCAACACGTCGACTTTTGTGTGACATACTTTATGAACGGCCCCTAACAAATTAACAAAAGAAAACTTACCGGTAAGTACAAATTCACTTTCTTAATGTAATGACAAACCAAAATACAAACCTATGAAATATTTACATTATGGATTTGGATATTCTAGGTATAATAGTATATTATTAACCAAGGTATATAATGGCGCGATTTTAATCGAGGTGTTTTTTGCGTTAAACTAAAATCTAAATAAACAAATTTTCATACATGATAAGGACAGAATACCATCAAAACATTAATGCATTAAAAAACGAACAATTAAATAAAAACAGGTACAAATCAGCTGTGGTTACTTCTTACTTTCTTATCAACACAATCTTTTTTACTCTTCTAACCAAAAAACACATCCTAACTAAATATCATTTCATTCGCAGTTTCTGTTTCATTCGTCAAATCAATTACTTCTCTATCTACTACACTCTCAAGCGTAGCGGCGACATTACTTCACAAAGGTTTTTCTTTGAGTAGATTTCGACGCTTGTTTTTGTTGATGTGTATCGCCTCATAGTATTCCACTTTCCAGTTTTCTCTCACTTCACACTAGTCCTACGTCACTAGTCTTAAGTCACTTATGTTGAACTCATGTTTGGAGCTAAAAATGTGTCTTCCCACAGCTGTCTTTTGTTTCCATTTCGCAGATTTTACGTGTTCATTGAAACGGATAAATAGCTTCCTGATTGTCATTCCAAAATATGAGCGGCCGCAACAGCTGCATGTGATACAATATATACCAGACTTGTGCAATTCTAGTTGAACATCTTCAACTGAACCAACTAACTGTCTTAGTGTTCCGGTACTTCTGTGAACAACTTCCATTCCGTGATTCTTACATAGCAGTTTCAGCTTGTCAGTTATATAGAGGCAATATCGGATTCCTACTCTTTTTATCGGCTCAACTCCACTCAGCCTCGTTAAAGATGTCAAATCACTCAAATCTTGTTTTTCCTTGTGTCTTTTAATTATGCTCTTTATTGCGGCTCCTATTTCTATAATTTTTTTAGTTTCTTCCAAGACTTTCTCTTCAGTTTGAGGAACGTTTGTCATAAAATGTGCACATCGAATGGTATGCTGCCATTTTGTCTTTTCTGTCATGATAAGAATCATTTGTTATACGTTTCTTTGTGCTGGATGGTTTTCTATAGACGTCAAATATCAAAACACCATCAACGTTCTCTACGAAAGCGTTTAGGAACGCGATTTTCTTTTCAAACTCTCTTTCTATTGTGAATTTCACAGCGTCCGGCTTTATTCTGTCAATTGTGTTTTCGAACAGTCTCTTAACTATCTCAAATTTTCTTGCGCTCGTCACTGCAAAAATGTCATTAATGAATATATATATATATTCTCGGGAAAGAAGGTTCTTTCATGATTGACGTTTCAAATCTACACCGACGCCGGATTGTCAAATCTAATAATGGACATTTTTATGAACTAAGAAGTGTTTCATTATATCAATTGAAGTATTTTAGGTAGACTTTCTGTGAGGTGCCTTCACCCCCAAAAATCAGTTTGAACTCTAAAAAACACCCAATTTTTCACAAAATTTTGCAACGTTTAACGAAAATACTTATATTTAGGTATGTTTTTCAGCAGACGCACGGATTTTTGAGGGTGTACGAGACGACTTTTGTGCGTGGAACCCCCCAGAAAGTCTTCCTAAAATACTTCAATTGATATAATGAAATACTTTTTAGTTCATAAAAATGCCACGTTACTGCTTTTCACAATCCGGCGCCACTGCGTCACTGTATCCATTTGCCGCTCCTTCAATAATCTTTTTAGTTTCCTCCTAGACTTTCTCTTCAGTTAGTATTCTGTCCTTATCACGTATGAAAGTTTGTTTATTTAGATTTTAGTTTAACGCAAAAGACCCTGAAGATGAGCACTGTTGTGCTCGAAACTATAGTAGGAAAAAATAAAAAAAACGTTTTTGGTACAATTTAAATGAAGTTTTTGCTGTTAAATTCATTTATCTCTAGAATTGAAATATAGTGCCGAGTTTCGCGCAATTAGAAATTTAACCTTTTTCGTAAAAAAAGGATATATTTCAAAATTAAAGATAATATGGAATATGCTTTTTTGCACGTATAAAAATGATTATTCACAAATTTGCTCTGGAAGGAAATCACCGAATAGAGAAATTTGAAAAGGGGAAATGTTTCAGCAGCGGCTCGATTTTTTCATACAAAACTTCGTCAACGCCGCAACTTAGTATGAAGAAATCGAGCCGGTGCTAAAACATTTCCCCTTATGGAATTCCTTTATAGTGAAAATAGGTGCCCTAACAACAACGTAAGTCAGCCCGTTGCCGACAAAATAGAATTCTCTAAATGTTTGGTTTGGTCGAAAAAGTTGATCGTCGGTTAAAAAAACTAAACGGAAAAACACATAAACATCTCGTCGTTTCCATTCGTAAAGGATGTAAGTACAACCGTCAACTTTTGACATCTGTCAGATTTGAATTTTGGCTCAAAGTTTTAAAAGTGACTCTTCACATAAATACAAAGAATTTTAAGGACTCAAACAACTATTGAAAAACTTGGTGCCGAAATTCAAATCTGACAGCTGTCAAAAGTTGACAGTTGTACTTACAGTAACGGAATCGTAAGATTGTGTAACATTTAACTTGACTAATAAAATTTACTCCTGAAATAAAAAGTTGCGTAATCTTATGATTCCTCTACTGTGTCCTTTACGAATGGAAACGACGATCTATGAATCTCAAATTTTATCGAAAAAATTTCGCAAACAATCCATAAATGCTATATTTTAAACTTAATTTAAGTTGTAACTTTTCACATGTTACCAAATAAGAAATTCGGCACGTAGGAATAGTTTTATTCATTCTGGGTTTTTGTTTTTGTATCTTGCGGTGCGTATCAAAAACCAACGAGTTTTTTCATCCAAACAATTCCACTTTAAATTTCAAAGAAACCAATTCAACCTCAAAGCTTAGTGAATTTGGTTGCAATGTAATCTTTTCCCTCTATCCATATGAATTTTCTTTGACGAGTCTAAAGAATTCCTAGAAAAGGTAATTCTCTATCTGAGACAATAGAGATTCATAAAGTGGTCGCTCGAGTAGAAAGATTGACAGAGTAAACTGTTTTCGAATTATAGCCAATCCGATAAATATTTCGTCAATTCATTCACACTAATTTACTTAAATTAAAAAAGTTTTTTTTGTTCGTTGTGCTGTGCTGTTGTTAATATATTCGAAAATAAAAATGTTCTCGCCGAATTTAATTGCTTTTCAAACTGATTTGTATTTCTTTGAATATGGTAGCAAACTTTCTATAGTTACGATCGATTCCACTGCTTAATGTTAGTGCATTAGGGGCGTCCGAAAAACAATACGAAAATTTATTGTGAAATAAATTGAACGGTTGTCTGCTCTCAGCTATGAACACAATGACCCGCCCCTAGTTACATTTTCCCCAGTATTCAGCTATGAAAAAATGGATGGCACCACTGACATGGGTTCCGTTACTTGATTTAAACAAATGTAAACCTCAATTTATTAAATTTCCATGAAACGACATCAGAACCGTGCGATACATAGCTTCGCATCTGTCACTTTCACAACGTATACTGGAGAATCAGGTAAGTTACACTGACAAAAATTTAAATAAGAACTTTATTTATAAACTATGCACTTCTGCGCAGGTTTTAACACCTTCGAAAACCTGCGCAGAATGCACACATACATACCATGAGCAATACATACATAGCTATACACTTGATAACACAGTCACATTTAAACAAAAATTTGCACTTCTTATCAGTGGCTAATTCATTTCATTGGTATGTTAAGAGGGAACGTTATTTTCATTTCATTCACTCTTAGTACACTATCCATTATAAATTGAGATAAACACAGCGTTCCCTATTAGCAACACGTTCTACCCTGCGTTACCGTTACGGATTTGCTTGAGTTACTAATGTTTTATGCAAAATGGTATAGTTTTTATATTTTTCATATTGATGAGTGAAACTACATTTGGTGTACACTGTACGCTCAAATTCTATAGCGTTTACATAATTTACAAAGTAGAAATACCGACGAAATAGTCCGTGATTTATATTAACATGAGACTAAGCACATTCGTTCCCCAGGTGACATGGTAGCGCCAATATCTACAAGTGGCGTAAGAATTGTATTTATGATATACGCCGCCGACGTATTATATACGCGGTGAATTTATATCAACCTTATTTAAGTATTGTCTTGTACACTAAAACTAATTATACCTAGACTGGTATTTCGTACAGTAAAATGCGGTCCCAACACCTCACGTGTATAAGATACAATTTCGTAAGATTTTACGTAAAGCTTTCACAAACACATACGCTTTCTTATCACTTGACAGTTCTGTCATTATTTTGTTTGATCGAATTGAATTTTTAAAATTTATTCTTAAATCCGAGCTTAAATCACATAAGCGCATTTAAACCGACGAAAAATCATTTAAATATTGCGAAATAGATATGGTGCAAAGTTGTTTAATTATTGCATGTAAGTCTCGTTATAATAAGAGCGACGGAATTTCGTTTTTCAGGTATTTTTTGTGAACATAACCTAAGTGTGTGATGTTGTTCCAGTTTTTTATTTATTTATTTGCTTTCATATAGTTTTCCGTCGAATAAAATAGAAAGCGAAAAATGGCGAGATTCCATATTAAATAACCAGAAAGGTGTCATCACCAAGAACTCAAAAATTTGTCAATTTCACTTCAATGAGTCTGACATAAAGCGACATGGTGTCCGAACCGTTCTGAAGAAAGGTGCAAAGCCTACAATTTTTCATAATCAACGCAATTCAACTGAAGTGAACGAATTTATGGATGTTGAATACTTGGAACTCGGAGAGTCGCTTGCATTGAATCCAGTGTCACTTCATACGGTTGAAACAGTTCCAGTATCACTTGAATCGGTTGAAAGTGTTCCACCATCGCTTTATTCAGTTGAACCAGTTCCACGATCGCTGTATTCAGCTGAACCAGTTCCATCTGCTTTGAGCAAACCTAACGATTCTACATTTATATCTGACACAACTCCCACAAAGACTGCGGTTTCAAATAATTCAGTTGAAATTGACACAATTAGACGAGGAACAAAAAGGCGTCTTTGTTATCCGGGTGATGTACAGGAAGTTGAAGACCTGACTCCGAGATCATGTAAAAAATTTATCCGAAGCCTACAAAAAACTGCGAAAAAGCAGCGAGTCAAAATAAAAAATCTACATAGGAAAAGAAGGAGAGCTGTGCGACGGATTGTGTCTTTACAGTGTCTTGTAAGGGAATTAAAGCGGAAAAATTTGATATCCGAAAATGCATTGGAGTCGTTAAAGGTACCTCGAAAAAATTTCGTGAAACCGTCTTCGTCTATTTTGTCATTGTCGTATGTATGTTTTGATCAATGTTCGTCAACTGTCCTGTCTGCACACTTTGTCTAATAAATCTAGTTCGGATTTTGATTAGGGGCCCTTCAAATTGTGCACACGTTTTTTTGGGGGGAGGGGGGTTCGAGAAAAGCGTGCGCTGCATACATTTTGAATTTTTTTTTCATGTATTTTTGCGTGCAAGGGGGGAGGGTGGGGTCGGAAATCCGTCTTTTTTAGCGTGCACACTATTTGAATGGCCCCTGTGAATTATAAGTATTAGTACAGTGAAGCTGTTCAGCTGTTTTTTCCAATGTATTTTGTATGGGAAGAACAGCTAAATTTTTTCAGTAAGTAATTTTGAAAGCTCGTGACTGTAGTGTAAATCGATTACGGACTTAAAAACATCAATTGGATTGTAATCTATGAGAATGTTACTTCCCTCACTGTAGAATTTCAATAAATTAATGTGATTGTTCCACTTGTTTTTGTTCTTCTTCGTTTGTCTTGTGTAATTATATGTGAATAGCCTTCAACAATTATTTACATCTAAACTCCCTTCCTTGTTCTCGTTCATCCATAGCTGCAAGATGATTCGTTGATGCAGAAAATTAAGGTTGGCAAGATTAACAATCAATTTCCGGCAGACGTGCGATCATTTGCGTTGACTCTCAATTTCTACTCTCCGAGAGCTTACCGATATGTCCGAAAAACGTTTGCAAATAAACTGCCAACTCCAAGAACCATTAGGAAATGGTATGAATCTGTTGATGCTGAACCCGGTATAACTGAAGAAGCATTGAAGGCACTGGCTATTAGAGTGGACGAGTCAAAGAAGAAGGGAGTATATCTACGTTTTTGCTTGTCAATGGACGAAATGAGCATTCGGAAGCAAATTGAATATTCCAAATCAAGAAAAAAATTTTACGGATACGTTGATGTGGGTGGGGCCAGTATCGATCACGAAGGGACTGTTGTAGCAACGAAGGCTTTAGTGTTAATGCTTACGGCTATCAATGGTCATTTTAAAATTCCGGTTTCGTATTTTTTGACGAATGGACTAACTTCATACGAACAAGCGAACGTTGTTAACATGGTTCTAAGGACGTTAGGTGAAAGAGGCGTTGCTGTGGTAGCTTTAGTTTTCGACGGAGCTGCAACTAACATTTCCATGATTAATGTTCTCAACCGTAGCGGTAACAATGCAACTTACTTCCACCATCCATTGACTAAAGAACGTATTTATATTATCTGGGACATTTGTCATATGGTAAAATTGATTAGAAACACACTCGAAGACAAAAAAATATTACATGATTCTGAAGGACGTGCCATAGAGTGGAGATACATTGAAATGTTGCATGAGCTCCAAGATTTAAATCGAATTCGTTTAGGAAATAAACTGACCAAACAGCATATTCAGTTTCACGGTAAAAAAATGAATGTCCGACTTGCTGTTCAAACACTCAGCAGAAGTGTCGCGGATTCCCTAGAATTATTAAAAGAAACTGTTCCCGCATTTAAAGATTGTGGACCCACGATAGACTTCATTAGAATTTTCGATCGGTTATTCGACATTTGCAACTCGAAGTCAAAGTTTGGTAAATATTTCAAACGACCAATAAATCCGGAATCAGAAAAAGAAATTTTTGATTTCTTCGACACTGCAACTACTTACATCGAATGGATCAAACTGGGTAAAAAGAAAATAACTAAAACAAAAAGCTACACTGGATTTCGTGGATTTATTCAAAGCATGCGGGGCATTCGTCATATTTATGATGAAAATGTTACAAACGGACAAATGGATTACCTTCTGACTTTTAAGTTAAGTCAGGATCACTTGGAAACGTTTTTTGGTTCTATTCGAAGTCGTGGCGGTTTTAATAACAATCCCAATGCAATGCAATTCTGTTCCGCGTACAAGCAACGTATAATTCATAACGAAATAAAGGCTCCATCACAGTCGAACTGCGTCAATTTAGATAACACTAGCATTCTCACCATTTCTTCGGCAAGATCAAAAATTCTTCATTATTCAGATGAAGAAGTTGATTGCAGTTCACAGTTATCCGCAGACTACAACGGGATGGTAATTAGTCATGGATTGAACTTAATTGTGTCAGAATCCGTTGTTTACATTGCTGGGTTCGTTGAAAGATCTATTCGTCGTAAGCTAAATTGTGAATCTTGCTTGAATGCCTTAGACGAATCGACGAAAGCTAATGGCGAACTGTTGAAGAAAAAAAGAAAAAAGATTATGGCCAATTTGGAGGCTTATACAAACCACTGAACGAAGTGGTTGTGTTGTGCCGAATCGCGGAAAGAAATTTACAGACTGTTGAAAACGATAACCGTTTCAATGAAGCTAAAATGTATCTGCGAGTTTTAAACAAGTGTCTTCGAGACGTTCCTCAAAAGTTGAAGTAACACCTTGGATGAACATGTGAAAGAATGCGATCCATTCGAAAATCATAAATATCTGCTAATAAAAGCAATAATCGAAGAATATTTGAAGGTAAAATTATTTCACATTGGCAAATTGCTAACTTTTGAATTACATAAAAAATTCGTTCGCGCAAAAAATACTAAAGTTACGTTATTCGCTGGTCAATAATTGTATATTGTAATTACTTTGCGCGAAAACATTACTTACAAGAATAAACTGTTTGATAACTTATTGGTTCGTTATTCGTTTGAATTACATTTACTGCCCTACACAACAAAATCTAACAAAGAGTAAACCCACGACCTCAGAAAGGTACAGTAAATAATTCACTGAAAATAAGAACACTCACCGTCTCACGATGTTAGAATTTATGAAGACATTCACCGGTCTCAATGTGTCATGAAAGTTATAAAACTCGATGTCTCGCGGTGTATTCAAAATGAAATTACCTTTTTGTATTCAACGCTACAACATGCGAAGCATCGGTAATATCAGCATCGGCAATTTATTCTCATTTAGCAAAATTCGTTTTAACTTTGGCTACATAAATTCAGATTATCGCTTAAAATGAAAACAAAAATAATTCCTTCAAATTTTTGCCGCTAACATTTGCCCTCTTAATTTATGAGGGCAAACACACACTACTAAACATTTCGTATATCATGTTGGGACCACGTAATTTACGTAATATTGTTCGAAATTTCCTGTCTAGGTATAATTAGTCTTAGCTTGTACATCATACGTATGAGCTCACATAATACGTGCATGGCGTTCGAAATACGTACACGGTGGATAAAATACGTCGGCGGCGTACATCATAAACACAATTCCTACGTCGCTTGTACACAAAGAGACATTTCATAATTGAATTCGCCTTAATTGTAAATGTTTCAAGTTTGATTCTCCACCTATTACAATTACACAGAATTCGTGTAATTTGTAATTGTGTCCGATTTTTTCAATCACACATATGACACTTGTGACTGGATTCAATTACGAAAATAGTTGATTTTCCACCTATTATACTGTAATAGCTAATTTTCAATTATGAATGTAATATTGTAATTTTATTTATGCAAAATTATATTAATGTTTATTTCCTTAATGCTTTATACTACAAAACCTTGTCAATCTCTTAATTTTTACGCTCGGTTCGGCTAAGTTCTGTAAACCCTATCTAAAATTTGACTTTCACTTTGTTGCTCCGACATCAGGTGTGTACCGGCCTTTAACTTCAGTTCTCCAGTCCACGACTCTACCAATGTAGCTATCGGGGATGTACATTTTGATTGTCTTATTTTGAACCGTTGATACAAGAAATTTAATTACACTTTGTAACAAAACTTTAGTTGAATTTGTTTATACGAAAAAATTGATTAGCTAGTTGAAGAGCTTCTTGCTAATCTTTGTTATTTGGTATCGGAATGAAGTCCGATCGGTGTTGTTTCATTAGTAGATCGATACAAAAGAAGAAAGTAGAAAACAAAGAAAAACAAATTTTGTCGGAAAGCGGTTTCGTCAACCTGACGACGAGTCAATTACAGTTGTAATTGTATTTCTTTGCAAAAAAATTACGATAGCAACAAGTGATACGATGATTCGATGTGGCAATTGCACAATAAACAGACTGAAAAAAGGCTTTCAAATCAACAAGAAACAAATAAAATGGGTAATCTCACAAGATTTATTTAATTATTTATTGTTCATGGTTTCTTAAGAATTCTTCGTAATAAATCGACTCAAACATATTTCTTCGGGTTTGTCGCTTTCGATCAGAAAACCGTTGGCCTTCCACAGCGCTATTTTACCACGAAGCTTTATGCGATCAAATCAGCTTCTTCAATGTACTTCAAACATTCGACGTCAACCTGGTTGTCTTGATTAAATACCAAACAAAATCACAAAATGGTTGACATAAACGACTCATCTACACACTGAATCTTCAACAAAACGATAATATGACGTCAATTCAACTCTTTTTAGTATTGGTAATCACACACGATTGGTGCGTAAATATCAAGTAAATTAGTGACGTCAATAATCAGATAACTTCAAGAACACTAGAAGCTTATAAATCCCAAGTAAACATGAAATCCTCAAAAGATCGAAAAGAGAATCCTCAGGTCTCAATATTGTCTAATGAGATTTGAGGATCCTCTTTTTGATCGTTTGAGAATTTCATTTTTACTTGGGTGCGCAAAAAGTTCAACAAAAATTCTTGTCAAATCCGTTAACTCGAAAGATTCGAGAACCGTTTTTAACGTCAGCCCATAAATTTAAATTTTTTTTTTAAAAAATTAGATTTTCAAATAAAACAAAACTCGTGGCTCGTTGGATTCCAATCACAACAAAAACCCTTTTTAAAAGGGAAATGTGACGCAAGTCCTCGTCCCTTCTTCCAAAAAAAACTGATATCAATTTGGGTGACGCTTGCAGCTACGGAACGCACAAAACTCTTTTGAAATAATTTCACTTTTGATTAACAAAATGCGTCACAATGTAATAATTTTTCTACGCTTTCAGCTTTCATACGCAAAAATTTGATTTCCTGTACAAAAATACGCCATACATCCTATAAAGTCAAATTTTTGCACTGTGAAAGCTGAAAGAACAGAAAAACTATAACACTACACACCCAACCCAACAACTTTCCCTTTGACACCAAACCTCTATCTCGAACACGCAACCATTGCCTCATACAAAATGTGCTATCATACACACTACACACACAAACACGTACATATGGGCTTTATATGGCGCCTTCTAATAGCTCTGGCGCCCAAACGAGACAGGCACCCCCGGTACTTTAAAATCTCATATGGCGTAAAATGCCCACCCGAAGGTCCCTGCAAAATTTCAAGATAAGTTATCGAGGCGTTTTCGAGCATGAGCCAAAAAAGTCGGTTTTCATACAAATGGCTCAGGAACTAACTAACTAACTAACTAAGGAACTAACGTAGGATGTTTCCATTAACTTGAGCTTATGAAGCAGCACATTTTGTATGGAAAATGACGATTTTCTAAAGGTCATATCTTCGGATCCACCGGATGAATTTTAATGAGTAAAATGTCGATTTCAATCAAAATTTTACAGGGAATCCAATGAACTAGGTATCAGGGGGTACGACGCAAGGGAAAGAAGTCAAAACTTAGCTCTGAACTATGGTTCCGAAGTCTACGAAAAAAAAATTTCTGAATTTTTTGTTCGTATGGGCACTTGCGTCACGGGCGCATCGCTACCGCGCGCCCATGATATGTCTGAATGCTTCAGCGAACGACTTTACAATGACCTCAAACTCGATTGAAACTATGTAGAGGACATATTACTGCACAATTTTTGATTGTGTATGTAAAGCTCCACGACCTGCATCTGCATGACCCGCACAATCGGAATTTTCAACTTACAATTATTTTTTGAGACGTAACTTGAACGTAAATCATATCACATAGCCGTGTAATTTTATTGTAATTTTCGGTAGTATAATTGAATTCGTAATATTTTTTAATGCATAGCGAGCGGTATTGTTGTGTTACATTGACGGTACATCGCCAATGTATACATAAAATAAATGCCACGAAACTGTGTAAACTGCACGAAACCACTTATAAGCTGCACGAAACCATGTAAATCTAGTTACTGTGTAAGGTATGAAACGCTCTCATCGTACTAAACGAAAAACATGGCCGCTTTGTTGTTGTCAAAGCGAACGTGTGGAAAATATGTGAAATTTTTTGGTGTGTTTTCAACATACCGCTCGCTTATGCATTAAAATTTTGAACTGAATTGGCTATGATATGCAGTTGTAACACATCTGCGATTACGACACCTCGCCTTTGGCTCGGATATCGCAAACTTTCGCAGATGTGTTACAACTGAATTACATAGCCAATGCAGTTAATATGCAGTCATAATTTATTACGATGTGCGTAACATTTGTAATTGAAAATTGACGACATTTTACAATTACGCGTAATTGAAATTTTATTACGAATTCAATTACGGAATGTCTCTCTGTAGATATTTTCCTCAGTGTAACCCATGGATTTAGCCCTATGTAAAAGAGTACGTTAAATGTTACACTCTTTGTGATAATTTGTTATCTATCATACGTCCACAAAATAATATGGCGGCAAAGAAACTGTGAGCCAAACAAACTGAATGTCAATATTAAAATTCAAATATTTAAGTAATAATTAAACGAAGTGAAGGACACTATTTGATAGATTTAGATTTCCGAAATAAAAATACGTCACTTATACTGGATGCGATGCGAACAAATTGCATAGGGTTGACAGCTGAACTTGACAGAAATAAAATTAGTTCTGTCAAATTGAGCTTTCACAAAACCCTTGTACGATTTGCTCGTATCGTACACCTTAACGCTGCGTTGCAAGCTCGTTTTTGGAATTTTTCACCTTCAAGACGGAACAGTGCTAAGAGCCTAAAGTGTTAATTTTCCTTGAGCGTTGTTGAGTTCCTAATCTTATAAGCCAATTCCATCAAGGGAAATAAAATGACCAGCGGATCCACTTCTTCATACAAAACTGCGTCACTGCCGCAACTTTGTATGAAGAAATCGAGCCGGTGGTCATTTCATTTCGCCTTTTGGATTTGGCTTATAAATCAAACCGGTTACCGTTACGTTAATGTGTTCCGAATCGATATCAGCTCAGATCACGACATTTGATAACAATTAATAAAAATATGAAACTTCAATAAATAAAAACAAATTATTTTTACTTAGAGATGGAAAATTAGTCAAACATAGACCACCCCTATAGTGCATGTTATTTTCATCGCTTCAATGCATATTGTTAGCTGCCTCTTGCCTCGAGTATTCTAGGCGTGAAATGTAATCGATTTTCAGTATAAAACGAAATACGGAGCGTTCAATTCTACGAGTTAAAACTTATTTTGATTGATTTTCTCAAATGTTACGCTTTCTAAAAAAAAATTTATGTTCTGGGTGTGCAGTAAGTGCATCGAAGTATTCATGCCAAATGCACATAACTCATGTTCATACAATCCTGAAACGCAAATTATGCTTATGGAAAAAGTACATACGTTTAAAAGCCAGCATTTGCAATAAATATTGCTGGGAGACTAGCAATTAGACATTTCTTGAACTGGAAATTTTATAAAATGCTTTCATTCGATTAAATGCAAATAAGTGCATTTAATTACCGCTCATTTCTTCCTTTTAGTTTGCTTTCCTGCTTTAAATGAAGTGAGTAATCGTTTGCACAGGGGCCTCCTTTCCAAACACTGCAAAGTAGCGTTTCAAACAAAAATTTTGCCTAGACCCGTACGGCAGCTCCGTCGAAACGTGAACTGCGTAAAGTTTAGATTGAAAAGTTAAGATTTCGGCTAGCCGATAATGTTTTTTGTAGGGGCGATAAATACTAGAAAAGAAGTGAGTGTAAAGTGTAGCTTTGAGAGGTTGTACGTCATGTCTTAAATCGCCGAAAATCTTATTCCTCATAAAACTCTTCCATCATTCAGAGAATTTGTTGTTGAGTAAACCCAACTATGAAAGGTCATTCAAAACTTTTTCGAATCTCTACGGATTAAAGCCCGCAAACTTGGAATCAATCTTATTATACTACTCATTACGTATTACTTTTACTATGTACACGTTCATTTGAATTATTACACGCTTTCATTTGAATTATTTTGTCATTGACATGACGCATTTACCGAGCATCAACACGTAAGTGGTTCCAAATAGTTGTTTTGACTCGTAGGATTACAGCATTCGGCTTCGGCTCATGCAGCAACCTTCCTACTAGTCAAAACAACCAATCTGCCCTACAACGCATAAAAAACTTAGCGACATGATCAGGTGAGAGTTTTTCATATATTTTCTCTCACAAATTCTCCTCGCTAAGTTTTTTATGCGCTGTACAGCAGCAATTTCGAAGCACATGCGTATTGTACTATAACACAACTAGAACAGTTGCATAATGGATATAATTAGAGGAGATCAACGCTCAAAAGATCATGGGTGCGCGGTAGCGATTCGCCCGTGACGCAAGTCCACACACGAACAAAAAATTAAGAACATTTTTTTCGTAGACTGCGGAACCATATAAACAGCTAAGTTTTGACTTCCCTTCCTTGCGACATACCCACCGCAAAATGTATTTCCTGGATTCTACAGAAAATTCTAAGGCGAAGTGTCTTTTCACTCATTAAAATCGGTTCAAAGGATCCGACGATATGACCTTTAGAAAATCGTCATTTTCCATACAAAATGTGCACTTTCATAGAAACCAAAGTTAATGGAAATATCCTTCGTTAGTTACTTAGTTACTTAGTTAGTTACTTAGTTCCAGAGCCATTTGTATGAAAACCCAGTTTTTTGGAGTTTTCTCGAAAACGGCTCGATATCTTTTCTTGAAATTTTGCAGGGACCTTCGGCTGGGCATTCTACGCCATATGAGATTTTAAAAAAGGGGGGG